>CM051351.1:2039268-2401768 GCA_028015215.1 Gynostemma pentaphyllum | reverse complement strand
TGTAATATGTTCCTAGTTCTGTAGGATTGCAGATGTGATCCCTATTCCTTAACCACTTTTTCAGCTACACTACAGCTATTGATATGTGGTCCTTTGGGTGCATAGTTGCTGAGTTGTTTCTTGGGCTGCCGTTATTTCCAGGAGCTTCTGAGTTTGATCTATTGAGGCGAATGATTGACATTCTTGGGTATGTCTTTTTTTATTTTTAATATGAACATAAATTTCATTCAAAGAAATAAGCTGAACAAAAGGCATGGCCATTAACTCAAGTTACAAGACATTTATCCAATTGGGAGCAATATAGGATTGATGACAATTAAAAAAATCTTTAGAAAGGGCACTCCAATTGGAATCTACAAAACGCTAATTTCGAAATACCCTCCTCAGATTTCTTACTAAGAAAAATCCTTTATTTTTGACTTAATAGCATTGAGCCATGAAAAAATCCTCTTTTTTTGACGAGGCATTTCATTGATAATTGAATTGCCCAAAAAGGCCAAGAACAAGCATTACAAAAAAGGCCTGCCAGTTAGTGGCAATAATAGAGGGGTAGGTAAGTATAGAAATATTTACAATTTGCACTCCATATGGAAATGGATAATTACAAAAAAGAGGGGAGAGAACACACCTGGAAGAGGCAAGAATTTTAATATCCTCCTAAAGGTCGTTAGAACGCATGTAGTCATCGTACAAAATTCTTTGATTTTTACAACCAAACCTTCCATTGAAGAGCTTTGACACCAATTAGGTTGAGCATGATCTCGGGTGGCTAGCTTGAATCTTATCATTAGTATTCAGCCCATCATTGTAAATAATCCACGGAAAAAAATCTACTTTTTTTGTGTACTAATCATTCCATGTGGCTTTAAAGGTTATACTAGTGTGTTTCTCATCATTCTTCTAAAGAATTTTAGACGCAGATTTGCACGAGAAGCCCTTCTGTTTATCCAATATGCAAAGTCTCATATCTTCCCTGTTGCTAATGTGGAAAGTATCCAATAAAGCCATGAGTTCCATCCACTCGACCTCTCCATCATTCAAATTTCTACGGTTATCACCCATTAATTGGAAAGGCTGTCCCAATAGTGTTCCACGGTTGCTTTCTTCAATCTTGCTATAGAGAGGAGGTTAAGGAATTTAGTAGCCAACGGAGTGTCCAAAATCCAGACATGTGAAGTTCCTCATTTGTTTTTCTAACTTGGAAATGATAGAAGATGACACTTTAAATGATGATTAAAGTAGTGGGGAATCCGCTCGAAATAGTTTGAATTAAAGTATGCCTTCCTGCAGAGAGGGAATGCTGTTTGAAAGGGAATGCTTTTTTCCGTGATGAATCCAGTTTTTGAACCTTTTTAACTATAGTGTCCCTTGCACGTTCTCGACTACTCATTTAACTACAGGAAAAATGAAATAAAAATAGGTTATAGGTCAAAAGATTAATTTATATGATCGTAAAATTTGTTAAACTAGTTTTATCTATCATTAATTCTGTTTGTCAATGATTGAACTGTAAACCAGTACTTTGTAAATAAAAAAATTGTTCTGATTTTCACTTACATTAATTCTGACTTTCCTTTTTATATGGTTTTAAACGTTAACAGTGGACAACCTCCGGATTATGTTCTGAAGGAGGCGAAAAATACTGGAAAATTCTTTAAGTTTATTGGAAGTTTCCATAATATTGAAAACGTTGAAGTTTCTGCAAGCAGCCGAAGCACTTTTCATGCTTTAACAGCCGAAGAATATGAAGCTGTAAGTGTATGTTCAGTAGTTTGTTATTCCAGTGAAATTAATTATTTCTAAGAAAATATAAGTATAAAAAACGTTTCGTGCTAGTTATCAATAATTTCTGGGTAATGTCTAGTAGTTTAGATGCTCTGATTCTTTTCTAAATTTGTTCAGCACACTTGTACAATGACTCCCTATTTGTTTACGAATTTTACAGCATTCCTTTCTAAGGCCTATTTCCAATCATGTTTTGAATTTTTTGTTTATTTTCAGAGAGAGATGAAAAAGCCTTCAATTGGGAAAGAGTATTTCAACCATATGAATCTTGAAGCAATTGTGACAAACTATCCCTACAGAAAGAACTTGCCCAAGGAAGATATTATGAAAGGTTGGCCTCCATGTTTGGAATCCCGAACCAAAATTATTGTGCAGACTTGCTTATTTCCGAGGAACTTCTAATAGGTGTTACAATGTAATTTGTTGACAGAAAGTCAAATACGATTGGCTTTAATTGATTTCCTGAAGGGGCTTGTAGAGTTTGATCCTGCAAAAAGGTGGTCACCTTTCCAGGTATTGAGTAGGCCCTCACAAGAGTAATAATTTTTATTTTATTTTACCCGAAAGAGAATTTTATTGTAACTAAGAAGCAAGAGATTCTTGTATATTGAATCTGAGTGTACCTGCAGGCATCAAAACACCCTTTTGTGACGGGGGAGCCCTTCACATGCCCTTACACACCTCCACCAGAGACTCGACGTTTGGTAAGTGGATTAATGTGAAACATTGTATGATTATAAAACCTCATTTTAATTTTTAATACTGCAAAAATTTCTTACCACTTATGTTATTGACTTGCTGTTAATGTTTCACCTTAATCGTATATATACACACACATTTTCATCTTTGGTAATTTGTTAGTGCAATATGCATGCCAAGTTGGATATATATATCCCATGTTCATTTACTGAAGTCTCTTGTTCACTGACTTTCCGGTATCCCCCCTATGTTAGCTTACCACTGTTGTGGGTTATGTTTTATTATGGATTTCTAGGTTGTTTGTAGTAGCAGGAATCAATTGACAGTTAGACACATAACTACTTTTTCCCTCTTTCTTCAACAGCCTGTTTCTCAAAACATAAAGGTGGACCATCATCCTGGTGGAGGGCATTGGTTTGCCGCTGGTCTCTCTCCCAATGTGAGACTGCTGTCCCTTTAGTGCCATTATTTTAATTATTGGAGGTCATTCACATCACTAGTAATCATTTTTACATGGTTTCATTCAATTTTGTTTTGATATTAAGTAATATATACTTCCATTCAGATTGCAGGAAGAAACAGAGTCCTGCAGAGCAGCCCACATTTTCAAATGGTACCATATGCGCATGCTAACAGTTATGGCAGTGTAGGAAGTCATGGTAGCTATAACGACAGTATTGGGTTTGGAAATAGCTATGGAAGTTATGGAGATAATGGTAATATGCTTGCATATTATTCCCCTGCTGGTCCATCGGGTATGCATATGCATGCACAGGGAAGAGTATCAGTGCTTGGAAGTAGTCCTGATACTCGGCAGAGGATTTTCCAACTATCACATGGAAATGGGCTTGGTGTGAGTCCATCAGCTGGAAACTTTGCGCCACTGCCCCTTGGTACTAGTCCCTCACAATTTACTCCACCTAGCACTTATAGTCAAGTTTCAACGGGCTCTCCTGGACATTATGGACCAACTTCTCCTGCTAGAGGTAGTTGTCAGGGATCACCTTTGGGTAAAATGGCTACGGTCGGTCAATTTAATCGAAGGAAATTTTGGGAGTACGGAAATCCCCAAACTCATGATGCTTCATCTTCTTCGCAATGGCAAGGGCAATGCACTGAAGGTACAAGCTACAGTCAGGTGGATGGGAACCCTCTACATGGTGGCTCATCGTCTCATCTGCCATTGGGTAGCAATGCCACTAGCTGGAAGCAGCAGCAAGTAGGCAGTGGAAGCTCTGCTGGTTATCCTACAGTTCAGAGCATGCCAGGGTCCTTTTTGTCTGGTTCAAATATGCAATTTTCACAACCAATGGATGTGGTTCGTAATAAGTCTGAATTGCCTGATCCTGGAGATTGGGATCCTAATTATAGGTAAGTCAGTCAATTTTCACAATAAATATTGACTGTGTTGTGCACTTATATCTGCATGATAATTATATTTCTATCTTCGGTTTGTCATAACTTATCCTAAACCAATCAGATGGATATATTCCTTAATCAAATATCGATGCTTTGGTATCATTTTGTTGGTCTACATTTTTTTTTCTTTTCAGCAGAAAATATTCTTGGAATGAGAAGAGAAAAAAGACTTTCTAGTTTTATAGATTCGGGACTTTTTTAGAATAAAGCCCTAATCTCTAAATGGTAGGAGATTTCCTGTGGAGCATGCTCCTTATGACACTCCATCATTTCCAGTATTATGGGCTTAGTATTGAGACTTGTTCACTATTGATCATTTCAAGAAAAACAGTTACGCCCTGAAATTCATTGCCCAATCTTTGAACCCATCTTTCAAAGAGAAAGGGAGATGTCGTTGTCAAGCAGGTTATTTCGCTATTATTTGGGGTATATGGCTTCAAAGAAATAGAATGTGTTTATGAAAGGGTTGAGAAAACTTGGGAAAACATGTGGGAATTGGCACATGTAATTCTTCTTTTTGGGTATCAATTTCATTTTTTTTTTAAAAAACAAGGCTCAAAAGCCCATTTCATTGATATGTTGAAAGAAAATTAAAAATGAAGAGGAACTTCTAATTTTTTTTCTCATTCTCTTATTTTTAATTATTGACAATAGGAAGGGATACTTCTTATTAGTTGGCGCGTGGTATACCGAATCTCTTTTATTGAATTTTTTTTTGTGTTTCCCTTTTCTTTCATAATGAAATGAGTTATTTTTTTTTATAATTACTATTATAAAAGGAGAACTTCTTGCTTGATCTTTGAGAGATTACTATTCGCAACTCTAGTGTTTGTTACACAGTATGGCCGTCAGTGTCCCCTTGGTTCTATATTATATACATATGTGTGTGTGTGTGTATATATATATATATATATTTGCATGCCTAGGTTTTAGTGAATTTATCCTTCCTACAATTCACTAACACCATGAGATTTTTTGTTCGTTTCGGTTTTCCAATTATGTTGTAGGTTGATGACGTCTCCTAAGAGTTCCATACCTCTTCTCACCTGAATGTGCTTGCTTGATGCAGATCTTTTGCTTTTTCTCTCAAATTTTAACGTGACATTGTTTCTTTTCTTTCAGTGATGAACTACTTTTGCAAGATGATGATTCAGATGTCAGTAGCATTGTTACCGACTTCAGCAAATGCTTGCATGTTGGTTCTGCAGATCCATCGATTGGGGTGGGAAGATTTAGCATGTCAAGTGCTAATCTGAATATCACCACACAAAGGTAGCACCTTTTGGTAAACTTTGTTGAAAATCTTCCTACTTTTTTACTATTGACTCGTTATGTTTTATACTTAGTAATTTTCAAGTAAGACCTCTGTGCAAATACAAACACATCCCTTTGGTCAAAAAATGAATGTGATTCCTCAAAAACAAATACAAACATTCTATGTTTTATGAATGGAATTCTTTCATTTAAGTTTTTTTGTTTTTTATAGCTTTGCTTCTTAGTTTTTGCTTAATTTATACTTTACTTTTATCTTTCATCAATGAAAGTTATCTTTCTATCAAAAATAAATAAAATCACCTCCTTGTTTCAAAATTAAAAAATTACATCCCTCCCCCTTTACACCGTGAAATAGTTTAACGGATGGGTCCACCTCTTTTTTTTTAAAAAAATTACGGTATCTTTCTCTCTCCCTTTCCCCTGGGAAAGAGAAGGGGAGAATAAATTAAAAAAAAAAAAGAGTATGTCCAAACCGTTATTTAGCGGTGTTAGGGGGGGGAGGGGGGTGTGGTTTTATAATTTTGAAACCATGAAAGGTGTAAATATTTATTTTTTGATCACGGGGTGTGTTTGCATGATCATAACTACTAGGGTCTTATTTGTAGTTTACTCTTTTATATTTTGCATCTTGGTGCAAGATAGTGATCTCATGTATAGAAACATTATGCATTTTGATATTTTAATATTTAGGATGAACTACTATACCTCAATGTAGAAAACACTGAATTTTCAATATTATGTTGTATTGTCATTTTTCTCCCTTTTAACGACGACTACATAATTTCAGAAAAAATGTACCCGGCCAAGCATTTCCACATGTTGAGGTGGGTAGCCCGCCCTCATCTCAAGATTTGCACGCCGGATATAATACCCGTACCTCATCAAAGCATTCCCATCTCATGCCTCACAATTCCCCTAGCCGTTTGGGGCAGCAACCTGTTCCGCGGTTCAATCAAGGGAGAAACACAAATGTTCGGGGTCACGAGTGGAATCCTGTGAAGATCCAGCCACCCATATCGAGCTATAATTCTGGAGGTCCACGTTCTCCTGGAAGTGGTTCCTTCAATAGTGGCATGCCATGGGGTAAAAATACTTTTAGGACAGAACATATGGCTATGGCTGTTACTCATATTCTTTCTAATCTAACTGTACCCCATCCCCTCTTCTTCAAGAGAGAAGTAAAATAATTGTGTAATACTGATTCCCGTGTTCTTCCGTAGGTGGTTATAGAGCCAATCAGCCCACTACCAGCATCCCTCCAGCATCTCGTGGAAGAAAAGACTATGGAAGGATCTCCTAGTCGACTCCCAGTGTTTGAACAACTTGCTATTTCATCTAAAGAGAGTTGGCAAGAAAATTGTATTGGAACTTTAATTAGTTCACCTGCTTAGTGGGCTCCTGCCAGTAAAATCTTCATTCAGACCTATGTTCATTGATTGTTGCTTGCTTAAATATGATTTTGTGGCTATGTTTCACTGCTTGCAACACTGCCCTATTTTTTTGTTTTTTGTTTTTTCATTTGGTTAATTGCTCTCTTAATGGCCAGTCTCATTCATTCTCTCAAGTTTGCCCTAATTCTAATATTTTATTTTTCCATGTTTCGAGGAACATAATCTGTTATAGATTGCTGCTGCTGAAGTGAATTCCTGGAGATTTCAATTACACAAGATTATGATTAAGTTCACCAAATATCTCTGCCCACATATTGGGTACAACTTTGTGTTCTTTGACAAATGTTTCAGTATAATTAATTTATCATTTTTCCATCGTTAGATGGGCTTTTAGGTGTTTGCTGAGATTTTTTTCTTTACGTAATTCATTTAGATTTCATTATTTATTTTGCTATATTCTTCTAATACCAAATTGTGATTGTGAACGACATTAGAAGCACTTGGGATGTTTCTGAAAGACTTTATTTGTTTATTGTTCATGATTATCACAGTTTTGTTT
This sequence comes from Gynostemma pentaphyllum, assembly GCA_028015215.1. Taxonomy (NCBI): domain Eukaryota; kingdom Viridiplantae; phylum Streptophyta; class Magnoliopsida; order Cucurbitales; family Cucurbitaceae; genus Gynostemma; species Gynostemma pentaphyllum. The sequence continues at coordinate 2,394,640 of CM051351.1, read as the reverse complement.
TTAAAAACTAGGGAGCATTCACTAGTTTATATAAAACATTGTTTTAATAAACCAATTTAATCTATCAAATGGTACACAATTTAATTGTGAAGATTAAACTTATTATATATTGAACTAAATGTTTGTTAAAAATATAAATTAAATTGACTGTAATATGAGAATGACTACATGTGTAATATTATAGATAATTTTCATAACTAATTCAAGTTATCAAAAATACCCTCTTATTAAAAGTTTCAAAATTACCTTAAAATTAGAAACTGATTTTATTATAAGGCAGATGAAAACTGTCAATTATAGTTCAAAAAAAAAAAAAAGATGAAAACTGTCAATTAAGGGTAAAAAAAAAAACTAAAATTTTAATTAGAGTAGTTTTAAAAAACCACACTTAATTTAAGGGTAATTGTGATAATATCTAGAAAAGGGGTCCATAACTAAATATGGAGTGGTCTCAAATAAAAATGGGCTGTTGCAAATTGGGCCCATCCAATAACCGTATAAAGATGAGCTCTATCCTCACCTTTCCATCAAATCAGCAACAACTTCTTTAATACGAATTCAAAATTTGAAAAAAAAAAATAAAGAAGAGAGAGAAAGAGAAAGAAATGGCGACCGGCGGCATGAAAGATTTCTACAAGCAAAGGAAAAACAGTGGAATTTCTAAAGCTAGCAAAGTTACTAAGAAATCATCTTCAACCAAATCCAAATCACCGACTCTGATTTCTCATGGCTCCCCCGATCTTAATGGTATTTTATCTAATCTCTCCGTTCTTTTTTTTTTACATTCTAATTGATAATTGATTTGCAGTCTTATCTTATTCCTTGTTATTAACAAAGAAATAATCGGATTTAAGTTCTTTTTTAGCTTTAGTAATTTAAGGTCAAGAAATTTATGTGTTTTTCATTGCGTTTTGAATCTGATTTTAGATGATTATGATGATGTTGAGAATGTATTGAAGCAATTTGATATGAACATGGCGTATGGACCTTGTCTTGGAATGACGAGAATTGCTCGATGGGAACGCGCTTGTAATCTTGGTTTAAACCCTCCAAGAGACATTGGGACTCTCTTAAAGGATGGGAAAGTTCAGTTAGAGTGCTTGTGGGGCGGCCGAGTTTAATGCGCCGTGTTTCAATCAAAGTATGAATGAACCATTTTCTGTTGTTTTTAAATATATGTTCATTCAGCTTCTTGCTGAAATGTTACTCACTTTTCCTATGTGTTAAGTTTGAGATTGTTGGTTCTTTTGTGTTGAATACTTCTAATGACTAATTTTATAGTTAAATCTATGACTATCTAGTGCTATTCCTCTGCTGCTGGTGTTGCAACTTTCTCATAGCTGCATGCACGGAATTCATGTTTCTAGAATTTAAGGCTAAGATCGGTTTTAGTTAATGTGGATTTGAAAAACTTTGACATTTGATATCTTGTAGTTATCTTTTGTTTGTTGTCCTTTTTTTTAACAACACATTTTATACCTAACATTTCTTACCTTTGTCAATGTGGCTTTTGTGGACTCTTAAATCTCAGTTACGTTTGTTGAATCCGTAAAAGATTGCCATCATATGATTTTGTTACGGTCAATTTCTTGAAATTCAGTGATGAATTTACTTTGCAGTATTTGCTGTTTTTTCTTCTTTTAAGAGGTAATCATGTGCTTTTTAGTTTGCGATATAAGGATGTTTTTGAATAGAGTGGTCAAAGGTTTATATGCAGGCATTGTAAAATTGTTGATCTGTTTCTAAGATTATGATAGGTTTTTTGCGTTTCAAGCTTGACCATTTCATTGTGTCCTTTTTCATGAGGCATCTGTGAAATTGGAAAATTCTGAATAAGCAACGAGTACGTTGAATTCTATTCTATGGAAGCTAAACTACATTCGAGAAAATGTTGTCAAATCTTCAGAATCGTTTTTATTAGATGTTCTCACTTAAAGTAAGTACAGGTTGAGCATGCTTTGCATTCTCAACTGGAACAGACATAGGATAATGACTGATAGCTGAAAGTTGATCATAAACAGAAGAAGAAAGTGTTGGAAATCAGGTAGATGCATACCAATTTTTTTTTCCAAAGATAGGCTTTCAACTCTCCCGATCCAATTCCGGTTTTCTGTATATGATTATCATTATAATAAGAAATTAGAGTTTTACTTTAGCATTTTACATTCTTCATGTATCCAGAGTTGGTTGTTTAGAGTTCCTTTTTTTTCTTTTCGCGGTCACCATTTTTTCCTTCCTCCTTTCTAGAGTCACCTGCATTGTTCTTCTCAAATTTGCGACCTGCATTGTCGATTATTTTCTATGAGCTAATGTCTTTTGCTTTGACCAGAGTTCGGTGCGAATTTCATGTACATCTGCAACTACCACAAACACTACAAACTCCACTGTTTTGAAGATTGTACCATCTGAGCATTAGAGGTTGCTAGTTACTTGTATAAAACCAAAATAGTTTCTAATAGGGGTACAAGAGGAATCGGAAGAGTTGGAACCGAATCGGAACCGAGGCATGCGGTTCCAGTTCGGTTCTTTTTTTATAAACCGATAGGATTATTGGTTCAGTTATGGTTCGTGTTATAAAACGGGTAGAAAAGGGGAATCGGAAACGATAAGCATATAATATATTTAAAAAAACACAAAAATAATTATATATATATATATATATATATATAATAATAAAATGAAAATCAAGCACATCCAAACCCTTAGACACAAGGAACCGGTTTGACAAGAAACCGAATTGTTAAGGAACCGGTTTAAAGAAAAAGCAAGTTCGGATAAGGATCCGGGAGTCGAAGTGGGAACCAATTATAAACCGTTAAACATTACCCGTTTTGGTTCCTTTTTTTTACAACTAGTTCGGTTCCAGTTCTTGCCAAGAACCGGAGGGAACCAAACCGGTAACACCCCTAATTTTCAAACTGGACCTTGATTATTAAAATTAAAAGAATCTTTGCATAGTTAATATTAGAATTTCCATTTTGTGAGAAGGGATTGTAATTATAATAAGCTTTATAGTTCGCGGTTTAATTATAACAACTAATATAGTTTATGGGTGATTTGAGCACATATAGTTGGTTACCACTAATGAAGTCATAGAGAAATAGTTTGATTGCAATGATCCATAAGTTTGATGGTAAGTCAAATTGAAAGTTTTAAAGTACAAATTGTAATCAACCCTATCTATAACCTTTTTATTTTTCATTAATTTTATAAAAATAAATGGCCAACCTATAAAAATCATCGTCTTCCGTTGCATCTTAAAATATGGTTTTTGGAGGCATTCGTTTTAAATTTAAAAATTATATTCCTGACCTACCATTTTAAAATGATGATCAATAAAATCCCAAAAAAGGAAGTTTTGAAAAAGAAAAAAAATTGTTTTTAATTTTTAACTATTTTTTTTTTAATTTCTAATTAAATAAAAACAAAAAAAGTTTTTAATAATAAAAAACAAACAATTATAAAAAAGTAATTACTTTGTTTTTAAAAAAACAGAAAACAAAATAATTTTTCAAACTGGACCTTAGTTATGAAATTTTAGGGTCAATTAATATAGTTTGTAGCTACCAGTACCATAATGAAGTCATAAAGAAAGAGTTTGATTGCAACGATCCATAAGTTTAATGGTAATCAAACCTTAAATTGATAGTTTGATGATGCAACTCTAACAACCCCTCTCTCTATATTCACTAAAAAATAATCTATAACTCTTTTTGTCATCAATTTATATTTAATTTTATAAAAATAAAATGCCAACCCTATTAAAATAAGGATGATCATCCACCCTGTTTTTGGTGACATTTCACCTTAATAATTAAAAATGATTTTCGAAGACCACAACCACCTTCTTGTGTGTGACATAGTATTATTATTATAAATAAAAGGGCGCTCGATAAACATTGACTCCTTGGGTCTTGGTCTTGCTATCCTTATCCTTAATATATAAAAGTGGTGATGATAAAGAAATTTTTTTGGACTACTATACCCTTTTTAAAATCTTAAAATTACTAACATGTCACTATATATATCCTTTTAAAACCTTCAAATTACTAAAAATGTCGTTATTATTTATACTTCTCTATCTATTAAATGACTATTTATATTTTTAATAAAATATTTCTCTCTTTTTTTATAAATAAAATATTTCTCTTCATTGAATAAGAAATTGTCAATTTTATTAAATAAATTCCTTGGTTTTTTTTTATTGTTTTCACAACATCAAATTATAAAATAATTGAAAAAACAGGTACAACATATGAAAATGAATGTGATATTAAAATGAATTTATTGTTTAAATTTATCACCAATTTATGAAAAATAAATTATATTTAAGTATTCAAATATTAAATGATTTAATAAAGGTGACGGTGCTTTAATTTAAAAAAAAAAAAACTTAAATTGTTTAAAAAAAACAGTTCAGAGAAATAATCGCAGGAAATCCTTTGATTAAAAAAAAACAACTACAACAAAATGTAATTTATTGAATTAGTAATGGTATAATATTTTATAATATTTAAATAAATTAAATTTTTTTTAATTAAAAATATTTAAAAGTTTAAAAATCAAACAGAAAAAAATATATAATTTCTTAAATTTTAATTAAAATTAGAAGTAAATAATCTATAAATGCAAAAATTAACTAACATATGTATATAGAACAAACAATTTATTTTTTATTTGGTAGTATAAATTTTAAAAATAAAGATGTTAAAAAAATTGTCTTATATAAAAAGATATATAATTATGTAAATTAGTAAACTATACAATAATTTAAATATTAAATAGAACATAATAATATGTTAATAAATTTATATGTTAAAAGACTAGTGCTTATAAAAGGAGGTTGCTTAAGGTTTTTTAGTCCCTCACAAATTAAGCCTATTATTCCAAAACAAAACAGAGAGAGAGAGAGAGATTAAATTAATAATGTCTTCCTTCAAATTCATAGCGTTTTTATTGTTAGCGAGCACGCTTTTGATTAATTCATCAAGAGCTCAGCTAAGCCCCACTTTCTATGACGCTACGTGCCCTAATGTATCAGCAATTGTAAGTGAAGTTGTGTCCCAAGCTCTGTTAACTGATATCAGAGCTGGAGCCAAACTCATCCGTTTTCATTTCCACGATTGCTTCGTCAACGTAATCTCTCTCTCCCTCACTTCTCATCATTTTTTTTTATCGGGTAAAATGTAAGAATGACCCTTACCATTGCACTATCAAGAAGTCATTATCAGTGAACAGAATTATGGGAATTTGGGACTCACCTTATTTAGTCCTTATTAATTTAGAGGAGGTTCTTCAAACTTTCATATATGTTTGATTTCTATTCGTATATATAAGTTAGTGGGACCTACATATTTATTTATGATAATATTATTAAATAGAAATTGACCAATATAAATTAAAAGATGTAGAATTTGGAGACAATATCGTTAATTAAAAAGATAGTTAATTTTTTAGATGATGTTTTTGGTTTGAATATTCAGGGTTGCGATGGATCCGTATTGCTGGTAGATGCAGATGGAATAGACAGTGAGCTAAACGCACCAGGGAATGGAGGAATACAAGGACAAGATATAATTGATAACATCAAAACCGCATTGGAAAACGCTTGCCCCGGCGTCGTCTCTTGTGCTGACCTCTTGGCCATTGCTTCCAATGCATCTGTCGTTTTGGTAAAATAATATATTATTCTAACAAATCAATTAATATTTGATAATAAATCAGTGATTGACGTGTTTAATTAATTAATATATATATATCAGACGGGAGGGCAGGGTTGGGAGGTTCCGTTGGGAAGAAGAGATAGTAGGGAAGCTAACAGAACGGGAGCTACGAATAACCTTCCAAGTCCGTTTGAACCACTTGCCAATCTTACCGTTAAGTTCGCTGCTCTCGGTCTTGATTCTACTGATCTTGTCGTTCTATCCGGTAATCTCTTTTTTATTAACTCAATAATAGTTATCGATAAGTTTACCAGTAAAATATATGTTGGGAGCAAACAAAATCTCACATTAATAAGATCAAAAGATGATAAAAATATTATAAAAAGAGAACAACCTCTCTATTGATACGAGACTAAAATTATATGAGCCTAAGTCTAAAGTGGACAATATTTTTTTTTTTAAAATAATTATAAATTTATAATATTTATATATCATTTTATTAAACACGTCAATGGGTAATTTATTACAATGATAGGAGCACATACATTTGGTCGTTCAAGATGTATATTCTTCAATGGACGTCTAAACAACTTCACAGAAAGTGGAGAACCAGATCCCACTTTAGACCCAACATACAGAGAAGTCCTTCTGCAAGCTTGTCCTGAAGGAGGTGATCAAAATCGTGTTAGCTTTGATCCAACAACTCCAGATGATTTCGACAATAATTACTACGTTAATCTTCAAGTTAATCGCGGTCTTCTTACGAGTGATCAAGTCTTGTTTTCTACTGATGGTGCTGTTACTATTGATCTTGTTAACCGTTTTGCTAATAATCAAACTGAATTCTTCATCAGCTTTGCCCAATCTATGATTAATATGGGAAATCTTAGCCCCTTGACTGGAACTGATGGAGAGGTTAGATTGAACTGTTCAAGGGTTAATCCACAACCAGCAATTGCTGATATGTAAATCTGTCTTTCTTTGCATTTATATTTGGGAATTTTTCAATAATGACATTTTAAAAAATTAATATTTTTAAAAATAATAAAAGTTTTAGAAATTTTTAAAAATGACATTTTTAGACTGTGATCCATCAATCTTATCGGTCTGAAAAATGTTGTTTTTGGAATATTTTAGAATATTTATTACTTTTGAAATTATTCAAAAAAATGTCATAGGTTGAAATTTCCCATTTATTATATTGTGTTGTGTCGAATCCTTTCTTGTTTTTTCTCTGTTTGTCGAGTCATCGTCAGCATATAATAAAATGCCATGTCTGTCTTGTGTTTTTGTATTTGTTGGTCAAAGAATAAATAAAATGTGTGTTTCCTCCTTCCATTGAAGTTGTATTTTTTTAAGGTATAGTTTATTTAATCTAGTACATGTTTCGACCAAACTATTTTTTTTACTTAATTTGGGATTAATTAGTAAAACCATCCAGAAATTAAAAGAAATTGGCAAAAAAATTCACCCTAGAAAATATTTAGTAAAACCATGTTTTTTGGCCGGGAGTTCAAATCCAACCTTATCAGGCGTGGCGTCTTGAATGGCCTGGCCGGACACAGACGATTGGCTAATGGGGCAGATGGTGCCACGTAGGGTCCTTGACTACGCATTCTATGAAATTTAAAAAAAAAAAAAAAAAAAAACACCAATAAGTCAAGCTTACATCTTTTCTCGTGTACATCAATTATTATGATTATTAGAAAATCTCTTCCTCATGTGATTCAGATTTAGTGTGTAAATATTATTAGAAAATCTCTTCCTCAAAATTACTTAGTTTTTATTATTAGTTTCATTAAATTTAAATTAATAAATAAAAAGTGTAATTTTTTTTAATTTACAATTAAAAATATCGTTTTGAAAAATATCTTAAATTAATGGATGATTATTTTTATAATCTAATTTTGAATTGGGTATTTATTATTAAAGATTCCAGTATATCATAAATATATAAATTCATCAGGCACATATTCTCCGTAAATCTCTCACAAGTGTAATTTTTTTTTTAATTTACAATTAAAAATATCGTTTTGAAAAATATCTTAAATTAATGGATGATTATTTTTATAATATAATTTTGAATCGGGTATTTATTATTAAAGATTCCAGTATATCATAAATATATAAATTCATCAGGTAAATATTCTCCGTAAATCTCTCACAAGTGTAATTTTTTTTAATTTACAATTAAAAATATCGTTTTGAAAAATATCTTAAATTAATGGATGATTATTTTTATAATATAATTTTGAATCGGGTATTTATTATTAAAGATTCCAGTATATCATAAATATATAAATTCATCAGGCACATATTCTCCGTAAATCTCTCACAAGGGGGAAAAAATTCAACAATCAACAGCATGAAGCCAAATTGGAAAGTAGGATTTATGAAAGGGAAAAGAGATTTTCTAATAATAATAATAATTGATGTACACGAGAAAAGTTGTAAGCTTGACTTATTGGTGTTTTTTTTTTTTTTTTAATTTCATAGAATGCGTAGTCCTGACTACGCATCCTATGTGGCACCGTCTATCCCAGCCGGTTATTGCGTTACACCGAGCCGCCATTCAAGACCCCTCGTTGGATATCGACACAAAGTTGCGTATTTGAACTCTGACCGGTCAAAACAAGATGGTTTTACTAAACATTTTCTAGGGTGGATTTTTTTGCCAAATTTTTTTAATTTCCGGTTGGTTTTACTAATTAATCCCTTAATTTGTTTCAATTATGTAATTGAAATTTTTTAAGATATAATTTTTTTAAGGTTAAATGCACCGATGACCCTACACTTTCAAGTTTTTTAATTTACGCCCCTCCACTTTCAATTTAGCTTTTATCACCCCTACACTTTCTATCGTCTAATTTCTGTCAAAAAAATCATCCAAATCTAAGAGATTTTATTTATTTTTTAATATTTTTGCCCCAATTTCTTCTAGCTTTTTCTCCTCCACACCAATTTCCCTTCTGACAGAAATTGGACAAAAAATAAAATCAAAACCACCGGAAAAAACAATCCAAATCTGTTAGATTTCTCTATTTTTGTTGCAATCAAAAGCACGGGAATCTCCATTTTTGTTCTCTTTTTCGTGAATTTCTCCATTTTTGTCGTCAGCTGAGTTTCTTTCTTTGAGTTTGAAGTGTTTTCCGATTCAACTGTTTGATATAGAAGCGTTTAAACGGGTTAGATGATTTGGTTTTGTGGGAAGGTAATGACGATTTACTTTTTTTTTAGTAAAGAAAGACTTTGGAGAAAGAGAAAAAAAATGGTTCATCGGAGCATGGTTTGGAGAAAAAGCATGATTTTCTGTTTGGTCGTTTGATTTCTCCATTGAATCAAAAGAATTATTGGGATTTTGATTGATTTTGGTGGTTATGAAATTTGATATATATATGTGAAGCATTTGTCTCAACATGCCAGTGAAAATGTTTGAAAATTGGAAGGAAACTGCTGGTTTGGCGCGTGTTATTTTAAGTTTCTTTGTGAATTTGAATTCAAGCTTTTAAATGTTTATTATTAATCAATTGGTGTATGTTTACTATATTAAATTATAAAATCATTATTTATTAGGGGGAAAAATCAAAGTAGCCACTTTTTGGATAAAAAATATCAAAGTAGCCACCTTTTTTTTAAAAAGTTTTAGATAGCCATTTTTACTATTTGATTTTTCAATATACCTATTTTGCCCTTTTCGTATAGCAGGTATAGTCGACCTGCACTTTGCGATCGACATTTTTCTTTCCCAATGCATTCTTTCTTCCCAGATTTTGGTATAGTTCATATAGCGTCCATAGTGTTTCATGTATTTAGCATTTGTTTTATATTTTTATTATTTTTGCATTTTGATTTTCATATTACATATTTTGATTTTTAATTCAATTTTACAGATTCATTTTAGTATAGATTCATTTTAGTATATTATTTTGGTATAGTTCGTATAGCGTCCATAGTGTTCGTATAGCGTCCGTATTGTTTCATTTGTACGTGCTATACGTAATATACATGTCATATAACCTGCAAATGAAAAAAAAAGAGTGTTAATTCAATAACACTAAATGTACAAAACAAGATACTTACTATGCAAACAAAACAAAAAGAAATATATATTATATTGTCTATATTATAGAACGAACATAAAAGAAAGTGGGTGTACATCAAGAAAAACTCATAGGTGTGTATAGTACGTATATATCGTATATTACATGTAGTACAATTGTGTACATCAAGAAGAACTCATGTGTGTGTATAATACGTTTATATCATATATTACGTGTGATATAGACTGTACATCAAGAAAGACGCATAGTTGTGTATAGTATGTATATTTCGTATATTGCGTGTATTACAAACTGTATATCAAGAAAAACTCATAGTTATGTATAGCGCGTATATTACAACAGATATATGTTTAAACAGACCAGAAAAAAGTATATTGCGTATATTACATATTGTATAGCAAAACAACAACAGAACGAGAGACCACAAAATATATATGTAAACAGACCACGGAAAAATGTATATTATATATAGTACGTATAGTACAGACATTACATTACGCAAAACAGAAACAGACGAGAGACAAAATATGTATATTACGTATATTGCAAAAAAAAAACTATATTGCATGCATTACATGTATAGCAGAAAACAAAATATTAAGAAAAAAAATACCTTTCGTCAAATCCATGGTACTTTTAGTTTAGATCTTTGAGATTCATAACAAAATCAGTGAAAAATATTTATTAAAAAAAAACGAAAATGAGAAGAAATTATGAAGAGATAGGGAATTAAAAATGTATAAAAGTTGTGAGATGAACATTTGTAAAAATGGTGGATTTGTAAAAAAGAAAGAGAAAGAATCAATAAAAGTTTGAAAAAAAATAATAGAGATTTGATAAAGAAATAAATGAGAGAGGGAAGAATAAATGAAAAAAATGAGAGGTTAATGAATTTGGGAAAAAAAATTATAAAGAATTGATAAAGAAATGAGAGAAATGGAAGAAGAAATGAAAGAAAAATGAAAAAAATGAGAGGGAGAAAGAGAAATTCTAATATATAGAAGAAAAATGGGGGGAAAAAGTGGGAGGGAAAATATTTTCAAAATAAAGTAGAGAGAGAGAGAGATAGGAGGGAGAGGTTAAAATTTAAAAAAAAAAAAAAAAAAGTGAATGGACGGAGGGGAGGGAATGGGAGAGAGGAGGGAGTTTTGATTTGACCTTGGGGGTATTTTAGACATTTTACCTCCACATGTGGCTAAAAAAAAAAGAATTAAATGTCATGGCTATTAGGGAAAAGAAGATCCAAAAAGTGGCTATTTATATATTTTACTCTATTTATTATAGCCCCCAAGTTGTTTAGGTGAGAGTTGAAATGATTATTATCAATTGATGTATGGTTAAAATTGGGTTGGGTTTTATAGGTTTAATATCTTTACAAAATTGAAAATGACTTACGATGAAGAAAATGCTTTATCGGTATTGTTTTTATTTTTTAGTTGCCTTGCATAAAGGGGCATTTATAAATCTAACAACTTTTTTTAGTAATATTTATAAAAATATAAGCTTTAAAAAATATTTATAAATATAGTAAATTTTGATGAAATGTATAAGTGATAAACATTAAATTACATATTTTTATACTAAGTTTATCAATGATTATATATATTAATTATCGATTAACATAATAAAAATTGTTGTATTTGTATATATTTTTTAAAGTTGATATTTTTACAAATATTTCATTAAAATGTGTGCATTAAACAAAAAAGAGGTTTGACGCAACTCTCTCTCTTTAATTTCAATCCAGTCGAAGTCGAAGGTGAATTCAAAATTGGCTGTTGAAGCTAAGGAGGGAGAGCATCTTTTCTTCGTTAAAATGTCGGAATTATCCCTTTATTTATTTTATTCAAGAAAGCGCGTGGCGTCGTACTATTCGAATTTCAATTCAAGGCCCCACAAAAGTTGCTACTTTGATTTAAATGCTCGTCGGCGTCGACTTTCAAAAATATTTAAAAATAAAAATTTGTTGAAAAATATGATTCGGTATCCATTTGATAATTATCAACAAAAAAAATTTCTAATAAGTTTTTTAATTTATTAACTTTTCAAATTTGAGTATAATTTTAAAAATGTTTTTAAATATCACAATAATATATGTTTTGTATCTAACATTTCAAGCTTTTATTATCAAAATAATTGATTTCATGAACAATTAAGATCATATTATTATAAAATAAAAAGACACATTAAAGAAGAAATTAAACATTTTGAAAGGACAAAATTGAAAATTTTAAAACATCATAGATAAAACTGAAACATTATGGAAAGAAATTAAAAAAATATATATACATTAAACATCAAGAGACCAAAATTTATATCTAGTCTGAAAAACCAAACACTATCTAATCTAATTATTTATATACCTTATAAGAACAATAATCATTTCAACATCTAAAATAATACCAAATTGCACATTTAGTCAATTAACAAAATTTACCTTCTCACTAATATAGAAGTGTCAATAATATGGTATATATATTCTAAGAAAGATTTTGAACGTTCCAAGACTTTATGAGCTCAATTTCACATTTGAATACTTTTCAAAATAAAATAATCCTTACGCCTTGTTGAAAACGTCGGCATTATAAAGGGACATTATTGGTCCTATAAAAGCAATGGTTGGGGTATGGGTATCTAAACACAAACCCATTAATTTTTTCAAAAGAGAGAAAGGAAAATGTCGCTTTTAAAAGTAATTGCTTTGGTTATCTTCACCACCACGCTTCTGATTTTGATTGATCCGTCAAGATCTCAGCTTAGCCCAACGTTCTACGCCAATTCATGCCCCAACGTATCGGCCATCGTTACTGAAGTCCTTTCCCAAGCACAGCTTACCAACGCCAGAGCTGGTCCTCAACTCATCCGTTTTCACTTCCACGATTGCTTCGTTAACGTAATTTCATTTTCTCCCTCCCTCCCTCTTTCTTTTAATTTTATTATTCGTGTTTATTTACTTTTTGTCAGATCACCGATAGACTAAAAGCTTAATAATATATAGATTCTCAACACTCCCCACGCCCTTGTGAGTTCAGATATTTATGTATGAGACTCAAAACACGTGTAATATTGATAAGTGGGGAGAAAATACCGTCACAAATGTTCGAACTCAAGACTAAATTTTTTGAATTTAATTATTTATATATTCTCGATAACTTTTTGTCCTAAATGTTATGTTGGGTTTCAGGGCTGTGATGGGTCAGTTTTACTGGAAGATGCAGAAGGAATAGATAGCGAACAAAACGCACCCGGAAACCGGGGAATACAAGGTCAAGATATTGTTGCAAATATCAAAACGGCAGTTGAGAATGCTTGTCCAGGCGTTGTCTCCTGTGCTGATATCTTAGCCCTTGCCTCTAATGCATCTGTTTTCTTGGTAAGTTCATTTATTCACTAAGTCTTGCGTTTGACTCACCGAGTTGGATCGGGTAGCAACGGTTTGTTAAGAATGTGTTTAGATGGTGCATAACAATAGGTTAGTTAAGTCTAAATTCGGGTAAATTATGTTGAAATTGTTAAAATGAACGAGTTTATTTGGATTTCAAAACTGGATAGATTTGTGTAACCTAAAAACCCGTGAGAAAAACGTCCCTTAATTATTTCTCAACATATCTGAAACAATTAATATGTGCAGGCAAGCGGTCAGGGATGGGAGGTTCCATTGGGAAGAAGAGATAGCAGGATTGCTAATAGATCTGGAGCTGCCTCTAACCTTCCAAGTCCTTTTGAAGACCTAGTAAATCTTACCGCCAAGTTTGCTGCTGTTGATCTTGATTCTACTGATCTTGTTGTTTTATCTGGTAATTTTTTTATTTTTCATTTCATTTTTAACCTTATTTGGTTTTGATTCCAAGTTCTGTTTTAATTTAACCATTTGATCAAGTAAATTAATTGTCTATAATTCATAATAGTTTAAAAATCTTGTTTTAAGATTAACAAAAACCACACGAATTGTTTGACTACTGTTTAATGAATTACAAAATATTAAATTTTATAATCCTTTTTAGCTTGTTTGACAATTGTTTTAAAGGTTTTTTTTTCTTTCTTTCCTTTTTCTAAAATCATAATTTTGTAATTAAGGCCTCGTCTTATAACAATTTTGTTTTTTTTTTTTTAAAAAAAAAATTATTTATCAAATTATTTCGTTTTTTTTTCTTATAATTGTTAAACCACACGAACTTTCTTTTTAAAAATTGTTTTAAAATCCAAAGCTTAACCACTCCAATTACTTCAAAACTTTGTCTAAGTAGATAATATTTTATTCATCAAATAAATAAACAAAAGATATATCATATTAAATTTTTGTTCAATGAATTACAAAATAAATTTAACAACGAGAATTATAATAGTTTCTTTCATAAAAAAATTTAGAGATTAAAACAAAACAAAAAAAATGAAGTTTATGAGTTAAAATAGAACATTTAAAACTTTAGTGACCAAAACGAACATAAAAATTAAAGAAACCGAAATAGAATTTAATTAAACCTTGGTCCCAAGATCAAAATATTAATTTTTTATTTTTCCAAATATTATATATTTTAGGAGCACATACCTTCGGTCGTTCGAGATGTATGTTTTTCAGTGGGCGTTTCAACAACTTCACACCAGCTGGAGAACCGGATCCGACCCTAGACCCGACCTACAGAGAAACTCTTATTCAGGAATGTTCCGTAGGAACCGACAGTCCAAACAATCGGGTCAATCTTGACCCGACAACTCCAGATCAATTTGACAATAATTACTACACAAATCTTCAAGTAAATCGTGGGCTTCTCACAAGTGATCAAGTTCTGTTTTCAACTCCAGATGCTGTAACCATTGATATCGTGAATCGTTTTGCGAATAGCCAACCTGAATTCTTCAATAGCTTTGCTCAATCTATGATTAAAATGGGAAATATTAGTCCTTTGACTGGAACTGATGGAGAGATTAGATTGACTTGTGCTGCTGTTAATCCTCTTCCTGCTATTGCTGATATGTAAATTTTCAATTTCAATTTATATATTCAAGAGATGCGAGTGATAGTGTGTGTTTCTCTTGATATTTTGTTCTTTTTGTGCTGCTCTCTCGGGTTTGATACATAATTAAATAAAGTATAAATGTATTGGCCTCTTGATTTTGAATCGTAGTTTTCTTTTTCATTGTATATTAATTTAGAAATTAATTCCAAATCACAACTTTGTAATTTACTTATTTTCTTTATTTCACTTGGGCTTTTTGGTACCCTTGTGGTTTAGGGGAATTTTCATAACTACCCCATTAAAAAAAATTAGTTTTCAAATTTACCCTATGTATGTAAAAGTTATCAAAATTACCTTTAATTTTACATATGGAGGCTAGCCAATTAAAGTTAGTGGGATGACTATAATTAACCAAGGGGTAAAAATTCATTAAATATTGGGTTCTTTGAACAAAAATTTACTCAAACAAGGATACATAATTTCATTTATATCATCACTTTTAGTTTAATCCTGAGATAACAAATTTATAATTTATCAAAATCAAGCCAATAATTTATTGAATTAGAAATAATTTATTAAAATTTAATTAACAATTAAATATATAATAAAATGAAAATTTTAGTTCCTAAAAATTCATTAAGATGGTAATTATCCAATCCAAAATATAAGTTAATATAACAAATATTAAAACTCAATAAGTCAATAATGTATTGAAATAGAAGAAATATGTTATTTCAGTAAATTTTAAATGTTGTGCTCTTTGAGTAATTACAAAACCTTTTTTCTTTTTCTTTTTTAATTCCAGTGCTACCTCGTTTGAAACCATTTTCCTAACACGAGTATAATGATTTTAAGTTATAATCCAAAGGCAACTCTCTGCACAAAATCAGGACGTCTTTTGCTTGGCATCCGGAGCAACCCTGTAATCTGCAGTTCTGTAACAGCCCTGCAAAACCTTGCTCTGTAGGAAAAAAGAGGTTAAGGATTTTCATGAATCAACCTCCATTTACAAAGGCAATAAATGAAGTATTATTATAGAAATTACTGCAAATGCTTATCGAGGAAAAAAAACAGAATGAAGTTTGCAATCATGCGAGTTCTTTTTCCTGTTTTTCAGTAGTCTAGAAGAATGCAGGAAATATCTCCAAAAAAAAAGAAGAAGAAAGCAGGAAAAATGAAATGGAGCTATATTAAACAGTAAAAATGCAGGTACTAAAATAAAAGGAAAAATATGAATCAGTTTTTGCAGATCTAATTCGAGCCCATAATAATGCAAAAAGGATACTGATTTGAGGCATCACTTGTATTTTCAAGCTCAGGTGTAGAGGATTGCTTCATCCTGTGCTTACCTTTAATATTACGATCGGTAACAACTGTTTTGAAAGAATGGAACCAATCGTGAAGATTGATGAGATCACCGTGCTCTTGTGCTAAAGTATACCTAAACAAAAGTCACAAAATCATATTAATCTTGCAACGACTATGAATCCCATAGGTAAAAATGTAACGTAAACAAATAAAACTTCGAGTGCATTTCAGAGGATTTAAAAAAAAAAATCAAATTGTTTTGATTACACTCTATCCCCCAAACTTCACTAGAGAGAGTGGCTACTTGTGAAGAACTACCGAAGAAAACAAAATAATGACTCATTGTTGGTCCCATCTTAACCTTGGGTTTCAGAAATTGAAGTACCGAAAATCAAATTGATCAAGAAAATGGAAACATTACATTGCTTTTTTCTTTTTTTGCAGAAGGAAGATGTGGAGGGATTTGCATCCTGAATGAATTATTTACACCAAATACTTTTTCAGTTGAACAAGGTCTAGTGAACGGATATACCAACTTTTTAATCTAATACAATTAATTAAATATAAAATTTCATTGATAGATAACAGATTTATTGATCATGCATGAAACGGTAACCACATTGTATTCTTGTGGAATGAGTTTAAAATATTGCTTCAATTCTAGATAAGTAGTCACAATGTAAATACCATAGGTCTACTCACATAATTGATGAGTCGTGTGCCAACGGTAAAAGACTCTCTCCAGTCCCACTGCAACAACTACATTTTAAGATTTTCTGGAACTCCAAAAGATCAACTTGAATCCTTCTTCTTGGGTCTCCAATCAAAGCCTAAATATATGTTTAAAAAATGATACAAGGTTATTCACAAATATAAAATCAAAGGGTATGAAAGCGTTAGGTGAGCCTGGCAATGTTATACTATCAAGGAAGTAATGTATGCAGAGCAGGCGTGCTTCATAACATAATCAAACTCATGAGTCGTGATCAAGTTACCAAATCAATCAATTCACATATGTTTGCATCTCCCCCCAGCCCATCTTCTGAGTACAAATTTACAAAAAGTGGGCATTCTTTAGTTGACATTGACCCTCAAGGGATAATACTTTACAAAGATGCCAATCAAAAGAGCTCCCAATAGAAGCAATAAAACACAATCCCCAAGAACTCAAAAAGTCTATCAACCCTCTTAAAAATGTTCCTCTTTTTTTTTTTAATAAAAAACAATCAAAATCTAACTGTTTCGAACTGGGAGCTACCAGGGAGGAAGGGAAGCATACCAAACCACTAAATCCCAAATGGTATGAATGTCTCTACTTTCATCCCTAAAAATCTATCTGTTTCTCTCCCACCAACAGAATGTTCCTGTTTCTACTTTCAGCCCTGCGAATGGAACAAGCCATCCTATACAAAACTACATTTCCTATAAGAGCCTATCTCCAAATTCCATGCTTCAAGCGGTCATTTATCAACGTACAAATTCCCAATATTCTATCAATGTACCATTTGCATTTCTTAGTAATGAATGAGCAAGCTTAGATAAATAGTGGAGTGTCATTGGCATGCTTACCAGCTGAAGCTTTTCAACATCTTTGAAGCAGACAATTTCATGAAAAGGTACGCATTCAATGGGTCTCATATGTTCCCTGATTTATTTAAAAGAAAAACAATAGCAATAAGTCAAATTGCGTCATGTACAAAAATACAACCTGTAGAATAAGTATCACATTCCACCCATCCTTCTTTACTCATGTATTAATATTATTTATTTGTTTATTTAAAATGTTATACAGAAAGATATAGTTCAGCAGTAAGCATACATATACTCTATAAATTATCGATAAAGATATGTACCCTAGGGGTCTGATAAACAGTGGAAGGACCTTCTTGCTTATGTGCATCTGATTTTGAAGGGAGTATTTTTGCAACAGTATTAAACCAAATGGGTGCATTTTGCAAGAAAGCAAGTAATATGGCATCCTGAAAATCAATCTGTGAAACAAACGGGCTGTAAAGAACCAGGAGGAACCGATCCCATGAAAAGAAAGTGCCTTACAACCAAAAGTTTGCACCATCCGAGAGAAACAGCTAAAGTTGTAAAATCATACAAAATATTCCAAAATTGATAAATCAAACATACCTATGACCAATATTTACAAAGACCAAACAAGTACAACAAAAAAGCCACAAACAAAATCCTACTATAAAAATATACTCAAACTAAAACAATAAGAATGCTTTCTAATCTATATTGAGGTATCAGGAACCAGAAAACCAACACGTATGTGCATAGAACAAGTTTTGTTACCTGACCAATGAATTGAGAAATGACTCAGCTTTCTCCTTTATAGGCTTAGGATTCTTAACAAAAAAGTGCTTCCGCAATGCTTGTCTTCTGCAAATTAAATAATGAAAATATTGGCTTAATATCCCAATTGATGCAGATAGTACCTTTTTAACTTGATAAAATTAAACAAGTTTCACTAAAAAAAACGATAGTATGACTTGAGAGAGGTATGAAAAAGCATAAAAAAAAAGATCTAGTCACCCTCAAAGTTAGTTGAGTACTAAAACCCATGAACATCCATGTATTAATTCAAAAGAGCAAATAAGGAACATCAACATGAATTCAAAAGACAAAAATAAAAATAAATAAATAAACAGAAAAATTGAGTGATTGGTCAAGATAGTAGGCAATGTATAAAAGATATTAAAGCAGAGCAAATATGATCATTTGTCTTATCAAAAAATGACCATTCGTCTTAGAGGAGGCCATTTTAATTTATATCCTATCTAAAACTATATATTTTCTACATGGACATAAGTGTTCTAGCATATATTTATGTGTATAGTTTGTGCTTAATTGTAATTTTACATTTCCTAGGTGAGGGCTCTCATGAAACATATACGAGCATAACTATATTAAATAGAAAAAGATGGAGTATCCTCACATATCATTAATAGGGATAATTGCAAATCACACCCCTCCACCAATTAGTTTTAACGAAATTAGTACAAGTGCTTATTGTACGTTTGTAACTGTATTTCAATTCCATTAAAAATAATCGAAATTCATATAAGTGCAGTTTATAGAATTAAAATCTACAAATCTCACTAATCTGCTAAAAATATGCATTTATTTTTAGGGACAATTACTGAAATAGCATATTTTTACACACTAGAACTTTTTAAAAATTACGCAAATAGCATAACTATACTTCAATAAATTTATTGAACTAATAAATTCATAGAAAATAATAAAGAAAAATAATCAAATAGTTTGATAAACTATTGAACTTGAACTTAAAAAAGCAAAAAGCAAACAAATTCATTAAAAATACCCATGAAAATAGTTCAATAAATTGAACTATAATTATGCTATTTGAGTAATTTTTAAAAAGTTCTGACATTTTAGTAAATAATATGCAGATTTATGCTATTTGAGACAAATTCTTTTATTTTTAATGGAATTGGAATGACAAACGTAGAATATGCAAGTGTCACAAATTCGTTTAAACTAAACGTTAAAGGGGTATGATTTGCAATTTTACTAATCATAGGAATATTTAAATCCATTTGCTAACCATATTGGTGTGCTTTACAATTCATGAAAATCACAAGGGTGTAATTTGCAAATTTCTTTTTTTATTAAAAACTAACCTTGCATTGATAGATGAAAAGAACAAAGATTGAAGCAGCCAACAAGATTACTAAAAACCATTCTAGTAGGCCAAAATAATGGAAGAACTGCAGTGACAATGACAAAGAAGAAATGAAAATAAATAATTGATGTTTTTCAATCTCAAAAATTATTATTTTTCTCATGTCCATTAAATTTTTCCAAACAAAACTAAAAAGTAAACAATAAAAGATTTATTCTTTTAGTTCTAGGAGCAAATAATTGTTCGACATTTGTTCACAAGCGTCCAACACATATCTAATGTGTTCAACAAGTGAACAACACAAGTCTAACGTGGTTATCAAGTGTCTAACATGTGTCCATTATGTTCAATAAGTGTCTAACACATGTTTAACAAAGTATCCAGCACGTGTCCAACAAGTGTCGGAGTTTCTTATACATGTTGGACATGGATACATTACGCAATTTGAAGTGTCAATGCTTCATAGCATATAATAAAAGAAAGGAATATTGCATCAACTATACAGATCAAAGCATATGTGGTGGTGGAACAATACTTGGATAAATCTGCGAAGTCTTTTTCCAAACTCTTTCCATCCTCAAACTTGCAAGCTAAGAGCAACTCCCTCATTTTGTCATGAATCTAGAAGAAGCAGATATGTGAAACTTAATTGATGCCATAATGGGAAAATATTCTCAAGTAAATATAACAGGAAGTAGAGCAAAGCATATACGTGAAAGAAAATGATAACAAATAGCTTAATCATCCGTCTCTAGATAAGAGTCACTTGTAGCAACTGCAAGGATGATCTGTTGTAAACTTCAAACAGAAGTTCTTCCATATAAAAGCATCAAGAATAAAATTATAATGTGAAAATGTTTACACCCCAAATATCAAGCAAACAACATTTTAATCTGCATCAAAATAAACTAAAAAAAGCACACCAAAATGGTTGATTTATTCACAAGGATAATATTCCAATTAAAGAAGGTGGTTTCGAATAAACTTCATTGAGTATAACCATACCTCAGGATTACAGTCGGTAAGCTTTTCCCAATTCGTTAGCAATTGATAAAGTTGCTCGTCTGGAAGATCCCTAATAATTAAAATTTTATATTTAACTATAAATGAAATAAAAAAAATGTAGATTATAGTATAGCAGATTGATATATGAGAAATCAACGATAATAAAGCACAGTTCAAAATGCAATTATTAAATTTCTCTTTCAAATCTATTGAATATTTTGTAAAACCCTTTTAAAAAACGGTAGATGACCACACATGGTTTGAACCCATGACCTCAAAGTTTTTAAAGAAAGCCTTCGAACCAATAGGCCAACTCATGGTTGGTTGATATCTTATTAAAACTATTATGGTAGAAGTAATGGAATTTTTATCACACCCTACTTTATCACTTGTGTCGATTTCATCTCCGTACTTTTAATGTTTCATTTAGTTCTTTTAATTTTCTTATTAAATTGTATTAATTTTTAGGAAAATTTGATTTAGACTTGGTAACTTATTTCTGATATTTTTATCTTTACCATTAATATAATTATCTTTGACTAATTAACTTCTGATTAATGTCAATTTCCTTTGAAATTAACACAATTCCCAAGTGACAAAGACTATTGGTATGATTTAATTGAAGTATAAGTGCTAAAATTAAACTCTTAAAAGTCTAGGGACCAAATTGACATAAGTGGCAAAATATAAAAACTTATGATATAATTTAACCTAATTATATCTTATCTCTATATTCTTAGTGGAAAAATATTTTATTTTTTTAAAAAAAAGTTGGTTACTAAAAAGTAAAAAATATGTGTTTATCAATTTAAAGAAATTTAAAGGTCCACATGTAATTGCACTATCTTGGCCCGTAATGTTTATGGTTAGAATGAAAGGAGAAGACCTTGACAAAGTCTGTAATAGTGCAAAAATTTCGAAGCAAAAATGTAAAATATTTTGGTACCTCCTTCATTTCATTCATTAAAAAAAATCTTCCGGTTTATAATTTTTTTAAGTATTCATTTTGGGAAAAGAAAACACAATGAAGTTATGTAATTCCTAGAAGATTTTAGTAAGCTGTAAAGACTTGACGAAAACTGCAATAGTTCAGACTACATCAAGAAACTTCATGACCAACCTCATTTTGCGAATCACTCGAAAAATATGTCCATCCTTGTGCGGGGAAAAATGATGTTGTGGCTCACAATTACTTGAAGAAGATATCCCTACTCGTTGCTGTAGTCTGCTGGAATTTTCAAAATTCAACGGTTTGTAAAGATGTGGATCAAGTGCTTCACAGAGTAAGTCAAGCAATTGAACTTTGCTAAATTTCCCAGCCTCATAAAGACACTGCAAAGAATGGAATTTGAGAGTCAAATTCCAGAAACGGAAATTACATCAACATGTCAATCTAGATGCTTTCAGCAAGTGCATCAAACTGCTCCACTAATGCATCCAACTATCTTTACTAATTTTGACTAATCGCTTTTGGTAAAAATAGCATAAATATTCTTCTCCAAAACTCGAGATAAAGTTTTAAATGAGGTTTACATATCAAAATTAAGCAATTACCAGTGCGAAGTTGAGTTAACTGGTATTACATGTCAAGCGTCAACAAACTATAGAATCATATAAACCTTTATTTAAAACCCTTTTTCTGCACAAGTAAATGAATAACCCAAATTTGAACCCAATGAATTCCAACACAATTTTGGTCCCCAACCTTTGCGACTTTTTCCATCTTTGTCCCTAAACTTTCAAAAAAATTATTTTGGTCCCAGAACCTTGCATTTCATTCCCTTTTAGTCCCTAATTTTATCTATCTATTAAAGTTATAACTGAAAATATATGTGGACCTTAGGTTTAGAAGAAATATAAGGAATTCTAAATTAGAGGATCCTTGTTCACTTTGTCTCTTTTGGAAGGCACCTTCCTTGGGGAGGAGGTGGCAAAGAAAAGGATTTGAACTCTTAATTCCTCCAAAATTCTCTTGCAATGCTTTTGTAAATACTTGGGGTACTTCTCCCTCTCATTTTACCCCCGGTAAACCCTTTTCTTTTTTTTAAATTGTGATTTTAAAGAGAGTTAATACCCTTGACTTTCTCTAAAAATCTTCTTTTGTCCACCGACTTCAATGTTGTTGTATGTGCAAACAAGACTCTGAAAATATTGATCACCTTTTCTGGGAGTGCATATTTGTTAAATGATTATGGATGAAATTCTTGGCAGCTTTTAACATCACTTGGGTACCGAGTAGATAGAGTCTGGACATGCTGGAGAAAGTGGTATTTCATCCCTCTTTCTGCTAAAATGAAAATATTTGTGGCAAGAGGATTTCTGTGTACTTTGGGTATCTGGCTCAAGAAAAATAGGAGGATTTTTAGGGGATATAGGGTTCTAGGGAAAATGTTTGGGAGTAACTCCTGATATAGGTGTAAAGGCAAGATTACATGTCAATAGCTCTTTTTGGGTGTATTACAAAAAAAACGGTCAACCCAATTTTTCGTATTGCTAACTATTGGGCCGCATACTTGTCATTAGGTGAAAGCGATTATTGTTCTTTTGTATTCTTTCATTATCTTAATCAAATGGGCTTTTGACCCTCACTTTTAAAAAAACCGGGGTATTACCAAAACACTTTGTAATAAACACTCAAAAAGAACTATTGACATGTGCTATATCCCAAACATTGTCCCTAAACCTTTCAACCCTAAAAAATCCTCCTATTCTTCTAAGTTTCTTATTAAAAAAAGTAATACTAACATTCCTATAAAAATTCTCATTCAAAAAATGAAATGTGGAATGTGGAATGTTCCTTGTATCACATTCTCAATCATAAAAAATGTTATGATTCTGAAAAAAAATAGATGAATACCCTAAGTCTAAAAATGAACGATGTAAAACAAGCACAAAGAACAGAGAAGTATTACTAAGAAAAGAGTAGAAAAAGGTTCAAAGTCGAGGGATTTTAATATAAGAGAAAATTCATTAAAAGAGAAATTTTGAAGTCCATATTGACATAAAAAGGTTAAAGTTTTGAGGTCACCAGCACGGCAGTACTCCAACGCTTTCGCCATCGCTTTACTTCTAACAACCCATGAGCCAGATTATTACTAGTCTGTTCAGTCATTTGGTACCTAATATAGTGTATCAACAACTTACTGAGTTATCATTCACCAGACTGGATGAAGTTGCTGAGTTTTTTCAAGAATACCTTAAATCAGAAAGAATATCTGAAGCATGCTTAGACAGCCCTTCTTGCAAAAGAGCATGATTTCCATCCTGAAATTTGGAATATTAAATCAGATTGCATACCAAAGAACAAGATCAATAAGTGTACAAACAGATACATAAATAAAGTAGCAAGCTAGAAACATCATGTTGAAAACGCAGTATTTCCAAAGCAGTGGCTGTTGCTTCTATATTTCATGGTAAAAGTGCATATGACAAGACTAGTGCCATGAAAGTCTATGAAACTTTCTGAATTTTTTCTTTTTCAAGTGATTTCTCATTTGAACTTTATTATTCACCTTTTTATAAATGAAGTTTATCTATACAACCAAAAAAATCACTTCAAAAAAAATAAGTACTGTTGTTTTTGCATTTCATCACGAATAGATATGATGTCTGATGTCATAAAGTCTACTTTTAGGGGGAAATTTGGAAGGAAGAAATGCAAGTTAGTGGTGAATATTTTGAAAGTCAAGCATGGACGAGAGCATTGTTTCTACCTTTAGATTTCTTAGTCGGGTGATTTAGGGAAAAAAAATTACTCTCTTTACTTAAGTAGGTAAGGCTATCTGGTTCCTTTTCTACTGTATGATTTAATATGGTTAAATGGAAATATTTATCATCACAACATGAAAAGAAATGTATATGCAACAACCAATCATTATTCACTAGCGGTTTAATTTTTTTATGCTATTTAGCAAGATTAACTTTTTAATTTTTTTTTAAAGGATCCCTTTCCCAAATACCAAAACAGTATCATTTTCTACACATTTTGTAAAAAATAAGTTAGTTATCCACCTGAAAAAATAACAAAAATTAAAATAAATAGAAGTGAAAGGAGAAACTTTTTTAAGCACCACAGACTATTTAATATGATAATATAAAATTGTAAGACAGTGACAAGAATTTAAAAGGGTAACTAATATAACTAAAAGTTTTCCATAAAAAAACAACTAAAAGTTACCGTGTTCTCTTCTTCAACAACCAATCTCGCAAGCATGAAGCTTAGGGGTTCCACGGAGAAGTGTTGAACACATGCAATCTACAAAATCCTTTGCCAAACTAAATATTAGAAGAAGCCTAGTTGTATTTGCAAGACAAAATACAATATACAAGAGGAGGCTACATGTTACAAACATCACTTATTGCTAGTTCATTAAGTTCTGAATAAAATTGAATACCAACCTTCAAGGCCCTGATAAAGGATGTTAGAGTTCCATCCTGATTTAAGAAGTACTTCCTCAGAAAGAGAGCAACCTTGTGACCAATGCTGAGCATATAGCATTGCTTTAGAAGAACAGCCTCAACAACAGCATCCATTCTCTCAGCCGGCAATCCAAACATGAACTTGTGAGGGCACAATTGTTGCAGTGCATTTGAATGAAGCATGTTCGCAGGAGCATCAATTGTTGTAGCAACTCCCATGATCAAAATAATTGGAATCTTGATAACCCATTCACTGATGTACACAAAACAAGAATTTCCAAAACAATATTTTATTAGAAAATAAAAACTATTCACAGTAGAAAGGTAATATTTTTTTGTCATCACAAGAGAATGGAGCATAAAAACAAACAAAAAATACATCTAACAGCTATTTTATAAAGAAATTCAAAGTGATAACTGCACTAAGGCGATTAAGTACAGGGCTTTAGTGCGAAGTGATAAAAGCGAGGGCTTTTTTGTTTTTTGTTATTTTTCTTATATATGTGAGTGTCCAGGCTAGTTTGCACATATCTCAACTAATCTCATTGGCGTCGGGAAACTGGTAGGATAATATCCTAGCTAGTACACATAGTTTGAATTTGAACCCATGACCTCAAGGCTTTAGGAAAACTCTTTGACTACTGAGGCCAACCCATGGTTGTTAATTTAAAATAAAAAAATTATATATGAAAATTAGAGTATAATCAAGAGTAGTATTATGAAAAATTAATTAAAATTAAAGGCATATCAAGATATTTTTTTCTATTTCCTCCCTATAAAGAAAGTATGTGGGATGAAAAAAGGCTGAAGCATGCCTTTTGAAAACGCCTCGCCTAACCACTTGCGCCTAGCTTTTTAAAACACTTCTACTGGAGAGAAAAAATTCCGATAGTATAAATATTGGATGAGCATTCTTTACTCCTTCAGGCTACAGTGATGTACACCTTTGGCCACACAGGTTCTCTGGGAAGAGGGAAGGTTGTGGAGGCTTATGTTCCGATGTAAAAGCTTAAGGTCTCCTAATCTATGAAAAGTGTCTCCTTTTTCCCAAAAAGAAAAAAGAGGTCAACAAGCTCTTTGCTGAAATCATTTATTAAAAAGGACTGGAAGACTATCCAAGATATCTTTTATGAGAAACAAACTTTTCATAGATATTTTGAAAACTTTTCATTATCTCTATCCAAGATGATTATAGACAAAGACATTGGGTGGTTTTTTTTGTTGGTTCATTTTTTCCTCCAATTGGAGCTTAAGCCACATAACTATTCTTCTTTTCACATCGACGTCAGATAAATAACTTCTCTTGAGGCTTAAATTTTCCTCTTGAATTTCAATGAATTGATATAGAAATTGGTTTCAGTTGAGTAATCGTTAATCCAATTTCTCCACCTATATTCAAAACCTTTTCCACAAAGATGAGTTCCAAAGAATCCAAATCAACATGGTCAAAGGCCTTTTCAACAGCCACTAGACTAGCTATAACAATAAATCAATGATTTTTCTTTCTTTAATAAAAGCCCACTTGATGGTCTTCAACGATAATGTTGTTCAAGATGTCTCTCATTTCTTTGCTAAGATAACAGAGATAGTATATACCCTCCATTCTTTTCTATTCCTTGTTTTGTTAGTTAATAACAGATTGTTACCAACTGGGGGCATAAAAAAAATCCCAATTGAATTTATCTACTTTAACAAATTTAGAAGTCCTTTAGCTTCATTATTTCCTCTCTATACAAATCCTTTTATTATGGTTAGATAACCCCAAGTGAAAGGTAAAGAAGACTACATAAAAGCTTTCAGGGTTGATATAATTCTCAAAGCTTTTCTTTCCAAATTTTCCACATGATAACCAAGATGGAAATGGCCAAATAATTTGGTTTTCTATTTAACTTAAAGAGTTGAGAGTCAACATGCATGCTTTTGTATATGAAATATAGAGAAATGAAAACTAATAGTGCAACATGCATATTAACACACGAGTAGTTCACAATCACAAACACTAGTAAT
The DNA here is from genome assembly GCA_028015215.1 of Gynostemma pentaphyllum. Taxonomy (NCBI): domain Eukaryota; kingdom Viridiplantae; phylum Streptophyta; class Magnoliopsida; order Cucurbitales; family Cucurbitaceae; genus Gynostemma; species Gynostemma pentaphyllum. The sequence goes on along the minus strand of CM051351.1, from coordinate 2,367,558 downwards.
TGAGCAGTCACTGGAAAGCATTTGTGAGTTGGATGCAGAAGGGAGATCAGGGCAAAAGAATGACAACTCAAATGAAAAATAGCAAGAGGCTCGGTTCTTTGGAGTACAAATACCTCAACATAAGGATGAAATCAGATAAAACTGAACCACAACATCGTTCCATGTCCTCTATAATAACAACTATGGGGTAATCATAGTATCCCTGTTCTATATACCATGATGCTAGGACAAACATATCAGCTACCTGCTTAAATTCTCGAAAGGAAACAAGTTCAACAAATTGTTACTGAAAGAATCTGTCATTATTTGGAATATTAACACTAGGAAACTTAGTACTTACATCAACTGTAACCTTCAACAATTGTCTTAATAAGCTTCTGATACAGCCACCTATGCTATTCTTGGCAGAAAATTCTTGAGAAGAGAGGCTTGCCACATGACATCCATGAGATTTTAAATGAATACCAAGCTCTTCAAATGTCAGTAAATCATCAACAATTTCCATATTCTCTGTGAATCAATCGAGATTTATTCAACAAGAGAAACTTAAGAAACTGTAAGGAGAGTTTTCTTATATTTTCACATATGCAATGTGAAACAGCATAAAGGTTATACAAGAATCAAAGGCGCACAAAAATATTGCCTCGTTGAATTGAAACCAACAAAAATGTTTCTTAATTGCAAAATGGTTAGAATTCTTAATACTATATAGACCAAGCATCATTATAACTTTGAAATCAGGAACTTACTAGTGAGAACAAATCCTGTGAACAACATTTTAGAATTAGCATCAGCTACAATAGGGAAAGGCCGAGTTGCAACAGATGAACTAGGTGTCCCGAAAGATCGAATTGAAGCAAATGACTCGTTAACCCATCGATATATAGCATCAAAAACTTTAACATTAGCATCCCTCAAAACATTCTGCGAGAGAAAAACTAGGGATTTCTTAGACACGATCCAGATAAAATTGTTACAGAACAAATAGCAAGTGGAATTGAGAAGAAAGACCTTAATGGTGGTTTCCATTTTAGACCAAACAAGCTCGAAAGCTTCAATTCGCAGGTGTTCATGTGAAGATTCGTCACGTTCTTCAGCTTCCATTCTCTCACTACCGATGAGATTAGATGGAGATATTTTAGTTCGCTTCCTTGATTTTCCATTTAGATCTGATTTTCTCGAATTTTTCCGAGATGATGTTGCTTTGTGAAGTACATAGAATTGCTGTCAGCAGAAGATAACTCAGTAATTAACAATTTCTTCTGTGCAAATTTTATAAACTTCTACTCAACGAAGAAGAAGAAGAAGAAAATAACGAAGAGAAAACGAGCAAACCTGAAAATTTCTTTCAATGTTTTCGACTGTTGATTGAAGTGGAGAAGGGGAAGGGGATTCAACTACAGCTGCAGAAGAAGGCGCCATCTCTTGGATTCTTCCCGAATGGCTTCAGGGCTACTTTCTCAGCCATCTTGGCGGGAAAATAACGGGTAGATTTCCATAAAATATTAAGAATGGCCCTAATTTCAATTTCAAAAAGTTAAAATATAACCCTTTCACACTACGCATTAAAAAATCTCATGTATGCGATGTTATGAACTAGACCGAACATCTATCATGCACTTGGGATACTCTCTATTTAATTTGATTGTTTTTCATTACTTTATCACCTTTTGAAAGTTTTTACGGTTTTACTTAGAAGCCCTTGATCCAATTACGATTTGTATAAGTTTGAGCTAATAATACATTTTTATTTAATCACTTTACCTTTTATAATTTCAATTTATTTACAATTTTCAAACATTACATGTTTAGGGTTATTTACACTTTGTGCACCTTTTATTGTAAACACAATAGCATATGATGTTGGTGTTTTTCAACTTTTCTTCCCAGGGATAAAATTCTTATCAAAGGAAATAAGGTAAATAAGGAAAATATATCAAATATAATTAACTAAAGTTGGTTCTGCCAAATCGTCGCCGTTGTCACGAACACTCGTTTCCACGGCCTCGTCCATCATCAAATCTCTATACTTCTTACTATGATTTAATCTTTTTTATTCTAGGATTAAATTCTAGACAACTTTTATTGGAATATCCATGTTTAATGTTTTCGCTACTGTTGTTATTTTAAGTTTTACATTGTTTTGGACAAGTTGTTTAGTACTTGTGTGTGTTTTTTTTTTTTTTAATGTTTTTCAGTTTATGTATTTTCATAAAGTATGACTTTATTTTTTGTAAATGGTTCAAGACAGTTTGATTTTTATTATTGAATGTTTTCAAGTAAATTTACCATTATATCATCTTTTGTTATACAATATTTCAGGAAGTTATTAAAACAAATGTGGGAATTTAGATGTTAGATTGATATTTAAGATTCCCATAAAACATACATATCTTAGAGATTTTGACTACAAAATAAAAAGATGATCGGTTTCAATTATTTTACCTAACATGTGATACTTTCTTATTTAGTGTAAGCTTTTTTCGCTGCTTACATTTTTTTACATTGAGAATTATTACTTTTAGTGATCTACCGATAAATCAACACTATGACTTAAAAAGTTAAGTAGTTCACTAACAATATGGTACAAAAAATAATGAAAGAGTCAGGAGTCGTTCCTCCTAACCCGACAAACAGCAGTTGTTTTATTCATTAACCCAAATATTACATGACAACTTTTGAGAAAACAAACTTCCAATTTAATTTAGAGCACATAGTTGATAAAATCTCCAATAAGATAGGAGAGATTTAGTTTTCTTGAACAAGCTTATAAGGATTCAACATTCGGTTGAGTTCCCCACTAAGGTGTAGGGACATGACTTCGTTTGTTGAACCAACGAGTTCACCATCAATAAAAACAGCTGGGACAGCAGGAGTATTGCAACCCAACCTTATGAGAGCTTTTTCCATATCCCTTTCTTCATGGTCATGATCCATTTCATATACCATAGGGCTTACCCCAAGCTCTCTTAAAAGAACACTCACTGCATAACAAAGGCAACATGAACTCTTACTGAATATCATTACCTTATTTTCTGCTATTAATCTTCTCACCTTATCCATACAAAAAATAGTTTCCAAAAAAATATATAGAAGAAGAAGTTACAAGGGAAAATGTAAACTCAAGCAAATGTTTTTTTTTTTGCTGGGTTATGGAGAAGGAGAGAAAGAAACAAGGGTTGTTAGAATGAGAGAATTAGCTCTGTTGCTTGATTTATATATGGGGGGATAACTTTGAAAGGATTGGTGAATCTGAAAATGATCTTTCAAAGAATATCCTTTTTTTTTTTTTTTCAAGAATCCTAACTTATAAGGAATCTTACAAGTAGTAGGATTAGCCTTTCTAGCTAGAAGGCCTATATACTAAGTTGGTGCTTCTTCAAGGCATATATGACTATTTTTTTTTCCAAATTCGCTTGATATATAATTTTACGTTTGTGAGTGGAGATGTGAGGATAGTTACTTTCGAGGGAGTAGTTAATTTTATTTTTTTAATGTTTGAATTATAGGCTTAATATGTCAATTGTCTCTAAAGTAAATATTTTGTTTTCAATTTAATTCTTAAAAGTTTAAATATTTTCCATCAAATTATCTAACTATACCAATCGGGGTATAGATATTTATATTTATTGTACTAAATTAAAAGTTTAAATCTCCTCCCCACGTCATTGTATTTAAGAAAAAAAATAACAACGTTAGTTAGAAAGTTATGTGATATTTAAACATATATTATTTTTGACACTATACATCTCCACCAACATTGAATTCCTTATAGACTTTCATTAGTTTTTTAGGATTTTATGGGTTACACCAGATATGAGTAACTCTATTGAATGAATCCACCAACACCGATTCCTTATGTATTTTAATATTTTTCACTTAAGTTAAATATTATCGATAGTTCCAATAGTCATTGATGAATAATGTTAGTTTCGACGGAAAATTTATGTTAATAATTCCAAGTAATATAGAAGAATATAAAAAAATTAAAATAAAAAATAGTATGGATCGGTTTTTCGTTAAATTCTTATAATTTATCAAGTTATATACTTTTTGTTTTTTGGTATGATTTTAACTGAATTATAGGGACTATAATAAACTTAACAAAATAAAGTATAATGAAAAAAATATAAGAAATTTCAAATTGATACACTTTTTTATTGAGTAATTTAAAAAATACCAAATGTTTTAGAATATTTCAAAAATAAAATTATGAGATTGGTGAATCTCATAAATATCATTTTTTTTTAATATATTGATTCTTAAAATGTCATTTTTTAAAAAGAAATATAAGAATCAAACGTTTGTTTTGTTCTTTCCAATGAAGCTGGAGCATAATTGATACAAAACGAAACGGTATCAATTGAGAATGACGTGCGCAAAACACTTTATCAAGTTCTTAAAGATCTTATGGAATAAGATGACAGAAACCACAGAAGATTCAACAAAAGCAATGGATTCTAAATAATACGCTAATCAAATTTATTCCAGATTCGTGAAATCTCAGCCTTTTTGAATCTTTGTGCTGTAAATTTTCAGTGCTGCGATTCTTTCGCTGGACCACCTATAGCCTCATCGAACTCTTAGCCCTTATGTCTTACCCTAAATATTCGAGGGGAATTTCATTTCATTTATAATTTAGGCTCTGTTAGTTAAGGAATCGTTTGGTAAACTTCCCAATTTTGTTTCTTGTTTCTATTTCTCATTTTTAAGAAATAGAGTTGTTTGGTAACTTTTTTTTTTCTTGTTTCTCATTTTTTTAGAAACATTTCCCAATTCTTGTTTCTTGTTTCTTATTTCTCTTTCTTGTTTCCAAAGTTTTCAACACATTGATTAATTGTTACGTTGACCCGTTTTGACTTATAAAATATATTATAAATATACAAAAATTATATTAATATAATATTTTTAAATATATCATTTAAAATTGTAAAATTTTCAAAATATTTTTATTTTTTTTAAATAAGAAACAGAAACAATAAATAGTTACCAAACATATTTCTGTTTTGTTTTCCTTCCAGAAAACAAAAAATAAGAAACAGTTACCAAACACAAGGACGAGGCTACTCATTAGTAAGGGGGGCAATTGCCCCCCCTTGATTTTTGAAATTTCATTTTTTTATATATAATTAAATGGAAATAAATTTATAAATTATTCTTTTTGAATGATTTTTCTTTTAAATTGCCCCCTCTTATAGGTAATTTTATTTTTAAATTTTCTTTGATAAATAAAAATAATATATATATATTTTTAAATTATACTAAATTTTTTTTATTTCTTTTTAAATTAAACATCTAATTTGTAAAAGAGTCTGTTTCTTTTTCTTTGATTTGTCTACACATCTCATTTAAAATAAATTTACTTATTATAATTAAGACTTAAATTTATATTTGTTAATATCTATAATTGTTTCAATTTTTCTCACATATAGTTAAACATAAATCATTTTGAAAACTGATTTAATTTTACTTTTTTAACTTATTAATTGTTGCATAAAAGTACTTAAATAACTCTATGATATAAAATATAATTAGTTTAGATTATGATTCTTGTTATTATATTTATTAAAAGTTTATTTGAATGAAAAATATAATCATAACGATCTCAAGAGACCAAATTTAATATATTAGTTTACAATTATTGAAATTAGAAGTTCACTTGAATTATTTTATAATTATATGATTCTTCTTCTTCTTTTTCTTTATTTTTTTGTTAATGAAAAAGAATTTGTATGTAACTTATTTTTAAGTTGAACAAAATTATATTAAAGAGAACTACTTAGATGTTATAGGTAAACATTTCACCGTTAAAAAAAACTTACCAAAACAAAAAAGAAACATATTAAAAATCAATTATAAAATTACGTATAATATAAGGGATGGAAGGAATTGTCAACTTTTTTTTTATTAAAAAAAATATGGAATTAGTTTGAAATCTACCTACATTCTGAAGATGTATTTTTATTATAAAAGAAATGTATTAGATTAAAATTAGTTTACATAATATTATAAACAAAAAAAAAAAATCAAATCGACTGAATCAACTTAAGCAACAAAAAAATGTCTAGTTCAATTTTTTAGTAAAAAAAATTGATTAGTTTATAATTTTTTTAAAAAGAATGTTCGAACCGATCTGCTCATACCACCCTCTTCATGTAAATCATTTTACCCCCCTTCAACAAAATTTTTGGCCTCGTCCCTGACCAAACATATTTCTCTTTCTCTTTTTAAAAAAACAGGAACAAGTAATAGAAATAAGAAATAAGAACAAGAAATAAAAACAAGGAAGGTTACCAAACGAGCCCTAACCTTCTCAATTACTGTTTCTTATTTATGTTTTGTTTGTTAACTCTTATTGTTTATTGTTTCTTTTTTTAGAGACCTTTAAAAAATTTGTTTCTCTTTCTTATTTCCAATTTTTTCAATGTATTAATATATCGTTATTTTGTCTCCTTTTGATTTTAAAACATAAAATACAATATCCAAAAATGAAGTTGATATAATATTTTTTAAATAATTTATTTTAAAAAATAGTTTTCACATAAAATTTTATTTTTTTCAAAATGAAAAACAGAAATAAGAAACAATTAACAAACATGTTTCTTTTGTTTTCTACCCAAAAACAAAAAACAATAAAAAGTTACAAAATGTGTTTCTCTTTCTATTTAAAAAAAACATAAACAATAAATAAGAAACATAAATAAGAAATAAAAAACAGAAACTTGGAAGGTTACCAACGGGACCTTATTGACTAATGATGTGAAGTTTGTATAGGTTAAATGAACTAATTAAAAATAATAATTTGATTTTAGATGGATAGCTTAACTGTTACTTTCACTAACTTTTCATGGGATATATAATATTTAAATATAGATTGGAGTTGACCACTACAATATTTAATTGATATTTGTGTAATTTTTTTTTTCTAGAGATATATGTATGTTAATGATTAAAAAAAATCATTTATTTAAATACTTATTAAAAAAAATATTTCTCATTATATAATCAAGAAAATCCAACTCATTACAAGTTTTATAAGTCCATTTTTCCACAATATCATTGACTACGAGAATATCTACTTTATTTTGACTAACTTTTAATGGAAGAGCTTTTGGTGATCCTAGATTCCTAAGAGACCATGTGCGCGTATCGTATGTGTCTGAAATTGAGATGTGGGTGCCATTAAATGTGAGTGACGTAAGTAGTGAGGAATGAAATATTCCAAAGTCTTTGAGATCTATGTTTTTGCATCTTTGTTTTGTCATTTTCTTTGGCCATATTAAAAAACACTCGAGTGCCACAAGTTAGATACATGCTCGATGAATTAACGGTTGATTTTATCTCTAAGTACCTACTTTGTATTTGGTTCACCGTTTAGAGTTGTTAATAATGTGTTTGGATATATAATACAATGAGTTTGTTAAGTCTGAATTAGTGTAAAATAAGTTGAAAACTGTGAAATGAATGAGTTTATTAAATAAATAGGTTAATAAACCCCTTAACCTGAGTTTCAAAATTGAAAAAAAAAACGTTGATTAGGGTTGTTAACATCGGACTTAACAATCCTAACCGACGAACTAAACGCAATTTACTGCACCAACTCATTTTCATGAAGTTTTACAGAATTGATAGTATATGAAAGTTCAAACTACTTGAATCTTATTATATCCATCAAAACATATCAACATTCTCGGGTTCCCTCCCCATCTCACTCTACTATGAACCCTTTAAAACTTAATTTGCTACTCATACTAATGAAAACCAACAATGATAGTAATCTCCAGCTCAAAAGTTGTTTCCATTATAGTTAAATAAACTAATTACAACAAAAATGCAATCTTAAACAATGTAAGAAAGAAGGTTAAGAAGCATACATATCTAAGAGCTCCCAATAATTCCTTTCATAGTGTAGGAATCTCTGAAATTGAGGGCTGATATGTCAAGTCCCTTGCCAGCTTTTCGGGTCAACGGGTCCAGCTCAACTCATTAAATGAGCTGGCATTGACTTCTTTTTTCATTCCTCGTACCATAATCATCAGCTTTAACTTCTCAAATAACATAAATTTATATATTAATTATTAAAATATTTGAACTATTTTTCATAACTATTTTTAATGAATTTGTTTAGTTTTTTGATTTTTTAAATTCAAGTTCAACAATTTATTGAACTATTTTATTATTTTCAATAAAATTTGAGCATTTGTAAATCTGGCAACATATTTAGTAATATTTGTAAAAATATCAACTCTAAAAAATATTTATAAATATAGTAAATTTTGAACCGATCAATGATAAACATTTAATTATATATTTTTACATTAAATTTATCAATGATACACATAGTAATCATTGTTAATCACTGATTAACATAGTAAAAATTGTTATATTTACAAGTACCTTTTAAAGTTGATATTTTTATAAATATTTTCAAGTACCTTTTAGAGTTGATATTTTTATAAATATTACATCAAAATCTACTACTTAATGAAATTTCCCCTAAATTTATTAGGTTTTATTTTTTATTTTTTTAGTAGTTCAATAAATTTATTAAACTATAATTATGATATTTGAGTAATGTTTAAAAAGTTATGATATTTAAATAATTAGTATGTAAAAATATATCATTCTATTAATTTTCCCCTAACTTTAAGCTAACCTCTAACCTGTAAAAAATCATAAGATAATAGTGATTGAGCCCAAACATCCTCGTTTAGAACCCAAATATCTAATTTTATAATGAAAATGTTATAAACTAAGTTATCCTTTCGTAGCCTAAACTAAATAGATAACTACAAATTACAATGCAAATAATAATCATGCGTTTTAAAAATGATTTTAAAAATCTATGTGGTTGGTAAAATTGTAAATCACAACCCTATATTGATTTTAATGAATTTATGACTCTTTCGTATCAGTGTTGTTAAGGCGACCTCAGGCGAGCGCCTATGGTGAGGGGCAACTCGAGGCGGGGGGTTTTCGCCCTAGGTAGGTGGCAGGCAACTCTCTTCAATCAGGCGCACACCTTTTTCCGCCCGAGCGCAGCCTCTCGCTTAGATCGCCATAGCCTCAGGCAAGTGCTTGTTGAAGATAGGCGGTTGACCTACAAAATTAGGGTTTTGTTTTAAAAATAGGTGAGGTGGCATGTTTATTTATTTAAAAAATAAGTGAGCTGTCATTTTTTTAAATGTTTTATGATTAAAAAAGTTAACCTAGAAACTATTGGAGTTCCCTAAACAGTGAATTAAAAGAAAAATGGCTGGGTAATTACAAAAACTGAATCTAGCGCCAAAAGAAGCTTCATCTTCTCTGCCTCTTCATTCTCAAACATCTTACTTTTAATTCTCAAACGTCCCACTGTTCATCTTCATCATTTTTCTTTTTTATTTTGTTTGATTGATGATGGCTTGGAGATAAAAAACTATTTAGACATTATGATTTATGTTTAAATTTCTTTTTATGCCTATATATATTTTTTTTTTTATTTTGTATATATGAGCGCCTTGCTTCGCTCAAGCCTCACCTTTTTGTCGCCTCTCGCCGCTAAGGCGATCAAGGATTTGTCACCTTGATGTGCGCCTGGCGCTTTCATAACACTGGTTCGTATGCCATTTTTGTCACACAATTATAATTTCATTTAAAATAATTAAAAAATATACAAGGTAATTACAAATTTATCATTTTTTATTATATTTATAAATATAATATGTTTTAAAAAATAATTACAAATTTAATAAAAATTTCCAAGATGTTTATAAATATGTTATTGCCATTGTCTGGAGTAAGTATAACATATGGTCAATCATTATTATACTTATTTTTAAATAGGTTAAATTTATAAATATTACATAAACGTTTGACAACATGAATTTGTCCAAAATATTCATCCAAGAAGATGCTTACCTGCTCCGGTGATGAACCTCGATCGGAACTATAATAAGGGCCGGTGACCGATTATATAGTTTTGGCACTTTATCATTAGGATTAAACAACGAAAAAAAAATTGTATTGACTAAATATAACACAAGAAATCTTTCCTACCATCAATTGAATTTGAACTCGTAGGAAGATTTGGGTAAATAAGGTAAATCAACCAAGCCAACTATCATAAATTACTTTAATCATAATTTCTCATTTGTATATATTTAATATTATGATGACTCATCTTATATTTGTGCACCAACGTTCGGCGAGAAATAATACCCCGCACCAATAAATATGTCATTGCCATCGTGTGAAGTAAGTATAATATTGTCCATCTTATTATACTTATTTTTAAATAGGTTAAATTTATAAATTTTAATAATCGTTTAACAACTTTAATTGTCCAAAATATTCATAATAGCAAATCATTACCACCACACCATATAAAAAAGGGAATAAAAGCCGATTATATAGTGTGTTTTATCATAATCCTTAAATAATAAATATAAAAATTTTATAAAAATAAACACAAAATTTTCTACTATCAATTGTATCTAAACTACCCAGAAGACTTGGGTAAATAAGGTAAATCAGCCAATATCACAAATTACTTTAATCATAATTTCCCGTTGATATATTTAATCTTAATTAAATGATATCATAATTAATGAGACATAGTTATTAGGACAGATAAAATGGTAATAAGGTAAACAATGAAATCGGGATCCACCTAGTATTATCCATCTTTAAATTATAAAAAGAAAATCGGTTTTAATTTGTTTAATTTAAAAGTAGAAAACTACATAATAGCAAATCAATACCACCACACCATATAAAAAAGGGAATAAAAGCCAGATTAGTGTGTGGTTAAATAAATAAATATCTTTTGCAAAAAATAAAGAAATAAATCTCATGAAAGCAATTCGGATTTTCCGTTGGCGTTGATATTGAGCTGCCTGCGTCCGTCAAGGTTTTGAAAGACGAAACAATGGAAGAATCTAAGGCAATGGCTGCTGCTCAACAACAACAGCAGCAACAGCAACAGCAACAGCAACGACAACAACAATTGCTTTTGCAGCAACAACAACAACAACAACAACAATTCCTTCTTCAACAATTTCATAAACAACAGCAACAACAACAACAAGCTGCTGCCATTTCTCGCTTTCCTTCTAATATTGATGCTCATTTACGCCCTCCTGGTCTCCACCTTCGCCCTGGAGCCTTCAATCTCCACCAGAACCCTAACCCTAACCTAACCCTAACTCTAATCCTAATTCTAATTCTAATCCTAATCCAACCCCCTCTTCTTCTATCCCTAATTTGCAATCAAACCCTAATCCCACTCAATCACAATCTCAACAATTGCAGCAGCAGCAACAACAACAACAACAGAGAGCAATCCGACCCGGGAACCAAGCTGAACTCCAGATGGCTTATCAAGATGCTTGGCGAGTTTGCCATCCTGATATTAAACGACCCTTTACTTCACTTGAAGATGCTTGTGAGAGGTTACTTCTTTTATTCTTTCTCTCAGTGTGCTTTTTAAAATGATTAATTTATTGATCTGGGTGTTATGGTTTGTGCTTATTTTATTAATTATTCTTTTATGTTTGGTTCAGGGTTTTAGTTTTCTGTTGCAGGAGGTGTATGTATGATTATGATTTTGAACTGTATGAATTTGGATTATTGCGAAACTTACGTTTTTAGAGAGATGTTTTTAAAGATTTGAGATAACACCCATTTAATAAGAAAAGAATATGTGATACATACATAGCATAGCTAGTAGTTATTGAGATTACTAGGCCACACTGCTTGAAAATTGGCTCCATTTAAATTGGATGCATCTTATCCAATGCATATTTAACAATATCTTATTTTATCTTTTCTAGTATGGCTATCTATCTCCTTGGAGATAGTTATGGCATAGGATTGTTTGATGATGGACCATGGAGCGTAGACGAAAGTTTAATTCTTTGCCCTTCTTTTTTGGTGAGTTCATGATTCTGTTGAAAGGAATTTACTTAGGCGTCTTTTGGTTTTAATACTTTTTTTTTCTTCAATATATATCTGGATAGGACTATTCTCTGCCTTTTCTCTTCTGGTACAAATGTCTCAATAAGGCTTGACATAATGCAATTAAGAGATTTTAGAATTCCTCTACAACCAGGTTGGAGAAAGATAACTCTGGAAGTTTCTTTTTTGAATCACATCCTCTGTGTGAGCCTTTTAGGACCAAAGTTCAAAAAAAAAAACACGATTAAGCTTCCCTGGATATTTGGATTTTCAAATCTCTTTAGTTCTTTTTAGGTAGAAAAAACAAAATTTTATTATTTTTTGTTTTTTATTGAAGAATGAAATTGTGTTGCTTGAAAAATGAGACTGTCGTTAACATTAGTTGAAGTATGAGAGGTTGCACTGCACTAGTTTAGTAGTGACTGAAAGAAAGGAAAAAGACCCGACCATAGTAAACTCCCAATCTGCATATAAAATTCTGCTGTCACACTGGTAGAAAACTGTCCTATATATCATCCAGACTTCATACTTTGGCCAACTCTTACCTCCTTCCTATCTCTCTCCTTTTTTTTTATGGGGAGCAAGCAGATTGGGACCTCCATTTATCACAGACGTTGCACCAGGAAAAAGAAGCAATGAAATAAGATGGATAGGGATAATGCGGGCAATTTCTCAGTCAAGTCTTGTAGAATTAATAGATTTTTCTCTCATATTTTACTGCTAAGATCTCCATTAAGTGATAATAAATGAATTTTTCTTCTTTCATTTTCCATCTTCCTCTTCTGTTTTCTGAATCATAATATTGCTAATTATTATGTTGTTATTATCATTGGTGCGAAATTTCTGAATTTTATTTATATTTGTTGCTTTCAGTTTCTGTAGTTTCTTGTGGTATGAAATGTTTTTGCTAATTTGCGTTTAATAGTGGTGGATATTTATAAACTCTAAATCCTTGTACAGCCATCCCTGGCTGCTAGTAGGTATCTTTCCTTTTCATTTTTTTCTTTTTCTTTGGTGTGTGTGTTTGTATGACTGTTTGGGGTAGTTAACACTTGGTCACTGTTCCTCCTTATACTTATTTCTTATTTGAATTTAATGATGGTTATTGTGTTGTTTCTATTACTCCAGGAGTGACTTCAATTAGATTTTTATTATATTGTTATTGGATTATTGCATTCCAATATTTGATTGGTAGTGGATAGTAGTGATATTCAGTTAAGTTTATGCATTTTACAAAAAATTGTGCAGGCTACTGCCATATCATGTGGTGGCCGACTATGAGGCTGAAGAAGATGATAGGATCCTTGACTCTGATCCCACAGGCCAGATGCTGTCTCGCTCCCAACAGTGGGACCATAACATTTCAGCCAAAATCTCTGAATTTATTGCCACCTTTGAGAAGCAGGTATTGGCCTTTAACATCATTACTCGCAAAAGAGCTTTGGGGGAATTTCGTTCAGAAGAGAGATTGATGTTTGAACAAGCCCTTATGCAAGAAGAGAAACGGAACATTTTGGAACTGAAAGCTGAAATAGATTCAAGAGGAAAGGCTGGAAAAGAGGCTCACGAAGCCAAAGCACGGATGGCGGCCATGATGCAGGCAGACCAAACAAGGGCTGAATCACAGGCTAATGCCGAAATGATGGTTCGAGGGGCCATCCGAACAAACGCACTTAGCTCCCAAGGTGGTGATGTTTCAATCGGCCACGGTTTGGGAGAGCAAGAACAAATTGCTCCCAGCACAATGATCAATGGATGGGGAAACAACACACAGGGAGATGAGAAAGAAGCATCAGAAGACCTATTGAATGATCAGGAGGCTGAGAATGGTGATACAGGCATGCATGGTAGTTGGCGTGAAGTAGGGGAATTTGATCTGAACACGAGATGAAGTTAAAAAATGCCGGTTGAGCAGTTTAATCATCGTGAATGTTCAATTTGAGGAAAAATTATCAGATTGGACTTTTTTCCTTAGCCACTGAAGCTTTACTTTGTTCACTCATGGAATATTAGGGATGATGAGCTTGTATATCCTTCTTGAATCTGAAGATCTGTCATAATGGAATTGTGTAGAAAACGTCTCTTTACGATTATCACCGAGCTTCTCTTTTTTTGTGATAAAATCTTTACAATTCCAAGAAAAAATGATCCTTTATGATTGAACAAGCATACGCTAGAAGTATGATTGGAAAAAATGTATGAAGGACAGATCATGCAAAGGCTTTATAAAAATAGAAATTGACATGGAAGTTTTGCAATCAGTCAAGCGTTCGAGCTTGTGGTTGCCAGCACATACTTTGATGTTTGATTTGAAGTCCCTTTTCACAAGACCAGACAATCGAGTCCAACAAATTTTCAGACAGGACAATCTTGCTCGGATGTTTTCGATTACTACTTGACTATTTCCATCAAGAGAGACTATAATTGATAAAAAAAAATTTAAAAATAAAATAAACCAATCATCACTGATAGAATTTGTTTACAACTTGGTGAAAGGGAAACAAGCTTTTCTCAAAGAACAAATGGCTAACTACATCTAGAGATAAAAAAGGTATGGGCCATACAATCCATTCATCTCTTCCACACTCAAGCAAAACGCAAATGCATCAAACATCTAAGCTAATACTAACAGAGAACCGAAACTGAAAAGGAGAAAAAGAAGCTTCTCAGAAAATTGGGATCTCGATTTGAAAATAGGACAAGAAAAGAATACACAAATCTAACAGTTCCTACAAAATATTAGGGAGTTGAGAGTCCAGTCTCTGTTGTAAATCTTTGATTTTCAAAGAAAGTTCTGCCTTCTGCTCCTTGTAGCTTTGCAGCAAATATTCTTTTCCTTCTATCACATCCTTTAAATCCCCAACCTCCTTTTTCAACATCACAATTCTCTCCCCATCTCTTCCTTTCTCGGGTAGCTCAAAATTGCAATCAGCATCAAGATAACCATTTGCATGACCATTTCTTGTCTCACTTGGCCAACTTCTGCCGGTGGATGACTTGTCGTTGGGGCCCACATGCCCCAAACAGTGATCTGCAATTGCTTTCCTCAGCCTCTGAATCTCTCTCTCTGAATCAAACAAGTCCTGGTTCACAGCATCAAGCTGTGACTGCAGATGGGTGGAGTGGTCTACCTGAAAATTGAGAGAATTCTGTAACTGAACAATCTGATCTTGCATTTCCAGTATCATATCATCTCGTCTCTTCAATTGCTGCCTCAACTTATGAATCACCTCACGCTTGCTGAAGATGTCAGAACCAGAATCCGAGACACATGGTGAATCTGAGCAGTTTGAATGCTGGAATTGTTTTGGAGGCAGCTCAAGACGGTCAGGAGAAGATGACCAAATAACACCATTCTCCTTGTTAAATTCAGGTGCAGGGACCATCACCAAAGGAAGAGCACTATCAGACTCAGCAACCATCTGACCATTGGGTGGGCACTTCATATTCACTGTACACCCAGTACCTGCTTTACACCCATTATTGCAGATGCAAGACAACTATTAGACCCTTTTTTTTCTTTTGTGCAAGAAGAAATAAGGCTTCATTAAAAACAATAAAACAATGCATCAGAATCACCACTCTAAAAGTCATACGAGGTTAGTTCAGTTTAGTAAGTAAAGATGAGACCAAGTAGGGTTGTGAATTAAAAACCAAAGAAACGACTAAACCGACAAAATCAAAGTTGGTTGTTCAGTTTGGTTACTTCATATCTTTTTTTCGTAATATAAGAAACAATTTCATTGATGTAATGAACAAAAAAAACATATCAATCAGCTAAGTTTTATATAATTTTAAAGTTGAAAATATTTTGGTGGGTATGGGTTCGAATCTATCAGCTTTTAAAAAAAAAAAAAAATTATCAATTTTTTTGGAATATGGTTTAGGGTTTTGACACAATTTTGAAAGGAAAAAAAAATTATCGGATTAGTTTTTCATTTTTCCTAATCTGACATGTTAGCTTCGAATTAATTTTGGGGGGAAAAAGTAAAAAAATATTTCTTATTTCTTAATGTTGTTAAAAAAAAGATAAAATTACAATAAAAAATAAAAAAAGCGAGATAAAAAAGGACGTAATTCTTACGCTTTCAAGAATAATATACCCAAGCATGCATCATTCCTAGTATAACTATAATCTATCCTACCATACAACATTCGAAGAAAAGAATTATATTGAAATGTAAATTGACATTCCTTGAGGAAACCCTATTAATAGTAATACCAACCCTCTTAAGCAGGTTCCCACCTTATTAGGCAATAATAGTGTTATAATAGTTAATACTCAAAGATCAAAGTCAATGACGTTCCTAAAAAAATTTCAAAGAAAAGGTTCCATGATTGGTCATTCTGGATGATTAAAAGCATCTGTAAATTATAAGATTTTAATATTAGAAGCATATAACTTGCATCATCCAAACAGAGAGAAGCGGAACTAATTAACCCTAAATTGCAGAATCTGAAAAAAAAAACATTTAAAGACAGCCAAGATGTGAATCACAGTTGTTAGGTAATGGGTGAATGAGAAAGAACGTGCCGAGAGACCTTAAAGATCAACGAAAAAGAGATGAGAGATGCCATCAGTTATAATGAGTAAACATGTGCACAAGTATGCGGGACATGAGTGAAGGTGAGGCCATACTTGTTAGGACATATTTCTTTTCCTGATAAGACAACAGATTATTGAACCTTTTTATTTCATAAAATAATTAAGAGGCTCTTGCAAAAATAGCAGAATTACGTCCAATATTTGTAAAAATAGCAGCAAAAAACATATTTGCAAAAATAGCAAAAAACTCAAATTCGAGTCTAAAATATTAGAAAATTACCACTATTTTCGCGTAAGTAACCACTGATTTTACTAATATACAATATGAACTGATATTTTATTCATGAATCATTGATTACCTAATAGTTAGCACCGATATCACTGATTTCTTAGATTCACATAAATGAGGGTTTTTAAAAAATTGCTATATTTGCAAATACTTTTAAAAAATGCTATATTTATAAATATTGCACAAAATTCGGTTGCCCAATGAAATTTCCCAATAATTAAGAACTTATTTCATGAAGTAAATAAACTCACTGCAACTAGGTCTACAAATTACGACATGGGAATAATCATCTTCTATTAGGATTTAATAGTATATTTCATATGCAGTAAGACATTCCTAATGTAATGAAAGAAGATACATAGAAAAGAGTTGTATCTCAGTCTCATACATTAAATTTATGAGACTGCATCTGGAAATATATTACATTAAAATTGTGAGACTGAATCTTCATGTGTGTTTCAATACATGAATGACACAATATAATAGATAAACAAAACTTAAGCTCCTTTAATTCTTGATGATGAAACACAATATACTTCATGTAGTCATGAAATTTAAGCTAGTAAGAAATTGAGAGGATCGTTATAATTTATGAAATATGTAATATAATATTTTAAAAAACTTTTCTTAATCTATGTCAATAGAAACTAAGTCTTCCTTTTGCAAAAAAAAAAAAAAAAAAAACTAAGTCTTGCTATTCAAATTGAGAACTTCCTCTTGTTAGTTAACCTCCACAAGTTTAGCAAAAAATTGGGAGGCCTTCTTTTTTTAATAAATCAAACCTCATGAGAGGATAATAATATTACCCTAAATCCCTCAAGTAAAACTTTCATGGGGAAGGAAAAATATAAACGATATCATTCCATAATATTTTAAGTGCACAAAATCTTAACACAGATAATTATTGGGAGCTCAAAGCTCCATCAGATCCTCCTCCACCCCAAACCTTTTCTCCTCTCCAAAGTTAAATTGAAAAAAGAAAGATATGCAGATCATTTTGACAGCAGAAGATCCAAGAAACAATATAAGGTAAGAAATAGAAGATGCAAACAAGTAAAAACATAAAAATGTGAATAACGGAGAAACTAAACACCTAGTGTCAAACTAAGTGACCAAATTATCTTTGGACCTTTATAGATGAATCATGATGACAAAGATCCAAACCTGGCATGCAGTTGAAGCAACCTTCCTCCTCTCGTCTAAAGGAGTATAAATTTGAGGGAAAACGGCAACCAGCAGTCTTTCTTCTGTCTGAAAGTTTCACATTTCCTGAGCAGTATATAACTTAAAAGTTAAAATTTAATAAGCTTCATCTGAATGTTATTCTTCAAACTTTCATATATAACAGAACCTTTCATTGAACTACTGCCATCGTCCTGCTGCCTTGTGTCAAGTGCTTGTT
Organism: Gynostemma pentaphyllum; assembly: GCA_028015215.1. NCBI lineage: Eukaryota > Viridiplantae > Streptophyta > Magnoliopsida > Cucurbitales > Cucurbitaceae > Gynostemma > Gynostemma pentaphyllum. The sequence continues at coordinate 2,349,384 of CM051351.1, read as the reverse complement.
TTAGCTTGTAACCAAGACGAATCGATAGGGTACTTAACAATGCACCGCCAGCAATTAGAACCCAATTTGGACCCTCATTGGAAGAAGTTCTGCTCTTCTGAGCTCTTGTACCTCTATTTGATCTTGATGTCATCTTAAGATCTAGAAGAGTAAAGAATTTCCTGAATATTCAAGTTCTACAATGAGATACAGTAAGAGAAATTTAATCATTTAAGTGTTACAATTAGGCATTATAATTTTCTGAGCAAAGGGGAAAGAAGAAGAAGAGGGTGTTGAGCTCCTACTAATAATAAAAATGTCCAAAATCTCCTACTAACTCAGACACTCAAAATACAAAAGCTTAAAAAAATGCACGACACCAATAGATTATAAAAAACTCGTGCAACCCAAAACATAATACAACACAGAACGAATGAGCAAACACCATAAAAATTACACCAAATTATGAGGCATCACTGAATAAAGCCATGGGAATAGTTAATAACAATCGATTGTCAATTAAAAAGAAAAAATGTAAAACCAAAAGGACTTGAGGAAAAATAATGCCCCAATATCAAAACATGACAAGTTTAATACAACATCATCATCTTACCTGACCCCATCGCAAATAATACCAACACTTAAACATGTAATGTCAGAGTTATGCAACTACAAAGTGAAGAAAAGTATCCGATCATAAGCTCATCCACATATATGATTCATGAAGATAGTGAATTCTTCATGAAGATATCGTGAGACATCGTCTAAAATGTGATACAGTACTTGTCACTTTCAGCACACAGTAGCGACTTCATGAAGATAGCAATAGATGTTTGTACCTATCGACTAACTCGTTTATCGTTCACGTATGATGTTAATGTTATTTGGTAATAATCTATATTAGTAACCAAAGGTTCCAATCAAACAGATACAATATTAGCAATAACAGCTAGAATCTAAGCTTTATAACATGTCTGTTTTCAGTTTTGATACAAAAATGGAGCCATTAGAAAAACAAACATATCTGAATATAGGGATGATTGAAGTTGGAAAAACTAAATTGGATAAAAACCAAAAGCAATCTCCATAATCGCGAAAAGATGAATGAAATCTTCAAAAAAGATAAATCTAAATTCCAAAAACAGAACATATCAAACAAAAACCTAAAAGAAATTCATAAACAACTCAGACGATCGAAGAACAGAGAAAAAAGAAAAGGCAGTTTCATGAACAAAAATCGGCAACAAAAAATGAGAAATGAATGAAAGGAAAGAATACCTGAGTCATTAAATCAAACGATGCTCAAAATTTCTGAATAAGAATCTCAATCTAAGAAGAACAAGTTCATCATTACTCTCTCTCTATGAAACCTGAAGGCTCAAAAACCCACACACAGGAGAGAGAGAGAGAGAGAGAGAGAGGGAAAGTGTAGTGAGAGAGACGAGGGACCTAAAAATGTTTGTAAATTTCACAATTTATTATACACAAAAATTTCCACGTCATTCATTAGGGATTCTTCGCTTCCCATCCATCCTTCAATTTTTTTAATATTTTTTTTTCCAGTCAAAAACATAATAATAACGTCCAAATAAAAAAAATATATATTTTTTTTTAGTCAAATAGCATATATAATTTTTAGTCAAAAACATATATATATATATATATATATATATATATATATATATATATATTATCATTTTTTTTTCTTTGAAGAAAGAAAGAAAAAGGAGGTAAGATGCCAGAGAGGCGTGAGATTTAGCTGCTTTTAAAATAAAAAGGGTAAAGTTGAGATCTTGGGTTCTTTTTATTATGTTTAAATTGTTATAAATAAAATAACATCAGTAATGGAGAAGCATGTCTCATTTTTTTTTATTATTAATCTTTAAAAAAACTTTTTACAATTCTTTTTTTAAATATACCAAAAACATTAATAGATAAACTACAGATATCTCACCATTGCACTCCTTAATTAACGGTATTTTTTATTTGATTATTTCGATATATTTATTCATTATGTTTTATTGTATACTATTTCTTTAATAATAAGATTTTTATTTAAAACAAAATATTATATTTTATGTTTTGAAAAAAAAAATTGATTATGATGATCTAAATAAACAATTAACATATAACAAAGTGAAAGTATATGACAATTATTTAATTCAAAATATATTTTAAAATAAAAAATATTAAAAATCAATTATGCATTTATTACTAATAATATATATTGATTTTATTTAAAATAATTTATTGAAGTTAAAACAATATGATATTTGATAAATTATTGAAAGTTAGGTTAGATAAAGAATTACATATTATCATTGTATTTTATTAATTTCCACCTTAAAAAAAAAGAACTTGCATCTCAATTGCTGTACATCTTCCGTTGGAAACCAAGGAAATTTCAAGAACATAAAAGAGGTATTTCCCCCTCAATTGTTGCATTATTTAATAAAAGGACAACATTAATTTCAATTTTTTACCTCACATTTTAAAAGGAAAAATATTGTTATCAACTATCAACAATTTTGTCATTTACATTTTAAAAGCTTTTATACCTTTAATATCTTTAAAAAATTTTAATACACAGTTAACCCAAAAGAGTCAAAAAATTGAGGCTATAAATAAAAAATTTAAATGTTAGGGACAAAATTAATCCAACCACATAAATTAAGGACTTTTGTATGATTTAGGTCGCTAAAAAGGAACAATTATATCATTAGGATGATCATATACGAACTAATCTCTCAATCTTGAGTAGGTTGTGTATTCTTACTTGCAAGATTGTGTAATTTGATTTATATGAGTGAGAGTGATTGGTAAACTTCATTCAATATGCTCATTATTTGAGAATATGATTAAAACGAGGAATTGGGAACATATTTGCACAAAGATAGAATCCACACTTAACTGCTTCTCTTATGTCTTGTTCAGTAATAGAAAAATCATGGCCACACCTTTTCATTGACCTAAGAGAATATCATCTCATGAATGTGATCTTGAGATGTAACGTGTTATAAAATGTGGTCATTATAGTGGCATAGTAGTAAATTTCACCTAATCGTAATTACAAATTGTTTGTAGAGCACTCGTATTGTTGGGAACATGAGATCGTGAAGCCTCAAATTTCAATGTAGTTACTTTTAATTAATAGATATTAAATAATTAATAAAGAATTTGATTGATTAATTAATTATCACTATAGCTCATAAATCTAACTATGGATTATATTTATTGATTACTTAGGAGTAGAAGACAGTCCAAACCTAATAATGAGCTAGGCAGGCATATAGCCCATTTGGGGGAAACCATAGATAATCAAATAAGAGAAATTAACTAAATATGATGTAATTAATCCCTAGTTTTTATTTCAACGTGATATATAGAATTGGATTCCTAATAAGGGTCACGTCTTCTTATATTACAAGAAACAAATTGTTGGTTTAATTTAATATAATTTTCTTAAAATCTTCCTTGACAATAATGTAGCCTTGGAATATATGAATAACAATCCCAAGCAACCAATAAATAACAAATGAGGTAGAGATTATTTTTTGTGATCCTGTTTCGATGCTCCCAAAGTCTTAGGTTAACAAGATAGAACCAATTCCAAGTACAAGTGGGGAAAGCATGTCTGGTCTCAATTGAACGACCAGGATAATGACTGAGAACTATATTGCTACACTCATAAGCTTCCGATTCACATATATAGGCCCCTAATGTAATTTATAAATTATATGGTTCTAGGTTTAATTACCCCTGCTGATAAAATTGTTACTTGAAATGCCGTTGTTTTATCTGTTGAAGTTGTTAGAATTAAACTCTCGAACTATAAAATAATGGTTATAATTTTACCTCTCTAAAATATTTAATTTATGATTTTTTATTCATTTCATTTTAATGGGTGGGACGGGAAACACATTCCTCATCTCCGAAACCCGTTCCTCGTTCCTAAAATTAAAACTTGATGAATATATATATATATATATATATATATATATATATATATATATATATATATATATATATATATACACACTCACAACACCAACTTATATTCTAATCAAACATATTTATCAATTAAGTTCAACCCAAAAAAATTAAATTATATTTTAGGGGAGGAAATTCTTCACTTAGGAACCCAATATCCGCAAGTTCACAACCTAGAATCTCAATCCCAATCACATTCCCTGAATTTTCAAATATGAAAATTTTAGCGAAAAAAATGGAGAGGTTTAGAAGGACTCTCTAAAAATAACTTGTGACACCTCTAAAAAATAACTAATATAAATAATAAAATCATATAAATAAATTAAATATAAAACTATAAAACCACTCCCATCAACGGCATTATAACAGTATAGTATGATTGCAACAACTTCATAAATGTGATAATTGCTCCATCATCCCTTCCTTAGATACAAATGTGAAAAAATCTATATATATATAATAGAGAATTTTTTTTGACTAAGTTGGTCAAAATCTAACCATAATATGGAGGCTTGGCTCCTTAAAAAGATGGAGCAAAACCAGGTGAAAATAATTTCTAATTTTACTAAAAGTAATACCTATTTTGGCAAAATTTATCTATCTATTTTTGAAATCGCTCCTCTGACTCTCTATCACTTTTTAGTTGAATTTCATGCCATAATAGCATAAAATTAGAAATCACATTATAAAAAATGCAAGTTCCTTCAAACCAAAAAGAAAGAAACAGAGCTTCTTAATTAATTCATAAATTACAAATACAATATTACAAACAACAAGGTAAACTTCTACATTCATAAAGTTGGTCAGTAAAACTATGTATGAGGCATACATATATCATATATGTGGCTGCAAATGCAATGCAGAGAGAAATTAAGTATTACAAATTCTTACTACCAAACTCATCTTTATCATATTAAAAACTAGAATTCAATATAGGACCAAATCAACATAAAGAATATTAAAGAATTCTAATTCCACCAATAAACTTTCAAAAAGAACAACTTATCTATTCTTCTTCAGATTTCTTCTTAGCCTCCTCCTTATCCTTCTTCAAGTACTCCTCCATTTCTTTCAGCCATAAATCTGCAAAATCACAATTCTTCCAAGCTTCAAACCACGGTCCGCCTCGAGTATAATGGATCGCTTTAGGTAAAGTGGTCAAATCATCCTCCACAGTCTTGTTATGTCCCTCAAGAAAGTTCCATACAAATGGGACAGACCCAATTTCATCATCTTCAAGCCATTGAAACCTATGAAGAAAAGCACCAGTTTGAGTATTCACAATCTCAGGAGTCAAGATTTTGTTCTTTGGATGCCCACAATTGTATAACACCATTGAAGACCAATTCTTTCTTGGATACACAGTTTGAACCGCTCCATCCATTTTTGTTGATTCCTTTGGTGTATAATCATGATGAACACACATAATCGCATACTTATCGTCGATCAAATCTTTCAATTCCTTAATATCTGTCAGGTACAGAAAATCACAATCAACAAACATTGCCCATCCTTCATAATTGGCCAAGTATGGCGTTAAGAATCTGGTGAATGAGAATTCAGTGCTCTCCAATTGTCCTCTTTCTCTCCAAAAGGTACCGTTTTTACGCAGATCCGATTGGCGAATCGGCGTGATCTCAACAGGAATTGAAGATCGTTTGGTAATCGAATAACGACAGACTTCATAAGCAAGATCTTCACGAGGATCATAACCGACAAAGATCTTAAATGGTTGATCTACATTTCCATTAGTAAGTGCAGGATGAATCTTCTCCCCATTGCAAGAACTCATCGGAAACCCTCAAAATCTTCAGATTCAATCAATGATCTCTCAAATCTACAATTGCAGTAAAATCAAACTAAGAAACAGAGGAGATTCAGTTAAAAGATTATAACATTTCAAAATGAAGTGAAGAAAAGCCTTAGATCTGATAGAAAAAGGAAGAGTAAAAAAGTAGAAAATAATAGAGAAAAAAGAGTACCAGAGAAAGGATGAAAATGTAGATCTTGAAGAAGAAGGAAGTGAAATTTATGTTTTGGTTTTGGCCCTATTTTTCTGTAATGAGTAGATTTCAGGGGGGAAATCTTGGTCCGAAGAAAGATGGGGAAAAGGATTATTGCTCTCTCTATATATAATGTTAAGAGAGGGAGAGAAATAAGCAGAGACGCTCGCTCGCCGCGCGATAACTCATGGAGTACGGCCGATATTTAGCACCAAGCACGTGTCTACTGCTTGCCTTCCTTCTTTTTTTTAAACCAACGGCAACGAACGATGCTGTTGCTGGTTATGTTATGCCGTGTCGGTGGGCGCCTCAGACCATTCACATTTCACCCTTCGTTTCTATTTTACAGATTTAGGTTTTAGCTAATGGGAATGAGAATGTGAAAAAGTAAAAAAAAAATCTATTGATTACTATCTAAATTATTTTTATTTTCTTTTTCTTTAAATATGAAAAACCTATCTATATTTCCTTTTTTCCCCTTTATTATAACTAGTCCCCTTTATTATAATATGTAAGGAGGAGATTCAAATATTTGATTTAGAAAATTTAAGAAAATAAAATAGAAAAATAATTTTATATTTATTTTATTTTATTCATTAACGTATATCATTTTTAATAATTTCTTTTCATATATATTGCCTCTGTCTATTAGTATGAAATTTGTCTATTAGTATGAATGGAATGATTTTTCAACATACAAAAATAGATAAAAAATTGAATAATATTTACTTGGTTTAGTTTTTAATAAATTCAATACCAAATATATTAAATTTTAATTATATGTGGGTGTGATTATTTCGTGCCCCTAAAGTAAAAAAAATTTATAGAAAGTGGATGGTAAAAAAAAATTGAGTTAAAATCAGATATAATAAATTTTTAACTTTAGAAAACAAAAGGGAAATAACATAAATAGTAATTTATTTAAAGAAAAAAAAAAAATGTCACAAAAAAAATAAAAAAATAATGACCATATTTCAGTAAATAAATTATTTTGTTTGGAGTAATGAATGAATGTATTTAAAATTGTTTGTTTGGATGATATAGAATTGAAATGAAAGTGAGTTATTTTACTATTTTATCTATTTTATTATTTAAAATTCAAAATTTGATGAGGTTAAATTTATAATTTCATTTGTTTTAAAATGAAATACTACATAATCCTATGAAATCCGACTGTTTTTAGTCGGAAATTTTTTAACTTAAAAATAGGATTTGAAATCCTTTTGAAATTGAAATCCTTTTATATATTTTTTATAAGAAATGATTTCAAATCAGGTAGGATTTCAATTCTTTTAAAATGCTGTAGAAACAAACACCAGGTTAAAGTTTCTAAATTAATTATTCATGTTCATCCAATAAAACTTCTAAAAATGCATCCTTAGAACTATATTTTAACCATAATATAAGGGGGAAAATGAATATGAAGAGAGGAATTTTTATATACTCCGCATTCCCCTTCATACGGTACTTCACTTATGAAATTCAAAATTAACCAAATCTGAAATCCAAACATTGGTTTCTCACTAATAAAAACATATACAGATTAAAATTAAGAGATTCGAGACGACCACCCTCTCAATACAAGGAAACACTAGAGCACCAAGTCAGAGAATAGCTGCAGTCATAAATCGGTGGTTGAGCACGGTTTCTGCAACTGGCCGTTGTCGAAAATCTGGATTCAGCATTGCCTACAAAGAATTTGTTGATATTATGCTAGAGAATTTGAAATTACCTGTACGATTTAAAATAATAAAACAGGAAGTCCTAAAACTGACAAAGTTTATTCTATGGTCCGCAACAGGATGAAATAAATAGGCTAGTATGTTTCAGATAAAGCTACTAAAAATGAAAATGACATTAAAATATTTGAAACTGTTGCAAGACCTGGAAAAAAACAGCAAGAAAATATATAGAAAATAAAATCTGGAAGATAATGGAAGGACTCAACTGGAAAATTCCCAGCATATTTTTTCCAAATTACCCTTGGATTATAAAAGCTGTGTTCTAATCTAACCAATTTTAAAAGTTGAATGTGCAACTGTTGATTAGGAAGCATAGAAGTGTTGAGAATCACACAACGGAAAGATGAAGAGAACTCACAAAGTTTATAAAATACATGAGCTACTCCTCTCATTACCAATTGGTTTTGAGATGGAACCCCATGATATCAAAGATGACATTAAAGCCCAACAAGCCCAAACGGGCATTCGGTCCAAAAATGGGATCCGAGCCAAAAAGAGGCACCATCTTGAGGGGGTATGTTGAGAATCCCACATCGGAAAGATGAAGGGAACTCACAAGGTTTATAAGATACATGGACTACTCCTCTCAATACCAATTGGTTTTGAGATGGAACCCCATGATATCAAAGAAGAACACCTTCGTTTGATGACATCTTTCAGTAACATTTATGACGGTCTTGAAAGATGTACTCAAGACTATTGTTTGCCATACAGGTCTTGCCAGTGGTAATATAAATGTTCTAGATGTTCAATACATTAATAGAACTAGAAGAACTAATAAACCTGGAGTAACTGCCAACCAGCACGATCCTCGAGATCAAGAAACTTGACTGCTTCTATTAACCGATCATCAGCTAAACAATATCTTTCAAAGCAAAACATTGATATTTTTAGGGACAAGATGAAAGCATTGCTGTAAGAGTTTATTAATGAAAGAGCAGTAGCAAGAGTTCGCTGTAAAATAATATAAATTCCGTAAACTTAGGGAAAATAAAATGCAATACTGATTGAAATACAATTTAAATCTCTTGATGCAATTTGTTGTCAACAATTCAACTTACTCTAAAAATTGAGGGGCAGTGACATTAAACCATAATAACTGAATTAGACAAGTACGGAATCTTACTCTCTTGTAGCTTCAAAATCAAGTCTGAAAGTGCTCTCCAAGAGCCTCTATACGTTCACAGAAAAACAACAATTAGGGCACCCAACTTCCTAATATATATTTGAGAATTTTAACAACATGAAACTAGTTAGGGAGCAAAATACTTGCAAGGAAAGGCTATCCACAAGTCCAGCTTCACAAAATGGTACAAAAGCCAAATACGCAAAGAGGAGACCTGCTCCATATCTGTGCATGTGAAAAGAGCACAAAATGGTATAGTTAACTTTGTAGCTTTCAATGTATGAATGCAGTGAATTTGAATATACATATACAGATTATACATGTCATCTGCTATTCCAAATGCTCGTTTCTCCATAGGAGTGAAGGCACCAGCTGCAGTTGCTCGTCTCCAAAGTCCCTGAGAGAGCTGTCCAATGCCCTCTTCGGAAAATGGATACCTGACAATCAAATGGTTCAAAACCTGTTCTAAGCTAATATTGGATGCCAAAAGTTTATGATTAACCAAAATTTGTGCAAAAAGTTACATGTAATTTAAGATCCTTAATCAATATTGAGAACAGTGAAGGGAATATTAAGTATTTTAAATTCATAGAATTGTAGCTGGACAGGAAGAAATCTACAATGATGGAGTTGGTCAATTATGGTAGTAGAAGATAGGTTTCCAAGGATTTTAAATGAGACACTCGTATTTTTCACCAAGCTTTACTCTAGCAAATATTCCATCAGATTTCAGCCAGTTGGGATTAATTTGGGTCCAATTGCAGCCGAGGATAGTAGGTGGTCAAACAGAAGCTTTGGAGAGGAGTTATATTAGGCAATTAACAACTTGGGGCCTGCAAAATCTCCAAATCTTGGCAGTTCTACAAATTTTGAAAAATCAGCTTATCCTAGCCCCCGACCTTTTGCTCTTCTAACGTAAGCTCCAAGGCTTCACACCAAATCTTTACTGACATTATGTGCATGCTTAAGTAGGTCGGGCAGAACCGTTGTTTGCCTGATGGGAACTTCCCCCATATTGCTATCAAAGTAGATCATGTCATTTTTTGGGAAATATAGTTAGAAAAGTCTGGAGTGATCTTTCAAATGGAGAATAAATTTATTTTAAATTGTAATATATTTTTATTTCTTTGTCTCCCCTTGAAGTGCCCTAATAAGGTCTTTTTACACTCTACTTTGATCAATGACAATTAGAGAGGTCCTTCCATTTTTGGAATCTATTTTAGTGTAGGTTTGGAAGGATACCTTCTTTCCTTTCTTTGTGATCTTCTATTGACTTGAAAAAATAGTTTCTTACCAGACAAAATTAGTTGAGAAGTGATATGAATCATCCCAGCCCCAAATGTCAAAGAATTGAAGATATTGAACTCCACGATTTCATTCGAGAAAAGATTAAGAATTCATATGATAATAATATTGCTTTTTGCTTAGCCGAAATTGCTTAGTTTTGTAGCCTTGTTCTAGGTTGCATGTTTTAGAAACATTCAGCATGAATTGTCTATTGTGTTTGTGGATTGTTTCATCTTGAAATAAGAACAAGTTCTCTTATTTCAGATCATAGTCATTGGAATAATCTTTCTCTTCTTGTGTTCCAAGGGTTTTACCTTATTGTTCATCGGGGTTTTAGGATTTGCTCTAGGGGTTCTTTGTGCTTTCAAAGGGTTTCTACTTCAATTTCCTAGGGTTTCATATCATTTGGTATCGAGCTTGCTCGGGAGAGAGTTATCAAAGGTAAATTCGTTTACTTCATCACCTACGTCTTCACTTTTTCTAATCCCCCATCAAAACCGCTTTCATTAAAAAAAAAAAAAAAAACAGAAATTTACAGATTTTTGCTCCAACTTGTACGTCACCTGCTGACCTCGTCCCTTCACCTTTTCCTACGAAATTTTTTTCCAATCTGTTTATTTTTCGACCCTCTACAAAACTTCAGAAGACACTAAATCCAAAATCAGAACTTAAATCACCTAAAAACTCGTTTCAAAGTTTGAATACCAAGCAGTTTTTTTTTTCCTTCATCTTTCAAAACCCTAATTTTTTTTGCAACCACAAAATTCTTCCATTATGACAATACAAACTAGAGATATCAAGTGTACTAAATGTCGTGGAAGGGGGCATATTCGGGAGGTGTGCCCTAACAAGATAGATTTGGCTCTCGAAGGAGATGAAACTAAAGAAGAAGAAAAAGAGAGATTGAAGAGGATGGAACAAGAACAACAAAAAAGAAGAGAGAAAAGGGAGTCGGTGAAGCGAGAGAGATTAGAGCGAGAAGAAAAGGGAAAATAAAGAAGAAGAAGAGTTGAGAGAATTAGAGCAAGAAAAGCAAGCTCTAGTTAGAAGAATGGAGAGGAAAAGGAAACTATTAGCCACACCACCCCTCTTTGCACTTGAGTATCATATGGGAAGTTTCAACCTAAACCCTTTGCAAGATTCTGTTTATGATTTTTTGCAGGAAATCAATGACAATAATGGTGCCACAAATGATTTAACAATTGGCGACCTTTTCAAGGGAGACTCCACCATGATCAAACCTTTAGATTCGAGGACGAATCTTTTCAAAGTTGGAGAGAATGATATGAATCATCCCAGCCCCAAATGTCAAAGAATTGAAGATATTGAACTCCACGATTTCATTCGAGAAAAGATTAAGAATTCATATGATAATAATATTGCTTTTTGCTTAGCCGAAATTGCTTAGTTTTGTAGCCTTGTTCTAGGTTGCATGTTTTAGAAACATTCAAGCATGAATTGATCTATTGTGTTTGTGGATTGTTTCAATCTTGAAATAAGAACAAGTTCTCTTATTTCAAGATCATAGATCATTGGAATAATCTTCTTCTTCTTGTATTCCATGGGTTTTACCTTATTGTTCATCGGGGTTTTAGGATTTGCATCTTGGGGTTCTTTGTGCTTTCAAAGGGTTTCTACTTCAATTTCCTAGGGTTTCATATCAAGAAGACTGAAGATGAAATTAAACTGGCAAGAAGGAAAATGATGAAAAGAAAAAAATCACCCCATATCAACAGAAAAGGCTAGATCTCGGAGTCGTGGGACCAAGTAAACAGCATCTCTCTCGATGATCGTACTGTGATCCAATGCAAAGAAATTTTAATACATGTAGCAGAGTCAAGAAGATAAATCAGAAATTATTTGAAAACTTGCAAATAATTTGGTACTTCCAAGAGCTATACTTTAGTACAATAGAAGATGGTCCAAGACTCTGATGTAATCTGTCGTGGTCATGCATGTACGCAAGACCCCTCATAATACCCTGAAGTAGTTGGACCACAAAAAATCTTCTTCGTTTGATCAATTGTTCTTGTTCAAAACGATTCCATGACATTTGTTCCATAGACTGTCTTTTGGAAACCCTTTCACTCATAATTTTTCCGTAGTCTGCCGCGCTATATTTTCCATCATTACGGAATGCTAGCCACTGCGATCAGAATAAGCAGGTTCTTTTTATAGGAAACAGAAAAAATAAGCAGTTTTCAACATCATGACTGCAAAAAAACATAACAAAGTACATTTTAGATATTGGATATTGTGGATAAATGGCCAACCTGCTCCCCAGTACTTGTCTCAAACCCACCAAGAAGTAGTACAAGATTCGCACATATGCCTTTAGAACTGCTCTGCAGAATATCCATGTAAAGAAAAAAAGTGTAAAATTTTGAAAAGCAAATAGGTATCCATTTCCTTCAACTCCTTAACATAGTCTAGTCAGTAGCACCAACCAACATGATTTTAAAAAAAAAAACACAAAATAAAATATCTGTTACTTGAAGAAATGCATGAGTATTTAGCTCATTCGCAGCCATCATATCAGCTTCAATACCACCAGCTCGCTTTCCAGGATAAACCTTCACATTTTCAAATATGAAGGCTTTATTCAAAACAAATATCATGGTTGAATGAACAAATTGAATTATTTTTTCTTCTTCTTAATATTAGTCAAATAAAATATAGAGAGACGGATAAGAAAACCGAATAAAAGCGATAAAACGTATGCACATAAGTATCATATCACCTTGAAAATAAGAGAAGTTCCTTTAAGGGGACCTTGAGAGACCCTTCCTTCATAAAGCCTACAAACAACTGCCATTGATAGTATCAGTAAGAGAATTGGGAATCTTACTTACATTTTCAAGACTCAAACCCTAGAACTAAATAAATAGACAAAAACACAGACCTGATCTTAACACTTCCTTCTCCCACATCTTGAGCTCTCAATTGCCCCAAATCTCCAGAAGAAAAATCGACATTTTCCCCCGATTGAAGCCCCGAATAGCTACCCGAATTCAAAATCAATCGAATTTCAATCTCAGATAATCGTAAAGAAAATTCGAATATAAATATACTTATATACCTGGTGATATTGATGAAGCCATAGCTACCAATGAGGCGTCCAACCTCGAAGGAATCTGAATTCGTGATGAGGCTTGCTTTCACATTCAGCATTCGATTTGGTTTCACTGAGATCGAACCATTATGGGAACGGCATTTCAACAAGTGAAGTCTTCTTCTGCTGATTGTATGGTCGAGGAAGGAAGAGAGTAAGTAATCGAATTGTTTGAGAAGCATTACTTCGTTTTTCTCTACTGAAAAAATGGCGCTAACTTTTTAACGGATTTTCACAGGATAACACGCTTTTCGCATTCTTTTCGACCTCCCGACTCTTATAAACCGGCCGGCTTTAATTCCCTAATCAGCCCAATTAATATAGAGCTTACTCTTATGTATAATAATAGAATTCAATATTCTTCAAAATAATTCTCTAAAACTTGTTTGCAACTACTTTCACGTATATAATTATTGATTCACTTTATACATAATCATTAAGTTTACTGAATCACACAAGTGAGAGTTCTTTTATAAAAAATATATTATTTACAAAATATTTCCCAGCAAAATTTCTCTTGAAAATCTAACATATTGCTTCTAATTCACTAAATTAACGAACTATTATTTAAGTAAATAATTAAAAGTATTTACATAAATAAAAATACATATTTAAAATTTATCAAGTATGATAATTTCTATATTCATTATTTTTATTATCAAAATTTGTATAGAGCATTAATACGAGATATCTAAGCAAGTAAGAAGGAAATTAGATATAAAAAAAGCCAACATGAGCATAGCTCAACTGGTTAGGCATATACTACCTTCCCTTGAAGTCAAAGATTCGAGTCCCCCCTTCACCACTTTGATGTAATCTAAAAAAAAAAACATTACTCATCAATAAGAAAGATCTTCTCCATTTATTTCTAGTGTCGGGAGAAGAATAATTTTGTGAGTTGGATTGGAAGATTAGAAGTAGTCTTTCAAACAACATGGTTAAAAATACTCAAACAGAATAGCTGACCTGTCTCCACCTATACAAATTATTGTATATGACGTCACAACGTAGCTCCATACTGATAATCCATTAGATTCATATGATAATCATTCCCACCCATATTAAAAATAGAGCCATATTCTATAATTTATCCTCCACCCCTAAAATAAAAAAACAAACAAAAGTCCTAACTTCCATCCTTTCATTACCACTTTGTCAACTTAATTTCAAACCACCAAAATTTCCAATAACAATTTTCTTGTGGCATCCATTACACAAAAACCCTATTTTAACGCAACAACCCAAATACTTCCATTGTCATTTAAATTCATATCAATGAAACAATTAGAATTGAAGGGAAAAGAAGATTTTAATTTAATCTAACCAAAAAAAAAAAAATGGAGTCTTCTTCTCCCCCGACTCGCTTACTTGCCTTAACCATATCTCTCCTCGTCCTTCTCCCTTTAATTCACGCCCATGGCTTCAAAAGACCTTCTACCTTAGCCTATCATGGCGGCCCATTGATCAAAGGGAATCTGAATCTCTCAATCTTATTCTACGGCCGATTCGGCCGTGTTCAAAAGACTGCGGTCAGGACATTCCTGAAATCATTAAATAGCAATGGGAATTCAAATCTTCAGCCTCAAGTATCGAGCTGGTGGGGAATTGTTGAAGGATATCAATCAATGGCGGCAGGGGGTAAGAAAAGTGGTGGCCGATTTGGAAGAATTAAAGTGAAGGTGGTGAAACAAGTGGTGGATACAACATATTCTGCAGGGAAAGTAATAACGACGGATTTTATTAAGATCGTCGTAAATAAGGCATTGGCTGGAGCTCCTAATTCCATTCCCCTCGTTTTTACTGCCAGGGATGTTACTGTTCAAGGGCTGTGCATCGGCAAGTGCGCTGATCATGGAATAATTGGTAATTACCCCAAAACCTTTTTTCATTTCTAACTTTTCAATTTTTATCGTTGAGAATTTATAAATGATTAAATTTGTATCGACTTAAGTTTTTAGATATATCGATGATATATAGTTATAAGGAGGTTATAAGTTTAAATATTTATTTTCCACCCCATTTTTTCGTTCAAATATTTGCGAGAGAGCTATGATACAATTAAAAATCGAGGGATTATTTATGAATTAGGTTTTTTAAAAATTTAGAACACTTTTTTTACATGAAGAAATCTTGTTTGACAATATTGTTTTTAAAATAGCTTTTATAATAGATTTTTTTTTATTGTTTTCTATATAAATTATATAATCATCAATTGTACTTTTAAGTATAATTATATTATATTTTTTAAATTATTATATAGGATAAATAAATGAAAAAAAAACAATTTTTACATGGTTTTCAAATTCAAAATCTAACACTGTTTTTCAATCATAGTAATAATTAAATTAAATAAAATTTTATCTGAACCTAACAGTTTAAGCTTTTGCAAGATTTCTAACGACTCATTCGGTTTGGTTATTATTTAGATGGAAAACCATATCTGATTGTTGGGAACCCAGAATGGGAATGCCCAGGAGCATGTGCATGGCCATTCCACAAGTCAGATTACGGTCCGCAAGGCATGACATTCCAACCACCAAGTGGTGATAAAGGAGCTGATTCTATGGTTGTTGCCTTGGCTTCTGGATTAGCTTCACTGGTTACAAATCCATTCAAAACCGGGTTTTACGCGTTCGGGCGAAAACACAATCTCATTGAAGCTACAACTGCTTGTCCAGCAATGTTTGGTTCAGGAGCAATGCCTGGTTATACTGGGAAAGTACGTATTAATCCTCAAAATGGAGGAGCTTTTAATGCTCATGGTGTTAGAGGCCAGAAGTTCTTGCTTCCTGCTATTTGGAATCCTAAGACTTCTTCATGTTGGACTCCTATTTAATAATTAACTTTTAAATCTGTTTCTCATTGTGGAATTTTTCTTTTGAGAGAGAGAGAGGAATTAATATTTCATAAAACAAGTTTATGATTTTAGCTACCTATTAGTAGCTATATCGTCCCTACTTACTTCCCATATTATAATAAACATTCATCACATAATTGATTTTTTAATGCGTTTTGTTTTGTTTTGTTTTTACTTTTTTATAATTTTATATTTTTTGTTTTGGTCAAGTAGGGTTATCTGTATTTACTTCGGAAAAAAAAAATAAAGGCTAACCACTTCTTAAAAAGTAACCTTCTCTACTTCCAACCACTGAGAATGAGTGACGTAATCTTAAACTAATACGATGAAATTTTTATTTTTATTATTATATTAATTTTTTTCCTCATGTGTACATAAGGGGTAAGTAGGGAAGACTCTTTAGTCAAGTTTTATTTCTTGGAAAATACCTAACTACTTCTATTATGGGTGGTTTTCTCTACATTTCCATTTTTATAAATATAAGAAACTTAAAAAATAAAAAATAATAATTCTAACTCAAAAGATGGGAGAGCTAACTATTCTTCCGTGATGCATTGAAATAATTTGATAAGGTGGATGAAAGATAAAAAATCAAGATATCATGAATCCGAGATGGGTGTCGTTAGTCATTTACATTTCAGGAATATAATATGTGGTGGTAGTAAAAATTTAATAAATTATACTTCTTACATTTTTTTTGAGTCTTTTAATTCAATAAATTCTTGTTGATTTTTAATATAATTTTTATTTTGGAATAATAATTATCATATAAATTAATTTTTAAAGATTAAAACTTTCATTTTATTATAAATTTAATTTTAAGTAGGTGATTTATTGCTATTGACTCAATTTCAATAAAATTATTGAATTATAAATCTATCTTTTTCTTGAGAATTCCACTCAATAGTAGAATTTGATGTAATATAGATAAAAATATAAAACTTTAAAAATATTTATAAATAAAGTAAATTTTAAGCATATAAATTCAAAAAAAAAAAGGAGTAAATTTTAAGCATATAAATTCAAAAAAAAAAAAGAGTAAATTTTAAGCAGATCACAACATTAACTTACATATTTGTATAACAACTAAATAACCGATTAACATAACGCAATAATTATTATTAATCAACGATTAATATAATAAAATTTAAAATTGTTATATTTTACAAAAAATTTTAAATTTTGATTTTTTTTTTTATAAATATTACAGACAACAATTTCACTACGTGTTCGTGTGATGTGAGCTGAAGAGAATGGGGAAAGACGATGGAGCAAATGTGAAACAGTGAAGAAATTTCTTCATTGTACTACTCTACTGATCTATGATATTGAAATAATCAAAGTTTTCTTTTTGAGAAAATCTGTATTTTGATTTTGATTTTCCGTCATGTGGGTTGAGATATTTTGCGGTCTCATAGTTTATAGAGCAATCAGGCGATTCTTCTCCCAAAATGATTTAATGGAGATTGAAACCTCTGATTCCAATTCCATTTTCGCTGCTGCTAATAGGTTAGCTAATTGAAATTTCAATTCCTGGTTTATAATTTAATTCTTAAATCTGTCTTTTACTTTTTTGTTTTTGTAGGCTAGAAAAGCTTTATGGTGGAAAAGTTTTTGTTGGACTTCGAATTCCAGATGCTGACACTGGTTTGCGACAAAGTATGGATTTGGTTCTTGTAACTAAAGGGTATATTCTTGTTTCTATCTAGTCCACAACGAAAATTAGCTACTGAATGAATTTATGTTTATTAAATGATGTTTGTTTCTATAATTTTGTTTTTTTCTCCTGATTTTGTATGCATTTTTATTGTATTTGGTTTCTAAAAACTTCAATTTTGGTTTTTAAAACTTTCTTAAATCCCATATTTAGTCTTGTGGCACCGTTAGCATTTGCAGACTGGCCATGTTTGTATCACGGATTGACTACAAGGATGTTATATATTGATCTGATCTGAGTATATCGTGTAGTAATAAGTGACGCTACGCTTCAATCCATTTTCTTTTTGATATTTGTAAATGTTCGGGGGAGTTTGTGTGCATCTTGATTCTTGACTAATCTCACAAAACTAACACACAACCCTACAATACTTGGAATGGAAACTAGTAAAATAATGTCCTATTATGTGGGTGGCCACACATGATTTGAATCTATAACCTCAAGGCCCACTAGGCCAACCAATAGTTAAATGTAGATTAATGAATATGGAAATTAACGAAAAAAAACACTGGAATTTTAAGGATTAAAAGTTAAGGGATTAAAATGAGAACGTGTAAGATTTAAGCATCAAAACCATATTTAACTTCAACTTATTTGTTATTTGTGGAATAACAAATAAGTACAAGTGTAGTGAAGTGAAGTGTGGTGCATATCTTCACTTTTATTTCACAATATCGACGTTGCTGGATGCACCAATTATGGTTATTTTCTTTGAATCGAGTCCTTTGTCTGAAAAAATGGAATAAAGTACGTGGATCTGGTAGAAACACTGTTCTTATTCAATATTTGTTAAGTTCTGCCCTGTGTTTTATGTACTTCTCTTATATCCTTTTATTATTTAAATTCATACAGGGAGGCGGTGGTGATATCTGTGAAAAATCTTTCAGGTTTTGTTTCCATCAGTGCTGATGGCAGTTGGATCTCTGAAGGAGAAGGTAGACAAGAGTCAGAGATTCTACCAGATCCGGCAAGTTCCCGCCATTCACCTAAAGCTCGTCCCTCACCTTAACATTTCTCTTTGTGTGCTAACTGAATATATGTTTACCAAAATGATATGCGCTTCTTATAATATAATGCACAAAATTCCTAAATATAATATACTAAAATGATTTATTTCGAACTTGCAATTTTTTTTTAAAGTTTCCTTATGCAGCTTGTGCTCCAAGACTTTTTGTAATTCTCTCCTTATATTTACTCAAACTGGAGTGTTTTTCATGTATCTTTTGGACTTGGTTTTTATATATTTCTTTTATCAATGAAGTCTTCTAGTTTTTTTTATCCAATCCAAAAATGGAAAATGTAAAGAAAGAAAGAAAAAGAACAAATAAATGATAAGTATTCTCAACTCAATTGCTTAACGCTTATGTTTTCGTTGACCATTTCATAGAGCTGACTTGTGTCTCATCTTGTTTTCGTGTCTATTCTATTGCATTTTCATTTAACTTTGAACTGTTACAAAGCTTGAAAAGGTTTTTTCATTATTATGGAATATACATTTGTGGCTAAAAGTTGGAAAATTTCATACACTATGTCGATGGTGGCCGTATGAAGCGATTTTTGGATAAAAAAGAGTTACTTTGTACAATAAGCTCCCTGGCACTTCTAATTGATAAGAAATTGATCTTTCAAGTACATTTCCTTCAGTCCACCAAAGATGTTAGAAGTATAAAATTATTTTGACTAATTAGTTGAGAGATTAGTCTTACGAGTTACTACTATCTTGCTCTTAAAGTTTGACAATAGTTTGTTATGTTAAACAAGATAAAATTAAAGGGCTAGACTGCTAGGGAATCTTCAAAAATTTCCAAAGACGAAGTAAGAGATATGGAAATGGGGCTGTGCTTTGCATATTTATATTTATATATTTTTTTAAATATAGGTGGCTGAGACACAAAGATGGACTTCAATTCTTGAGTCATACCTTGAAAAAAGAGGAGTTGCTCTACCAGAAGGATATTTATCATGGAAAGTTTTGCTTCCCAATCCAAAATTCTGGTATGTACTGGATTATAATCCCAGTCTTTTATGTTTCTGATGTTGAACTAAATTCCTTATTGAAGAATTCTGGTATCTATCGGATATTAATTCCAATTTTTTATGCTGTGATGTTGAACTTAATTCCTTACTAAAGAAGGGAATTTTAAAGTCTTTTTATACGGCAATGGCAATGACAATACATTTTCTTTGTTGTTCCCCATTACCCTTTTTTTTAAAAAAAAAAAACAGAGAGAGGCTCAAAGGCCCATTTCATTAATACAATGAAAGGAAAAAAAAACGCCACCTAGGTACAAGTATGTGGGCAAAAATAGAAACACTACCCAATAGTAAACCAGCCCAATTGTTAAGAATCAATGAAATGGGATAGTTACAAAAAGTTTGGAAATAGACTCCCAAAGGGTAGTATTAAAATGTGTGAATTCCCAAATATAAGACCAAGGTTTTTCCACCCCTAAACGGTTCCACTCCAACCAAATGTTCCATAAAATTACTGAGGCGCACGGTTTTTAAAAACACTGGAGTAATGAGATTTTCTTTTGATGAATTGTCAATCTATCTCCACACGTTTTATGCTGTCGTGATGAAGCTGGTCTTTTACTTTACTTAGAGTCACTTGAACTTCATATCATATATAACATAGTAAAGATGCATACTGTCATTGGTTTTTATTCTTCAGATGTACCCATGACGACTCACTACCATATCTTAAAATTTGTTTATTATTTTTTTGAGTTAAGTAATATATTTTTTGAATTATTATTGTGCAGTACAATTCATTCAAACTATTTTCCTGCTGAAGTCATCACATATGATCAGTGGATACAGTTGAAACCTGAACCTAAAAGTTTGTTCTCTGGTTGGATTATGGGTGCTTTCCGTGGAGGAAATAAAGAGATGCAGGAATCTATGAATCAGAAGCTGAATTTTGCCCTTAGTACTGCACCAATGTGGGATAGGTTTGTATTTGCATACGTTTAATGCTCTGTTTACTGCATGAACTGTTATCTAATTATCCTCAGCTATATGAGCACCCTTGTCTCTATCTTTTTTCTATCTGTTTGTTTGTTCTGTATTGGTTGTAAGTGCTCATTCTCCAATTCTTAACTTGATTATACCAATGAATTACACCCATAAATTCTAATAGATTTTACTATGTGCCCTCTGCCCCCTTTCTTCTGCAGGTTAGAGCTTAAAGGTAACAATTTTGCTCTGGGAGAATTTCTGGAATTCAAAGGGAAGCAAGAAGATATGCAGGCTTTAAGAGATATCAAAAGATCAAAAGTTAGTTGCATAGTCATTCAAAAGACGAGAATGATTGGATTTGGTAATATTTTATATCAGTTATAGTATACTTTCTATTGTATATTTTTTGTATGTGTTAGTTTTTTATAATTTATTAGCTAACTGTCCTTCGTTATAATTTTACATTCATTTAATTAGGGGTTCCTCATATTTGTATATATGATTTTAGTGAATGAAATAAATCACAAAGTATTATCACATCATATCACTCCTTTAGTTTACATGGTATTAGAGCAAGGCTCTCTTCCTTCATCGATCCGTAGCGCTAGTGGTTTGTTCTTTGCAAGTGGGAATCCGAAAGTTGATCACATTTTATGAATATTCAATTACTTGTTTAGTATAGATTTTTCCAGGAATGTGTGATTACTTAGGTTTCTGTACTTAATATTTGTTTCATGCTGGAGGAGACTATCTTGCATCCCCATTCAGGATGAAGGGAATGCTCTTTGACAAACATGTTTCTTGGCTATTATATGGAATTTTTGGTTAGATGACAGTTTGCACAGGTTTGAGGGTTTTTGGGAGGAGGTTTAGAATTTTTCTCACTCCAATGCCTGGGTTTTCCCCCACTAAACATTTTGTAGGTATTCAATCTTTTCTGATCATGAACGATTGAGCCCTTTTTTAGTTTGTTAGGCTCATTTTTTGTTGTGGTCCGTGTTTTTGTATTCTTTCATTCTTACTGAAAGTCTTTTTTTTAAATCAAAGTAACATTTGCATATGCCAACCAGACTATCCATCCTTTTTCTGTCATTTTTCTTTATCTTTTCCTTATTGTAAATTGCAGAGCCTTCAAGACTTCAAGTTTTATACTCTATTCGGGATTATCGAAACGATGGTGCTTCCGCATCTGAGTGGAAGGAAGTAACTGTAAGATCCAGTACATTAGTAATCTTTCAGATGGAATATTCTTCCAAAGTTCGGAAAATCAAGATCTCTTCAATTGTCTCTCTGACACTAAGTGCCTGAAAGTGTAGACCACTGCAGGTCAGTTTCTATGGCTAGTAAGAAGAGTGGACAGGAGCGTCAACCTTTTATTTAATGTCTTATATTCTCATTATTATAATCTTGTTCATAGTTTTACTGAGGTTTCTTTTGGTTTCTGTTTGATACTTTTGGGGGTAAATTGTTCGTTTCGTCCCTTGGTTTTCAGTATTGTCTATTTGATCCCTAAATATGAGACACTGGCATTTTAACTCTTGAATTTTTATAAATAGTTCAAAATAGTCCCAGCTACAGTAGAGGATTGGACATTTTAAAATTTTAATTATATTAACTTGACAATGAAAATTAACTGTAAAGCTACAAACGGTGAGAAACATATAAGTTGTATAGCCATATTAGTAATATGAAAAAAATTAAAATTAATTTTCTATTGACTACATCGGCATAGTAGATATGATTAAAATATGTCTAGTCAGCTTTTTATTGTAATTTGTAACTGTGGAAAATTAATGACATTATTTTGAACTATTTCTGAACAGTTAGGTGTTACAATGTCAGTTTTTGAAACTCGGGGATTGAAATAGACAATAATGATAACTTAAGGAGCAAAAGTTTAATTTGCCCGATTTTCCCCCCTTCAAATGGTGTTTATTTTGATATGTCATTCACTACTGTTGACGGAAACTTGATTGTGTAATTGTCTTTGGAAACAATGTATATATCATTTCTAAACATGGTGGGTTATTTGTATTGAACTGATGTTTATCTAGACTTGACACTTCTATTTCTTACCGAGGACGAGGAGATAGGTTGTCTGTATTGAGACATTTGAATGAATAGCAAAATAAAATAGAATTTATTCATCGAAGGTGAGTTTATAATTATTCAAAGGAATGGAATGAGAGAATGACAATCATTCTCTTCTATTCTCATTGTTGGTGTTTACTATTAACTAGGAATTAATTCTGGTTTGTGAAAATCAAGAATGACTGTTGATTTTGAGAGGAATGATGTTCCCCTAAAAGGTAAGGCTGTAAGGAATATCATGCTGATTTTCAAATTTGTGGACTACAAATTGTTGGCTTTTAATATATATTTTTATTACTACTTAATGATGAGTTCTAGATCTAATTTAACTTTATTCTTGTCCCGAATGTTATCACAAAATTGATTCCCGTTCCGAATGTTAAATTGTCCAACCTAAACATAGGGTTAAATATACACTTCATTCTTACGAGGTCGAAGGTTTGAGTCTCCCTTCCCCAATTTTTACTCATTGTTTCTTCCTCTCCCAGGCTGTATATACTTCACAGAAAGTGTTGTATTCTCACTCAACTTAGCTCCCACTCTCAGGCTGCAGTTGTGTCAATTTCTTTAGATTGGCTTAAGAAATGAGCTTGGAGAGTACCTTTTCGGGTAGGGAAGTAACCCAATAGTGAAGAAGAATCTCCGATCAATCTCCTTTAGTACTTTAACTGGGAATTTGGAGCTTGCTAAGCGGTAAATTTTCTGGTTGAATTTTGTGGAGAAATTTGCCTCATTGAATATGAGAAGATGAGGATTGTTATTCGGTTCGTGATCGAGGAAGCTGTTAACTATGAAGTTGTTCAGATACAATTTGGGAGGGGGAGTTAACGTCCAGGATCAAGTGATACTCTATAAACCTCACTGACTCTTCTAACCTTGTTCCCGTTCTAAAACATTCCATAAAATAATATGATCTGCTGTTTTCAAGGAAATGAATAATGAAAGAGGGAAATGAAAAAGGAAGGAAGGAAACAAAGGGATCAGGTGGGAAAAAAAAATTTGACACATCTTTTTTTTTTTTTTCCACCTGCAGGTAGGTCAAACGGTTCTGACAGTGGGGTTTGTTTGATCAAATTGAAAGATTAAGGGTAAATATGCAAAACCCTCAAAGATACAGGGGTGAATATTAACCCAAATAAATTCTACAATTTTTTTAAAAAAATAATGTACATATGAAGATGGGGAGAGAAAAACCGTAATTCAATTTATAAGAATGTGTATTATAATTCAATTTAAAAGAATCCGTCATATGTTTCCATCCGTCAAAAATGAAAATCAATGTTTTTGTCTTATCTTTTGGCGTTATTTTTATTTATCAATTAGAATTATTCAGTATCTTACATATAAAAAATATGAACAGGTTATGATATGAACAGTCGAATAAAGTTATGATACAAATACATGAACTCAGATGAAAATGGGATTGATCACAATTAACAATTACAAGCTAGATATGTGATCGGAACCAATATCAGACTGAAAGCTAGAATCATTGGCGTGGTATGCAAATGTTTCTGCAAGCTCTCTGGCATCTTGAACCCTTAAACGAGTCCCCTGTTGCCTGACAACTGTTGCAGCGACTTTGGCCGCGAACGTACCCATCCCTTTCAAATCCGAGACTCCCCGTAAGATACCAAACAAAATACCAGATGCATAAGCATCTCCAGCACCACAAGTGTCAAGGGGCACACATGGAGAAGGTTGGATATATACTGCTTCTCCTTTCACACCTATGTAGGAACCTCTATGCCCATCAGTAACTGAGACAAGGGGAACAAAATGACTCAGATACCTTGTAGCTGCTGCACAGCTTTCCTTGGAGTCAAAATGACACAGAGCTCTCGCTTCTTCACTGTTTGCAAAAACAATGTCCGCAAAATTCCCAACAATGTCCCTGATAATTGAATGGAAAATATATATTAAATAAAAAATGACATAAGCCTAACATACAGAGTAGGAGACCAAGTACAAGAACACATGGATGGAAAACACTAACAGGCATGTCCAACTGTGCTTCATCGAAAATAGTAAATAAACGACTTTTTTTTTCCCCTCTTTCTATAGAATGAAAAGGGTATCAAGCCGAACAAAGGAAAATTCATTTTTTTTTATATGAACAAAGCAGAATTATAATGCAATATAAGTAAATGGTAAAGAACAAAATATGATGAGCAGGGATAAATAGAAGTTACCAAAAATCATCATAATGTCTTTCGATGCAGGAGACATCTGAAGCTGTGACTGCAACTAGAGCACCTCTCCTGTGTGCTTCCTCACATGCTTTTGTGATTGTTTTGATAGTATCAGGTAGTTCAAATAAATACCCTTCAACTACAAGTACATTTGCCTGGCTAATTATGCTAGCTAATGCTGGATTATAATTCAGTGTGGAAGATGTACCCTGCATCAAATAGAAAATCCTTCACAATTTCATTTAATAACTATTGTATCATTTGGAAAAGTGCAAAGCATTTAGAAATGTCCACTAATGTAGCTCACAAACCGAAAGAACAAATGACAAAAAAAAATTAAAAAATTCCAACTTAGTCTATATATATAAACAGTACATTAATTTAATGAATACTCCTAGTTACCACAAAAGAAAAGGTGAAAATGATTGAGAGCTGCAAGTCATTGCTGTTCACTGGAAGGCATTATAAGTAATTGCTAGAATCCCATTTCTTCTAATTGAAGAATAAATTTCAGAAGACCTTAAGTGATCGGGAGGTGAGGAATTGGGCTATGCTGCTATTCTTGCTTACGGGTCATAGGTTGAATCAAGAAAGAGGCTCCAGAATTGGTTACTGGAAATAGTGGCAGCTTCTCTAACTCACGCATATCATTTTAAAAAAATCCTCTTCCAAAAATCATGAACGTAAAAATAATAATTTCAAGTGTATAATAATTTTTAACTTTATAACCCACCAAAAAATATACTGAAAAGAAGTTCTAAAAACAAAAACAGGTAGCTGTTTTTCAAACAGCAGCCACGCCCCCATGTTAACTATAAAAAAAGATTGAGAGAAAAAAAGCCTATTTAAAATTGATTCTAACTTACTAGTACTGGATTGAAGTCGGGCACGCAGTGTGGTTAAAGGAAGTGGAATGTTTGACAAAATTTACCTGATATGCAAGCATTGTTCGCTGAGCATCAGAGGTGGTAAGAACAATAACTGTCCCCGTTGTCCCATCCTTGATAG
Source organism: Gynostemma pentaphyllum (assembly GCA_028015215.1). Classification (NCBI taxonomy): domain Eukaryota; kingdom Viridiplantae; phylum Streptophyta; class Magnoliopsida; order Cucurbitales; family Cucurbitaceae; genus Gynostemma; species Gynostemma pentaphyllum. The sequence continues at coordinate 2,323,319 of CM051351.1, read as the reverse complement.
GTGGAGAAAGAAAATGGACATTCGCCCGTCGTAATTTGGCCCTATCAAACAAATTAAAGCAGTAAATATTCATCAGAAACATATATATATATATATATATATATATATATATATATACACAAGTTTAAATAAAAATAACCAGAGTCAAAGTTTAAGGCACTGAAGAAAGAGAAGAAGCCCAGAAATTACAAAATATTCCCCCCAGAAAACAGAGGTGTACCACAAGCTAGAAAAAAACTCCCCAATTGCTCTTGATTACAGAGATGGAAGATCAATTTAAAACCACATGTGAAGGGTGGTACATAATTTCTTAGCTAAACAACTGGGACCAGTATAGATCCATCAAATGATCTACATGCTAAGGACCCTTCCTATACAATAAGAGTTTAAGAATAAGTTACTGCTGCGTTTGTTTTCCAGAACTTGTTTTCTGTCTGAAGCATCTTTCTAATCCATTACTATAATATGGAAAAATTAACCCGCAGAAACATAAATGAAGATAATCAATCTATTGACTTGGAAGTGAATTCGGAAAGGTAGAATGATGAGATACAGAGAAACTATGGACTTCTGAAATCATTTTGTACAACAAAAATGGACCAATGAGCGATGGCCCCCTCTTCATGACAATTTCTTCTACACATTGTTTTTTTTCTAATCTATGAAGGTGACCTCTAGCAACACAACTTGGAATATATAAATGATTAAGAATACCATATCGGACAACGAAAATACTTTAAACCATCAATGGTTTTCTTGTGTAAACTTTATAACAAATCTATATTTACTTCCTTTGAAATAAAAAGTTCATCAACAATAATACACAGAAATTCAACTTTAATTTCTTTGACTTCTCAATGAGTAAATAAATGCAATTGCATTTCAAACAAAGAATTTTGAGATTGCAAAGAAAATATAAAGTCAAACCAGAGCCTGACCTGTAGAAGCTGCCCAATGGATCACTCCCTACACTACCAGCCATAGCTACACTCAAAGCAGGGCCTTTAATGGGTCTAATACCCATCCTTGCCAAGGCCACAAGGCTATTAGAAAGGGATCCACCAGCAGCAGCCTTATAGTTGCAACCATCCATCGCACGCAAAACTCTACCTCTTTCCTCATGATTTATAACCTTCCTTGTACCCTTTTCCAATCCCAATTTCTTCAGAAATTCATCATCTACCATACCAGAAAAATCTACCTAACATATTGGTACATCAATGAAAATGCAAGAATTAGCAGAAGTGCTCACTACAGATTATATCAAAAAAATAAAGCTAAAACAAGAGTGACCTCAATGGATGAGGTCAACAACAAAAGAAAATTAAATAGAAGAGCAAAATATTTCAGTTCCTGTTGAGAGAATAAAATAAGGGTTTCAAACACAAAAAACCGCCACCTAATAGCTTTAACTGACGAACACTCAAATTACACTCCTTGAGAACCTTTAGGCGTGCTTGCTACCCTTGTGTAAGACAAATTCAGTCACCTACATTACACGATGAGATGCATCTATCTTGGTCCAAGTATATCACACAAGGTTTCAAGAGCCCTAATGTTGCGGGAAAGGTATTTCATCTCACGCCATGTAATCTAGTGAAGAAAATTATCCATTTAAGTTAGGTTTTCTAAATAATCAAACTAGTCGAATCGCCCAATCCACACCTAAAAACCAATTGGCTTCCTATTCCCGACCCTGCCCCTATACTTACCAATCGTTCTCCATTCAGCCAACTCTTCCCTCCCTTTCAAACCAGTCTCTGTCTCAACCCCATTCACCAACAAAACAATCAGTCCCTCACATATCTAATATCTTCTTATCAAACCAATGACCTTCCAAAAACATCCTCAATTCCTGCTTTAACTTCTCCTGAAAAGCTTTTCAATTTCTGCAATTCCTCATAAAATTAGGTTTGGCTTCCGGAATCAGTACCCTCTTATCAAATCCATTCCTTATCCTTTTTTTAATAAGTTATTACCAAAAAAAACAAAACAATAGGTATATAGAGAACTTCTGAATTCTCATGGATTCCGTACATAATGCTATCCTCAAACAATCATTAGAAACGAGAAGTTGCTAAAAATAAAAACTCAACTGAAATAACTAGAAACTGAAAATTCAATTTATTTTTCACCAAATTTATCATCATAACAAACAACTAAAGTCAAACAAAAGGTCTCCTTTAGTTTTAAACGAAGAAGAGAAAAACATGCAAGCAATAAAAATTACCATGGCTTGTCCAAGACCCAAGACATCCCATCTCTCAGGCAAAAGAGAAGATCCAATTATCTCTTCAGTTTCCTCCATTCCTCCTACCATAAATTTTTCATCAGAACCATTCCCATCATCATCATCATCTTCTTCATCTTCTCCACTGGAAAATTCATCGATTCCGTCAACACTAAAACATCGAAACCCAGTTCGCCCTTTCGACATGGAAAAGAATCTGACTTGGAAACAAACTCTGCATGGGGAAAACGTATAGGAAACAGTATGACCATAAGAAAAAGAAGAATGAATGGAAGGTAGAGGCAGAGTAGGAGAAAAGAATGGTTGAGAGAAAAAGGATTGAGATTGAGAAAGCGAAGAAATTGGAAGAAAGATAGACATTCTGTGTCTGTTTTATCTAGTTTTCCGCAGGTCAGCCTCCCCCCCACCGCCCCTTTCTCTCTCTTTCTTTCCGATTTCGGAGGGTAGGAGAGGCTTCAGCACAAATGGCAAATCTACTCGAACAATTCCATATAACTTGGCTGCATAACCATTTTACTGTGGTTTTAAATAGGCCACATCACATACACCCTATTTGTAATTTATTTTTGTAAAAATTGTATTTTTTTAGGAAAATTAAAAATATAATTTGTTATTGAGTGAAAATTTCCTAAGATCTAATTTATTTATCTCTCTCTTCATATTATAATCGGTTCGCTTAACAACTCGTCATTTGCCAATATGAATATAGCTCAGCTGATTATCACCATCATCATCCTGCTTACGGCCTAAAGACCGGCCCAAACTCGGCTCGAGCTCAACCCGAAAGTCAACGTTTGACAGGCCGACTCAGCTCGGCTCGTTACATGTTTAGATTGGATATGAGCCTCCCTTTTTTTGAGCGAGCCAGCTCGTGGGCCGGCTCGTTTGAGCCTCCATAGGACCGATCCAACGAGCCGACTCGAGTTCGACCCAAATAAAACCGCAATATTTATTTATTATTTAAATTGAATTTTATATTAACTAATTTAAAAATTAAAGATAAAAAATAATAATATATCTCTTTTTTTATCTTATATGCCCGAATCACTACAATATAAATTGAGAAAATGCAAATCTACTTGAACAATTCCATATAACTTGCTGCATAACCATTTTACTGTGGTTTTAAATATGCCACATCACATACACCCTATTTATGTAAGTTGTAATTTATTTTTGTAAAAACTGTATTTTTTTTTTATAAAAATTAAAAATATAATTTGTTATATTGAGTGAAAATTTCCTAATATCTAATTTATTTATCCCTCTCTTCATATTATAATCAGTTCGCCGGCCAATATGAATATAGCTTAGTTGATTAGACATCTTTTCTCTTCTTATGAGATTGAAGGTTCGAGTGTTCCCTCCTTTAATTTAATGTAATATTAAGAAAGGAGAAAAAAATGAGGTTCATCGGAATCAGTCTTAACAACGTGTTATTGTTTGTTAATGTTCTTTGAAATTATTTATTCTTAATGACAGCTCATCCTGTCGTTATCTAAATATTTTACCAAGAGGCAACTAAAAGCTGACAATACAAGATCCATCGGTTGGGGAACCAGTGCAATTTTGAAGATTTGTATATCGTGGATAAGGTTTTTAAGCATGGTTGTTAAGACGGTATAAAATAATAAATTCATTAAGTCTGAAATTAAAATAAAATGAATTGAAATTATAAAAATGAATGAGCTTATTATAAATAATGGGTTTCAAAATTAGATGACAAACACGATGGTATAACCCTTAACTTTTTATCTAAATCTGTGAGCCGAAACAGCTCTTTAGATGATATGAAATATTGGTCATAATAATGATACTTTTTTTCAATAAATAAATGAATTGATTTTTTAGAGTTTTAAATCGGTTTTTCAGACTGGATTTTTAAACTAACCCATATTTTTGTTATTATTTATGTGATTAATTGTTTTGACCGGAGCCGGAGGAAGTATATTACTTTAAGTATATAGCGCAAAGGCAAAGGATTATTGTTTGATTTTGTTTGGAGATTTTAAAATTGGTAAGAATGCTTGATTATTTTCGGTTTTAAGAAGTCTAGTGTTAATAGGAGAAATTGAATTTAGGCCGTTTATTGTGGTAAGTGGATTTGGTATTATCTTCCGTTAATTTTTACAAGAAAATTCGGTATTTATCTTCTAAAGATTGATATTACTCATTTGCAAATTTTGTTATAAGATTGAATTTTGTAACGTTTTTGGTGTTGATTTGAAATACTTTTTTTATTAATTGACGTTTATAGGTTTGATTTGGGATGGAATTTTGGTTTTATGTTGACGTATTTTTATCGATTTTTTTTAATGTTTTTTCATTTGAAATTTGATTTTATTAAATATTTAGATGTATTAAAAAATTTACTATATGGAAGCTTAACCACTTCAGTCATATTTACTCTAACCCCCCCCCCCCCCCCCCCCCCCCCCCCCCCCCCCCCCCCCCCCCCCCCCCCCCCCCCCCCCCCCCCCCCCCCCCCCCCCCCTTTTTTTTTGCATAACACTAGCTACTTAATGGGTGGTCCCTTATTTTTGTATGCTTTGAAAATAATTAAATAAGAATTTATTTTGTCTCTTAAACATTTATTTTATCTCTTAAACATTTAAATGGGAGCTCAATTTGAAAATAGTTTGATTTAATTTGCAATCTAATAAAAAAAAATATATATTTTAGAAATATTTTGAGACTTGCACACAAAGGTTTGAGACTTGCAATGCAACAAAAAGGTCAATGACCACTAACATAAATTTTATTTAAATACTCAGAGTTGTAATAAAACAACTCATTCTTACTTTCACATATGTAAATCAAAGCAAAATTTAGAACAATAACATGATATGAAACAAAACTCTTCAAAACAATTGTTATGATATATATATATATATAACTAAAACTGAGACTGAAAGAGATAAAATAGAAATTTTAAAGGGAAAATTACCTCCCTAGCCAAACTAGAGAAGATTTGCACTATCTCATATACTTGCCTAACCCTCCCCCTTATTGTCCACACTCACCATTAATCATAATCCCCTCGGTCTCGGCCACGGCCTCGACCTCGACCTCGACCCTCAATTATATGATTGTTTTATTTTTCTTCCTCACTTGATCCTCAGTCTCAAGCTCAAATTGAAACCTCCTCTTCCCTTCATTACCTGACATCATCAAACTCATCCGCCTCTCAAAAATCTGTCTTGCACTATTAATAATGTGGGCATCCATCTCAAAACCAATTGGTAATGAGAGGAGTGGCGCTTAGAGTTTATAAATGTTATGAGTTCCCTACATCTTTCCATGTGAGATTCTCAACATGCCCCCTCAAGATAGTGTTAGGGAATCGATAGGTTCGCGAGGCCTAAAAATTCACACAAGAACGATAATGCGGAATAATAAACGTAAATAAAAGGGAAGAAATACGACACCAAAATTTATACTGGTTCACCCCAATTGTTGGGCTACGTCCAGTTGCTACCGCTGGAGATTTCACTATGATGAATCAGAGGAGAATACAATGTAGAAAATATTCAATACACTTTAATGGTGTATTATGCACTCAAAAGCACTCAAGAAAGAAAGCCCTTTCTTTACAATATTTTCTCACCCTCTTCCTCACTGTCGCTCAAAACACTTGACAAAAAAATCGCCGTTCTGTCTTCGTATATTAAGCAAGCCACACCAATAATTTTTTAATCAAATGCTGCTGACCTAATTTTCTTTTTATATGTTGCACGCCTAACATATTGGAGATATTGCCCACCGCCTCACAATTGGCAAGCACGTCAAATGTAATTCAAAAGCAATTCACGCTTTTCCATACACCAAGCCAAGTTGCCCAAAAATCCCAAATTGTAATCCCACGGCTGAATCAAAATTAAGGTTAGTCCAATTGCAAAAAATAGTCAAATTTGCTATTTGACTTTAACTAACTTAAACATGGGCTTTTACTTTAAATAGACTTGGGCTTGATATTATTATTAATTTGGGCTTCACAATATAACAATCTCCCACTTGAAGACCAAACAATCACCATTTCTTCCTGCAGCGGTAGCGACTTCTCTCTACTAGTTCTTGAGAAGTCCAACTGAAGTTGTACACAACTTCAGTTTGTCTATTGGAACTGTCTTGGTAAACATGTCACGGATTCGACTACCAGGAATCTTTTCAAGTACCAACACATCATCTTCCAATATCGATCGATAAAGTGATACCTCACTTTATGTGCTTCGCTCGGGCATGAAAACCGGATTCTTTGCCAGGATGAATAGCACTGATCATCACAATGCAATGTCTCTTTTCCCTGTTCTGGCCAAGTTCCTCTAAGAAGGATCAAGCCATATCATCTCTTTACCAAGCTTCGAATCGCAACATACTCGGCCTCGTAGTGAAAAGGCCACTATCTTCCGCAACTTAGAGACCCAACTAATAATTGTACCACCCAAAGTATAAACATACCCAGGAGTACTTTTTCTGCCATCAATATCACCGCCATATCTGCATCCACATAACCTTGCAATTTAAAATCGACCTTTTAAAATGCAAAGCATAATCGATTGTTCCCCTCAAATATCCGAATATCCACTTAATGACTTCCCAATGATGCTTCCTGGATTACTCATATATCGCTCACAACTCCCCTTGCATGTGCAATGTCGGTCCGGTGTAAACCATGGCATACATAAGAATGCCTATACCAAGCATAAGGCACTCTATCCATGTGATCTCTCTCCTTTCGGAAGTGGGTGAATACTCTTTAGATAATTTAAAATGAGAAGCTAAAGGAGTACTCACGGTTTTGCATTCTCCATGTGAAACCCGCTCAAAACCTTTTTCACATAATGCCTGTGACAAAGTCAATAAACCATCGATCTCTCAATCCTCATCCCAGGAATTTGTTTAGCAAAGACCTAAATCTTTCATAGCAGACTCTTTTGATAAATCACTTTTGAGTTGATCAATCTCCTGTTTGCTAGCCCCGCAATCAACATGTCATCGACATACAAAAGCAGATAATGTAAGAATTACCCGCACGTGATGTAACAACAATGATCCGCTGACATCTCCTGGAAACCGTTGCTACTCATAAAATTGTCCAACTTCATATACCATTGTCTAGGAGCCTGTTTGAGACCATACAAGCTCTTCTGAAGTTTGCACACCATTTTCTCCTCTCCCTGTACTACAAAACCCTGTGGCTAAACCATATAAATCTCTTCCTCTAAATCACCATGGAGGAAAGCCGTTTTTACATCTAACTGTTCCAAGAACAAATCCTCTTCTGCCACTATCGATAATACAGTCCTAATAGTAGTCAATTTAACAACAGGAGAAAATATTTCATTAAAGTCAATACCTTCATTTTGCTGAAAGCCTTTGACTACAAGCCTTGCTTTATACCGTTTCTACGCCATCGGGTTCTGCTTTATTTCGTAAACCCATTTGTTATGCAAAGCTTTCTTACCCCTGGGTAACCTCAAGTCGCCACGCCCCGATTCGTTATCAATGAATCCATCTCATCCTTCATGGCAAGCTCCCACTGACGAGTCTTCCATGTGAATCGCATCATCATAACACTCAGGCTCACTCCGTCGGCCAATAAAATATAGTGAAGTGAAGGAGAATACCTCGTGGTGGTCTAATAGTCCTGCTAGATCTCCTAGCTTGTAGGGGAGTTATTGGAACCGATTCTGTCTCAATAACTTGCTTTCGAGCAATCTTGTTTTGAACTTCAACCTCTGCAGCCCCGTCTCAATCTCAGGAAGATCCTCTAACCGAATAACCTCGATAGACTTTCCATCTATCTCGACCCCCCGCCTCAATTTCGCCTTGTTCTTATAAAGAACCTGTTCGTTGAAGATCACATCTTTACTTGATGATTTTCCAGGCTGGTCATCCCCGAATCTATAACCAATCTCAAGACCGCCATATCCAATAAAATAGCATTTAGTGGATTTAGCATCTAACTTGCTCCCGTCAAGACATTAACATGTACATAAGACACAAACCAAAAACCTTTAGATGGGAAAGGTTTACCGCTTATCGCTCCAGACTTCCTAGGCAATTTGAAGTCTAGTGGTGTAGAAGGACTCCTATTGATCGAGAGAGGCGCATGTCTCGCTGCCCGCCCCAAAACATCTCAGGCAACCCAGTGTAATCTCATACTTCGCACGTTCACACAACGTTCGTTCATCCTTTCGCCACACCATTCTGCGTGGTGTCCCTGGAATAGTTTTGACCATCACAATACCGCGTTTTCGCACAATGCCGCTTAAACTCCCTACTATTGTATTCTCCACCATTATCCGACCTCAAGCTCTTCACTTTTAAACCTGTCTCATTCTCAACCATAGCTCTCCAAATTTTGAAAGCATTAAACACATCGATTTATGTTTGAGAAAATATACCCATACCTTTCGCTTGAGTCATCAATGAAAGTCACGTAGTAATTGGAACCTCCAAGAGAAGTGATTGGAGTGGGCCCCCATACATCGATATGAACCAATTCTAACTTGATCTTCTTTGGCTCTACTCCCACTTGTGAAAAACTGACCTTTTCCTGTTTTCCGAAAATACATCTCACAAAGCTTGTGCTCAATTGATTTGAGCCCTTCTAACTTCCCTGAAGAGTGAAGAATTTTCATATTCTTCTCACTCATATGTCCCAACCTGTTATGCCACAATTCAGATATGTCGGTAGAATCTGTCACTGCAATCCGATCTCTACTACCGGAGCTATATAAACTCCCCTTCATGCTTCCTCGAGCAAATATCATGGCACATTTAGTAACTTTCCAAGATCTATTGCCGAAGGATATTTTATATCCTGCATTATCCAACTGGCCAACTGAAATCAAATCCTTTGTTAGTTTAGGTACGTGTCTTACCTTGGAAATCTTCCAAATTGAACCGTTCGCGGTCTTCAAGCTCACATCTCCTATACCAACAATATCCAAGGGTTCTCCATTGGCGAGAAGCACCTTACCATGATTTCCTACAACATAATTATCAAGAATATCACGTTGTCCTGTAATGTGAAAAGACGACTGAATCAATAACCCAAGGATCATGGGCTTTCTCAATCGCAAGCACTAAGACGTCATAGACCTTCCAGAATCGTGTTTGTAACAACTTCCTTCCCCTTAGGCTTCTTTGGGGCCTTACGTTCCTTTTCAAGTGACCCGTTTTCCACACTTCCAACATTCAAACTTGATATCCCTAGCCTTGTTTCTTGACCTTTTCCGTTCCTGTTACCTTTACCAGTTGCTCCCAATCGACTTCTTCCCCTGTCCATATTCAAATCAACCAGGATGTGAAGTCCCACCGAGTCCCTTCGCAAATTTCATCTACAAAAGTTGCATCTCGATATCCGCAATTTTCAAATTTCCTCTCCCTAGGCTATTAGAAATTGCAATTTCGGTTTCACAACTTTCGGGCAACGACGTGTCAGTGGGGGTAGGCTTTGCATATATGTTGGATAGGGATTTTAGCTATACCTGCGGTGGTCGTTTCTTTTGACATAACCAAAGCCACGTTCTTTGCCAAAGTCAAACGAATTATTCCTAAAACCCGCCTATCCAACTTCTTCCATTCATCATCCTTCATCTCACTAGGTTTCGGTCCCAATGGTGATTCCAGGGATTTGCTCTGCAAATAATCTTTTATCTGCATCTTCCATAAGGCAAAATCATTGCCGTCAAATTTTGCAATTCCCAAATTCGAATTCTCTTCCCGATTAGACATCGTTCTTCAACAATAACCAGAGCTCTGATACCAGTTGTTAGGGAATCGATAGGTTCGCGAGGCCTAAAAATTCACACAAGAACGATAATGCGGAATAATAAACGTAAATAAAAGGGAAGAAATACGACACCAAAATTTATACTGGTTCACCCCAATTGTTGGGCTACGTCCAGTTGCTACCGCTGGAGATTTCACTATGATGAATCAGAGGAGAATACAATGTAGAAAATATTCAATACACTTTAATGGTGTATTATGCACTCAAAAGCACTCAAGAAAGAAAGCCCTTTCTTTACAATATTTTCTCACCCTCTTCCTCACTGTCGCTCAAAACACTTGACAAAAAAATCGCCGTTCTGTCTTCGTATATTAAGCAAGCCACACCAATAATTTTTTAATCAAATGCTGCTGACCTAATTTTCTTTTTATATGTTGCACGCCTAACATATTGGAGATATTGCCCACCGCCTCACAATTGGCAAGCACGTCAAATGTAATTCAAAAGCAATTCACGCTTTTCCGTACACCAAGCCAAGTTGCCCAAAAATCCCAAATTGTAATCCCACGGCTGAATCAAAATTAAGGTTAGTCCAATTGCAAAAAATAGTCAAATTTGCTATTTGACTTTAACTAACTTAAACATGGGCTTTTACTTTAAATAGACTTGGGCTTGATATTATTATTAATTTGGGCTTCACAATATAACAGATAGTGCCTCCTTTGGGCTCACCATTCTTGGGTCGAATCCCATTTTTGGATCGAATGCCCGTTTGGACTTGTTGGGCTCTGATACCATATTAATAATGTGGGTATCCATCTCAAAAACAATTGGTAATGAGAGGAATGACCCTTAGATTTTATAAGTATTGTGAGTTCTCTGCATTTTTCCGATGTGGGATTCTCAACATGCACCATCCACATTACACCATAATTGGTCAACTTTAGGCAAATACTTGACTGCTAGGTCCCATACATTCCTGGGATGGTTAATACACCCATTCTTCATCTCAAACTCTGCATACTTGATCCAAATGGTATGGTTTCGATAATCGACCACCTCGAGAACACGCTCCCAGACGGAGCGAGAACGTATAAAGTCCTTATGAGACTCTTCCCAATGAGCATACATGATCCAAAGACTGATATACCATCGGTTTCGACTAATAAGATCCTCGAATTCTTTACACTTGCGAAATTGATCATAATCGGCGAACTCGGTTCTGCTTAAGAGGTCTAAACTCAGACTCGTGGAGTTCACGAGCCTTACGGAAAATCTGGTCAGCAGTAATCTGAATAGAAGCCATGATGACTTAGGGTTTTCTTCAGGCGGTCGGTGAAGATTCAAATTCTCTAGCTAACCCTCTTTGATACCTTAGAGAAAAAGAAAAAGAAAAAGAAAAATAATTTAGAATTAATATCACAAATATCCACATTAAATCACTCTAATTCATTATTACTGTTTTTTTTATTATCAATTCTACCCTAAAAACACCATGTCTGGCGGCGATCTCATTTATTCTGGTTGCATAGTTTACTTTTTTGCCCCTGTTTTTAATGAGCTGTTGATTTCGATTTCATATATGTTTTTTTCCTTAAATGTATTATTTTTAATTAGACCTTGATTTGTGGTGCATATCTTTTTTATTTCTTTTACCATTTCTATTTTTCTTTTATTTTCTTATTTGATTTCGGTTTCATATCTGTATTATGAGCTTTTTCATACCTCGCATTCTTCAATATCCTCAAAGTCATCACTTTCATCGTCTTCTGTTTCCTCTTCTTCAATCACTGTTGATTTCTGTTTCTTTTTTTTCAACCTTTGTGCTCCTTGTCCATTTCCCCTTTTAGAAGTCCCAATCTGTGATTCGCAATTTGGTTGCTATTAAATTTTCTTTTCCTTATTATATTTTATTTTCCTTATTAAATTTAGATGCTATTTAATTTAGTTGCTATTAAATTTTCTTTTCCTGTTGAGGGTAGTGGACGTCATTTCAGTCTTTTCCTAATCAGCGCGTGTAGCTGTTTTGGGCAGATTTGCTATTTTATAAATCTGCACGGTTTTAATGCTATTATCCCTTTTTATTATGGCTACATATGAAATTATCCAATAATTTATAATACGTATTTGATTTTTTTCAAGAAGCCTTTATAACGCAGAAAAACCCTAACCCTAGCAAACTTTTGAGGATATCCCCTTATAATTATTTTTTTTAATTTTATTAATAAAAGTCAGTAAAGTTAGTTTTAACTCTTAATTAATAAAAGGGTAATAAAAAAATCAAAATTATAAAGTACATTTTCATATCCTAATCAAAATTTATACATCAGTAAATAAAAAATTACAATTTCATTCGATAACCCCATGGTTTTTTTTTAAATCAAATTTTTTTTATAAATGTAGAAAATTTTCAAATTAAATTCCCCCTTATTGATGGGTTGTTTCCATAATTTACATTTAAAATAAAATATGATTATAATCCATGTAAAATAAATGTTGGATAACAGTTTTTTGTTTTAATGCGCAAAATAAAATGTGATTATATATAATCCATGTAAAATAAATGTTGTTGTTTTTAGGGATGGCAACGGGGCGGGGCGGGGTCGGGGATGCCATTCTCATCCCCTAACCCGTGGGGATTTTAAATCCCCATACCCTACCCTATCCCTTAATCGAAGAATAGGGGATCGGGTTCTCTGCGGGGGAAATTCCATTTTTTATATTTTAATTCTTATTTAAAAAAAATATAAAAAATGAATATATATTTAAAATATACATTTTAAGATAAAAAGAAAATACAATATTAAACATTTTATAATGTATAAGTTAATATAACCATATTATATATTTTTTTTTCTAATAAATAAATATAAAAGTAAACAAAATACATAAGATGTTATTAAAATATCGGGTTTCGAGGTTGGGGGCGAGCGAGAAATGTGTTCCCATCCCCTATCCCTATAACAAATTTGGGAAAATTTTCCCCCTAACCCTATAAAGCGGGGATTCCCCTCCCTTATAGGGGCAAGGCCCCTAACTCGCGGGGAATTTTGCCATCCCTAGCTATTTTAATGTGTAAAATAAAATGTGATTATAATCCATATAGAATTAAATGTTTGATGACACTAATTTGTTTTCTAAAAGGGAAATTTCATTGAGTGGTAGATCAACTCAAAAAATTATTAACAAATATAGCAATTTTTATCATGTTTATCAGTGATTAACAACGATTTATGTGTTTATCAGTGATAAATATAGTGTAAAAATATATTATTCAATGTTTCACTGATAAACTTGATCAAAATTTGTTATATTTACAAATATTTTTTTGAGCTTTTATTTTTATAAATATTACTAAATTTTTTGCTAGATTTGCAAATGCCCCATCTAAAAATTATAACTTTAAAAAGTTAAATATTGACAAAATAAAAAACGGAAAGTTTATTTATTTTTGTAAAAAAAAAAACTACCTTTTTTGTTTTAAATTTTATTGATGATTTTAAAAACATTTTTCAAATAATTGAAAAAAAACTGAAAATTAATTGGTTATCAAACTTTAAAAATAAAACTAAAAATAAAAACCAAAATGATTATCAACAGGTCTTAGTTTTTTATATTTTAAAACAATTACTTTTAGAGGTTTAATCATTTTTCATATCTGGTTTATAAATTATGAAACCCATAATATTTTTTAAGTATTTTTTTCTTCCATTATTTATTTGAGCATCTATTGTTTGTTCTTATTTCTTCCATCAATTTTTCATTCAGAGTGTCCTAATTCAAATTTTATTTAATAACTCAACAAATAGATTAACATCTTTATTGGCATGAATTGTCTTGTACGTTCAAGGATTCCATTTCCCTTTCTAAATTGATACATAACCACGAGGAACACAGGTCAACTTCACCATACTGAATTTATCAACAAAGCTTTAAAGCTTAAATGAAAAAAAAAATCGAGATAAAACTTAAAACTTTTGTAGAAATTATTGTTTTTCAGTATTTATAAATATAACATTTTAAAAATTAAGTAGACTGTGATTAGGGGTGAAACCAAACGGTAAGAATCAGATCGGTTCGGTTTTAAAGTAATAGAAACCGAACCGAACCAGTTATATAGGTTAACCGGTCCGGTTCCACCGGTTTTCAGTTATTTAGATGAATTGATGAAGGAGTGGTTTTTGGGCTGGGCTAGACTTTATATGAACTAGTGAGAGGGGCTTTGGGTTGGACTGAAATGGGCCCAACCCATTATTTAAATTTTATAATAAACAAAGGATCACAAATCATAAAAATGACAAATTTCTGTTTAAACCTGGGACCCAAGGTTGAAGGTTACCGTGCTAACCAACTCGTCCACGCACTAATGATTGAACATCTTACAGATTGTTTAATACATATGTCTTTTTTGGTTTCCAGTTTTAAGCTGAACCAATTTTATTGAAACCGAAAACCAGGACCAATTTTACCGATTCGGTTCGCTTTTCAGTTGCTAATATGAAAAAACGAAACGGTTCGAATTTTCAATTTTAATTTTTACTCCTAATTGTGATATATGATAATCACTTTACATAATACATATTAATTTGTAAATTTTAGTGATAGACTGAGCATTTCAATCAATAATCAATTATAATATCATTGATATGATACATTCAAAATTTAATATATTAATAAATATATTTAAAAAAATTCTATTTATTTTTTATTAATATTATTTTATAAAATATTTTAGACATGGAGATTAAGAGAGAAGGATTAAAAAAGTGTCAAGGTCCAAAATTCAACTTATTTTTTTTAATTTATATTTCTCAAGTCGGTGGCATGGCATGCATTCCTCTCATGTTGGTCAACTCAACGTGCTCTCAACTCTCACTCTACCAATACCATCATATATATATTTCTTCACAACAAACCAAAATTAATATTTCCAAAAAAGAAATGGAGAACAACCGCACACGGCGGCCCCAAACCCCCGGAATACCACCCCCGTCGCTCGGTCTGGTTTGCAGCAAAAGCCGCTCGTCGCCAGCCGCATCCATAACCTTCTCAGAGAACAATAACACGAGCCAAAGATCACACAAACTCCGGTCAAAATCGGTGACAAACTCTAGAACTAAAAAGGATGAAGAGAATGTGAACCCTATCACATTAGTTTCAAGCAAGGGAAGTTTTGCCAAGTTTTTACAAAGAGGTAGCAAAACTGGTGGTGGGAGTAAAGCTAGTTCTCCGACTCCTTCGGCATGGGCGCTATCGCCTGGCCGGTCTATAGGATCTCCGTTAGTGCCACCGACACCGCCAGAATGTGTGATGACAGAAGGAATTAGGAGAGGGAAGTCAAGTAGTGGTGGTGATAGAGGAGTGAGTGGCGTTTTTAGGTTTTTTAGGCAGAAGAAGAAGGCATCATCAGTAATACAAGAAGATGAGTTTCATCATTTCAGGATAATGCAAAATAGGCTTTTACAGTGGAGGATTGCTAATCTTAGAGCTGAGACTTCCATGGCTAATGTTAAAACCCTAACTGAGGTATAGTATACAAACCTTTTTTCTTTATAAGAATTTATTTGAAAACTATAAATTATATTTTGAATAATATTTACATACGCACTTTCATCATACTGTCATGTTTTTATAATTAGACCAAAGATGATAGTATGTATAAATACACACGTCCCACAAAGAAAAATGTGAGCTCTACTATCATGTTGGTTCAATAAAAATATGACATGTATGACGATACAAAATATTTTTTAGATTTTCCATAACACTTGAAAAAAACAATTAAATGACATTTGAATTTTTTCCTTTTAATTATGTATGAACATTATGTAACTATACGGTAATCATTTGTAAGAATTATTAATTGACGTAATCTATGATATTTTAATGATTGGCGTGTTAAATAAAAATTGACATATTTGTAATATAATATAGAATATTTTTTTGTTAAGTTTATATATATTTTGTAATCATCACTCCTTTAAATTTATTATTATTGCTATATTCAGGACAGTTTATTCAGTTTATGGCTTCAGAACCTCAGAATGAGAAACCGCATGGTAGAAAGGCGAATTGATGTACAAAAAATGAAAAACCAAATAAAAATGTACAAAATCATTTTTCCTCAAATCACTCTCTTAAACCAATGGGTGAAGATGGACAAAAGAAACCAAGAATCAGTTGGTAACTTAACATATATCCTTTCAACGCTTTCACTCAAACTTCCTCTGCTACAAGGAGCTAAGGTACGAACTAAAAATCCGCGTTTGAGATAGGTTTTAAAATTATTTTTAATCGTTATCTTTTTAAACGTTTATAAAAGGTATCTCAAACGAACACTAAATGAATAATTAATTCATTAATTTTATTGTTTTGCTGTAATTTTATAGTTTTTTTTTGTAATAATTGTGCAAAATACTTTAAAAAATATTTTAATAAAATAAAAAAGAGAATAAAATACATTAGAAATCCTTTTCTAAAATGTCTTTCCAAATAGAAAAAACTGTGAAATTCTCAATTAATTACTCAAATTTAACCACTATTTTATTTTGGTTAGGGTTGAGCGGCCCAACCTATAATTAGGCCTGTGGTCTTGACTCATTTAGATCGATTTCGAACTAATCAGATTGAGATTCAATTGAAGTAAAAAAATAAAAATTACGGGTGTGTCCAAATATTCTGCAATATACCATTGATTGAGTATGATATTGACAAATCACTGATTCTTATATAATAACTATTGATTACTTGTGATATATGGTATATCATTGATTGACGTATTTATTATAAATAATAGTTTTTTTTATTGATTTAAATAATCACCCCTTACAAATAATTATATTTTTTAAAATGATTTTTCCCCGAAAAATTCTATTGATTTAAGATTTTCTTTTTCCAACTAAATCATAAAAAAAAGGTTGAGATGGTCGCTTTTCAACAATCAATGAGCACTGCAATGGAAGTTATGGCCAAAATTGAGGCAACGATCACCAAAGACACATTACAGGTTCAAATTTTCATTATCCAATTATATATATATATATATATATATATATATATAACAATTATTTTTTCTTCCTTTGCGTTAACATTTCATTTTTTTTTTAAATTCTTCCAGCAAGTGGAGAAGATGTTGTATATGCTAACCGAGAGACTGAGCATATTTAAAGAACAAGAAGAGTGGTTGGAGAAACTAGAGAAGACCATTTGCTTAATTTCCACGTTAGTGGTAAGTGTTATTATATATAATATTTTCCTAATTGAAATTACTAATAAATCTTCATAAAAAAATATTTTGGTTAAGTTTTTGAAATTTAATTTTAATAAATGGTTCAATTTACATCATAAATTTTAATAAATTATTTAATTTATACCCTTTGATAGTAAAATTATTATTACTTTTGGAGATTGATAGGTTAGACCGCTTAGATATGATCGTTTTTTTATAATTATGTTACAAATGTTTTGTTAACCATACTAAATTTTGAACAATTTAATAGTTTCCCCCACATAATTTAAGGGTGTAAATTAATTTTTCCATTTTATATATATTTGCAGACAAAGGAAAACGGTGTCAGAGTACAACTCATGGAAGCCATAAAAGCAGGAAGAAACAGCCCTATCACTTAAGTTCATTTTGTTTATAACTGCAATATTCAAAATTCAATAGAAGTTTAACCAACTATTGGATTGGCTTTGTGATCATAATATTTTTTTAAAATATTGAGGTCATGAATTCAAATTATTTGTGATCATCTACTTAAAATATTATTTTATAATTCTTCTAACGTTAGATGTTGTATAAAAATTAGGATAATTATAAATTTACACCATGTATTATAACTATAATATATATGATGATTTTAAATACATAAGAGCTTAGAGTTGTAATCCAATCTCTGGCATTGGTTTTATTTGTCATCTATTAAAAATTGTCTAGATGTTGGTTTTAACATGTGAGAAATCCACGTTTCTAATTAAAAAATTAGTGATAGAATGGTCACGATTAAGCTCTTAAAATTTAATTTTATCAACAAATTAGTAATTGGAGATGTAAACTAATATTAAATGGATGATAGGCAATAAACATTATGTAATTAAAGACATGAGAAAAAGAGTAGGGGAATGACGACAAGCATTGAGAAGAGGATGAATATGCACTCCCCAATTCCCAAGAATTTCGAGTTGTTTGTTCCAACCTTATATCTTGATTTGAAAGAATGAAGGATTGATTCGAAAATCCTAAAAACAAGGATTGAAGATGTGACTAGTGACATATTTTTTTTATTTTTAATTATCTTATTGATAAAAATCAATTTTTATTAACAAATATATTTATGCCAAAAATAGAGAAAATATCATTTTGTTATACAAGAGTTTTAAAAAAAATCTTTTAAAAAAGTAAATTTATGTTGATATATTATATTTTCTATTAATATTTTATTTATAAAAGTATAATAAATTAAAAAAAATTAAGATCGGGATTAGATCCACACATAATTTGAACGAAAATTCTAATAGATGACACTTTTTATGAGTAATTTATAAAATATTAAATATTTTAAAATATTTTTAAAATACCAATTTTCATTATGAGATTCTAACAATATCGATATGAGATTTGACCAATCTTAATATGAGATTGGTGGATTTTAGTATGAGAAATGTCATTTTTAAAATTTTCAATTTTTATACTAATTTTTAAAATATTAATTCTTATAAGATCACTCTTAAACCCCTAATTTTAATCATAATATAAATTTTAGACATAAAAAGGTATTTGATGAAAAAAATGACTAAATTTTAGTAAACTATAATGTTGGTGAGACACTATTTCTCATTCAAACAAAACATGGTTTGTTATGGTACCATTCTTCTCTTCAATTTTTATTCGTTTAAATATCTCATTGCTTCAACTTTATAAAAGAACGATACCAAAACCTTGTTTTATTGAGCTGAAAAGTAACAAAGATGGTTTAACTAACCACTAACAAAACAAAACCAAATGGATTTGTAACCCCCAACCCTTTTCCATGCAAGCACAAAATCCCACACCCAAAGATTTCATTTATTAGGAATATCAAAATTGAATTAAATTCGCCATTTATTTCCTTTTATTTCTATGCATTGAATTAGTTTCCCTTTACTTCTTCCTTCTTCAAGAATCTCATAGAATAATATAGCATGAACCTAGCTATTTTCATGCACCCATTACTAACATACCAAACATTCAAAATTAATGGTGAAAATTACTCTAATACCCCCATGACTTTTTTCTAGAATTCCAATATCTAGAGAGAAAAAAATGCATTAGTTAAAAAGAAGATATGACGATTGACATACTTTTACTTTTAATTATTTTACTAATAAAAAATAAATTCTACTAACAAATGTATTTAATATCATATATTTTTCTTCTAAAAATATATTTTATATTTCTTTAAAATATTAGATCTTATAAAACAAAGTATAGATACCAAACCACAAGATCAAAAGATCAACTCCATTTGTAAGTTCCAACTCTTTTCCATGCAAACCAAAAATCTGGTTTGACCTATTCTCTCTCAATTGAGATTCCCACACCCAAAGATTTCATTTATTAGGAATATCAAATTGACTTAAATTCGTCATTATTTCCTTTTATTTCTGTGCATTGAATTAGTTTCCCTTTGCTTCTACTTTCTTCAAAAATTTCATATATTTCCAAGAATATATATAGCATGAACCTACCCCTATCTATTTCATGCACCCATTACTAACTTACCAAACATTCAAAATTAATGATGGAAATTACTTTAATACCAAAAAAAAAAAATAAAAAAATCCAGAATTGCAAGAGAAAAAAACGCATTAGTCAATCAAATTGTGAAAATGATCTGAATTCACTTGAATCTGTACAATAAAACTATAACAAAGCAAGGAAAGAAAGAAAGGAAAAAAAAGACTTTTTTTTTTTGGTTTTTTACCTGTGATGTGTTAGAATTAACTTAGTTGCATTTGAGACGGTAGAAACTACATCTTCATCATCGTCATCATCGTCGTCATCATAACCCGGGGCTGGCTGGTTAAGATCGATGGAGATTTTACAAAATTTAGCGGGTGGAGAAATGTTCTTAACATTACCCAAATGAGAGAAGTGGATTTTCTTGTGACCTCCAAGTGCCTGACCAGATTCAAACTCTCTTGGACAAAATGGACATTTAAAAACTCTCCTATGAACAACATTTTCATACATTTGATGATCTGTTAATCCATTGTTATTGATTTTCTTGTGGCTCGCTTTATGCCCTCCTAATGCCTGATATGACCTAAACATCTTGTTGCATGTTTTGCATTTGAACTTCCCTCGGCTCCGGCTCCCATGCTTCGTCTCGTGCCGGCAGATCAATGAATCCGAATCCGAATCCGAAACCGAATTATCATCATCATCATCATCATCTTCAGAATCATAGGCAAAATCATTTTCCTTCTTTGCTTCCACTTTGACCCTTCTATCCCTAGACATCATGAGAAGACACAAAGCCACATCCTCGGTTGAGAAAGCCTCCGTCACCGAACTAACAGGCTCGGTCTGATCATCATCATCGGCCCGATCCCAGCATCGTTTCGACCGTTTCCTAGTAGGGTTTTTGGGGTGGGAATCGGTCTCGCTCTCTCGGTCTTGAACCGATAGATCAGAATGTGCGGCGGGAGAGTAGTCCGAAGTAGAAGATCGGTGAGGATGGACATTGAACAATAATTTCTTAGTATGATTGAGATTAAAGGAAGAAGAAGAAGACGGAGAAGGACGAGAAATAAAGGGGGGAGGGGTAGGGTTTGGCTTTGGAGGAACAGGAAGTTTGGCTAAATGAGATCTCATATGGCCGCCCATGGCTTTGCCGTTGGAGAAACGTTTGCTACAGATCTTGCAAACCCTTTGTTTTTCCATAATGAAAATTTTGTAGAGAGAGAGCAATTAGAGTGTGAGAGAGAGAGAGAGGGGTTAAAAGGGAGAGAAGAGTAGGTTAGGTGATAAAAGCAAAAATTGAGACTTTTGAAAAAAAAAGGTGTAAATCGAATGCTTCATGAGATGAGGCGATCAGGATCTTTGTTACTTTCTGATTTTTTATACTTTTTTATTTTATATTTCTAAAATTATCAATTTTGAAACGGTTTGAAACTGATTGATTCTTTTTTTTTTTAAAGGGTTGAGATTTTGGAATTTAAAACTGCATTTCTGCGGTTTCTTATCTTTAAATGGTTAGGTCTTTAAAGCTCAAGGCGTGTCCTCCTTTCAATTGGTGAACCATGATGACTTTTATGTAAATTTATACATATCTTATCTTATCTCTATTTAGGTTTTTCAAAAATAACATTGTAAACGATAATGGGCCTCTCCACGATCTCCACATTAATATTGTATTATTCACTTTGATCAGTCTAGGCCCGCATTATTTTACTTTCATCTCATGACTTTACATATATTTTATAAATTGATATTTTTTTAAAAAAATTAAAAATAATATTGACTCAAAAAAAACACAAAGTCCAACCCACACTATCGTTTAAAAAAATATTTTTCTTTTTTGAAAATTTTCAGGATGTTTACTCTTTTTAAAAATAAATATTGAAAAAATGTCATCGGGTGAAGATTCTCGTCTACTATTAATATATTTATTTTTACCGTACTACTTAAATTACATCGTCGTGGATTATCGTCGTTATTATAAATTTATAAATCGAGGAAGTGTCGTCAATAAAATAAATTATTATTTGAATATAGAATGTTTTCCATATTCAAATTTTGGTATTAAGTGAATTGAAAACAGTATCTACAGAATGAGCTGGGATTGCAGTCAATATCCATTGAAGCACATTCCATAAGGAGAATTACCAATTATATACTTGTTCCATATCTGTCACTCTCATCCTCTAGCCCAAACAGCTAACCAAAGCTCATTTCGGATCTGATTTATATCCGATCAAAAGTCCATATTTAACGGGTCGGGCCTACAATATTTGGATTGAATTTATATATTTTTAAAAAAATAGCAGCATCAATTAGACCAAGACTTATTATTATTTATTAGATTTATTTATCTTTTTTATTTTTTGAGCGAATCTTTCTATTTTTCTTTAAGATTATTTTAGATAAGTTTATTTTGTATATGTTTTATTGAGTTTATGTTTAATTAGGATGGTCTAATTTCTCTATCACAAGAGATCTCTATTGTATATGTATTTTAAGAGAATTTATGTGGGTACTAAAATTTTATTAAATATTCGGTAAAATACCATTTTAGAACTTAAATTTTCACTCATGTTTCATTTTCGTTCCTAAATTTTCAAAAATTACATTTTTCATCCATGAACTTTACGATTCATTCCAGTTTTCGTCCTTCCTTATGTGTTTTTTCATCGAGGGCACTACCGAATGACTTAATTGATGATGTGATATCATATAAATATAAGGTTAAATGACGTGGAAAAACGAATATACAGTTAGGTTTAAGACTGAAATTCAGGAGAAAAAAATGAGATTAACCTCATTGTATATTTTTTTTTTTATGATATTTAACCTCATTACATATTTCTATAATTTCACATCATCAATTAGACAATTACGTATAGGTCCTCTATTAGCGTCCTAGACGGAAAAAAAGAATGATCAACAGACAATCGTAAGTTCGAATTAGACTTTTAAAAAAATATTAGCAATTAATTATTTAAAATTTTAACAAAAGCTCCCACTATATTTTTTTAGCAGATAGATCATTTAATATTTTTACAAACTGGACTTAAACTAATTTTTTTTTATAGAAAAAGATAATTACACATTTTCTAAAATAAAAAATTATTCGGTATAGTTTTTTTTTTCATTTGACAATCGATAATTGGGGATAATTTTTATTTAGAATGGAGTTTGAAATTCCAACCCACAGTTAGAGAGAATTGAGTTTTTATCACCCTACTAACACTGAGTATATTTTATAGGAACTTTTACACATATAACATAATCAAACTCAACACTGTCATTATTTTATAAATTATTATTGATTTGTTATGAATTAGGGTACTTTAATAAATACTATATTTATAAATTAGTTTTTAAAAATACTATATTTATAAACATTACACAAAATTCTGTTACCCAATAAAATTTATCAATTTAGTAACTTTTTTTTTCTTTTAATAATTAGTGGTTAATTGTTATTTTCAAGCTTTATAAAACACGTGAATTATGAAACTAATCTAATAAAAAAAAAACCAATCAATTGATTTAATGCTATTTGTACAGTTTTCTAGAAATTAAAATAGTATTATTAAAATGAAACTTAAAAAATATAAATAAATACAAGCTATGGGGCAGAGGCAGGGGAGGCAGGGGTATATGTTAGAAGAGAAGTAGGTGGCAACAATATATATCCTTAATATATAAAAGTGGTGATGTTTAGAACTTTTTTGACTCTATACCTTTTTAAAATTTAAAATAAAATAACAACATACCAACACGCCATTATATATCCCTTTTAAAACCTTCAAATTCTAAAAATGTCATTATTATTTAAACTCCACTACTATTAAATGACTTATTTATCTTTTTTAATAAAATATTTCTCTTCATTGAATAAGAAATTGTCAATTTTATTAAATAAATTCCTTGTTTTTTTTATTGTTTTCACAACATCAAATTATAAAATAATTGAAAAAACAAGTACAACATATGAAAATGAATGTGATATTAAAATGAATTTATTGTTTAGATTTATCACCAATTTATGAAAAATAAATTATATTTTAAGTATTCAAATATTAAATGATTTAATAAAGGTGACGATGCTTTTAATTTTTAAAAAATATTAAAAAAAACTTAAATTGTTTAAAAAAACAGTTAGATTAAAAAAACAACTACAACAAAATATAATTTATTGAATTAGTAATTGTATAATATTTTATAATTTTAAATAAATTTAATTTTTTTTAATTAAAAATATTTAAAAGTTTAAAAATCAAAGAGAAAAAAATATATAATTTCTTAAATTTTAATTAAAATTATAAATAAATAATCTATAAATGCAAAAATTAACTAACATATGTATTAGAACAAACAATTTATTTTTTATTTGGTAGTATAAATTTTTAAAAATAAAGATGTTAAAAAAATCGTCTTATATAAAAAGGCATATAATTATGTAAATTGTCTATCAATAATTTAAATATTAAATAGAACATAATAATATGTTAATAAAATCAATTCAAACAAGATTTATAAACCATAGAAAAATCAAATAAAAATATTTCGATCTTTTTAAATATTTCTATGTTAGAAAAATACACAAGGTATGGTTTCTCATCACATTTTAAGCTGATTTATTTAGAAAAGTTAATTTGAAGATGGTTCGAATTATCGGGATAGTGTAAGATTAGACTTTTATTTCCCTACCCTGTATTCTTATTTTTTTGTTTTTTTTTTTTTTAATTTATGTATTTCTAATCAATTTGTGGTTTTTTTTGTAGATGTTTTCTTTATTGATATTTCCTCTAATCTATTGACTAATTTTTATCCAATAATTTTTTTATGTATGTTTTTAATAATAATTTTTCTTTTAGATGTTTTACAAATTTGTATTTAATTTATTCTTATCAATCCACGCATCATTATTCTACTACAGTCGTATTCTTTTGGATGTTGTAGTTGATATCTTTGGTTGGCTCGACAATCCAGGTACGATATTTCCCCATTCATTTTATATATATTAATTTTCTTCTTTAATTTATGTGATTCAATTATTTTAAATGTTTATAAAATATTAAATTTCTTGGATAATTAAATACCCCTCATATGTGTGTTTAGTAATATTGATTATAATTTTCAACGTAGTTTTTACAATGAAAGCTTTCTCAATATTTTCACCCCCAAAAGAGACTAGGTTATGGAACTTTATATTTACATAATTGTTCTTCTTTTTCTTCTAATAAAGCAACAATGATTCTAATATTTTTTAATTTTTGTTTTCATAATAATAAATCATTTTTTTTATTTTATGTGCTAGAATTGTAAAGCTTTAAAAATAAAATGATTTAAATACTTTCAAGGTACAAATAACGTAATAATTATTTTTTTAAGAATATCAACATCCAATTTATAATCAAATTTCGTTTTTTAAAAAAACAAAATGAAAGAAGTTTAAAAGTCCATATGTATGATATATATCAATGTGCTTTTTTAAATAAGTCTACTCAAGTATTGAAAATGTTACTTTTCTTATTTTGATTCATATTTTAGTTAGCCAATTATAATAAAGATAATTTTAGCACGTAAAATTATAATATTAAAAATGTGTTAAATTTTAAAATAATTCTAATAGATAATTGACTTTATAAAAAAACTAATGAAATTGCAAATTAAAAAACATTTTTTATGCTAAAGTTATAAATTTAAATTATTTTCATTTTGGTTAATTATTATAATTGATAAATGCGTTTTTTTAAAATTACACTGCTCGCACTGCTATATATAAACAGTAGAATCCTGCAAAACTGTCTGTCTGTATTTTGAGTTTTAGAAAACCAGACAGTGTATAATGGAGAGAATAAGGAAGGAGAAGGAGAAGGAGACCGATAAAAGCACCGGTAAACGTTTAATCGGAGACGACGTCGGTAACGATTCTGAATTTCATGATAATAATATAAAAGATTCCTCCTCTTTTCCGACCGTCAGATTATCCTCTCGTAACACTTCCTCCAAATACGATTTTGTCAAGGTCAGCTCAATTTTCATTATCATTGATCATTGCCTTCGATCTTTGATTTTTCGAACAAGAATTAATTGTGTTTTTTATTGATCTTATCATTGATTTTTTTTTTTTTAAATTGATCGGTTTTTGGAAGGTGAAAGTGTGGTTGGGAGATAATGCGGATCATTACTACGTTTTGTCGCGGTTTTTGCTCAGCAGGATGTTGACAGTGACCAAAGTAGAAAAAAAATCCATCCTTTTTTTTTAATATAATTTTTAAATTTTGATTTTTGCTTAGGCAATCAAAGGTTTTATTAATGTGAGAGTCTTGTAATTTTCAGATTCCAAATCATGTAGCTATTAAGATTGCTTTGGAGCTCAAGAAGCTACTTGTAGACAATAGTCTTCTAGATGTGTGAGAAATCTTCCTCACTTATCAGCTTGTGTTCTTCTTGTTTTGGAGAGAATAAATGATAATTATTTACATCTACCTTATTTTTCTTGTAGCTCACAATCCGATTTGGAAGCTAATCTTTTCAAGGTATACGATATTTCAGCTGAAAGTTTTCATTTTTCTATAGCGATTAACTCTATGTTGCATTGGCTTAAAGCTAAATTAATTATGACCTTTTCACTCTTTAGCTATAACTAACTTTCTTTTAGGACTCCATACACAGCTCATGGAACGGCGTGGTTATGGGGAAGAGTACATTAATCGGTATAAGATGATGACTAGGTTTGTACATTTTTTAGTTTCCTTTCCTTTTTTTATTTATTACATTGGACTTAATAAAGATACGCAGAATGTGTGCACGTGCACTCTTTTTATTATCGTTCTCTGTCACTGACTCACCGCCCGTCATATTTACCAAGCACGGTCACATTTTCATCAATTTGGAGATAGTCTGTTGACAAGCATTGTTGTGAAATTTTTAAACCATCAATGTTGGTCTGCTTTGCTTCTGTTAGTGGGGTTGTGTGTTGGTGTTCTCTTATGGGTGAGGATTTGTGCTTCAAGTTGGATCCAAAGGGTTTACATTAAGCTGGAAATCCATTTATGGACCATTTGAGATAGCTTTTAAAAGTGTTTTTTAATGGTTATCAAAAACACTTTATTTATTCAAACATTTCCAAAAGTTATCCTAAATGGGCAGTTAATGTTTTATTGTATGTATGAATTACTTATTTATTTATGTCTAAAATCATGGACTCTGCCACAGAAAAAAAAAATGCAATCCACCATGGCATTGCATGCCACCCTCGTATATTAATAAATTCTGTGACATTTTCTAGATTTCACCATCAGAGGGTTCCGTTGGTGATACTTGTATGTGGAACTGCCTGTGTTGGGAAGTCAACCATTGCCACACAACTTGCTCAGAGACTGAATCTTCCAAATGTCTTACAGGTTCTGCAATTTTTTTTTTTCAATTTCCCTCTTTGTTTCTATCTCCCAACATCTAGTAATGTGCTTAACCCTTTGAATAACTGCCTACTACTAACAATTTTTTATTGCTACAGACGGATATGGTATATGAATTACTCCGAACATCAACAGAGTACGTAAAATTTATTACCCCTCTTCTTTTACAATAAGCTGATTATTACAGTCAACAGAATTTCAATGCAGATTCAATTATATGTTTTTTTTCTTCATAAAGAGTGGGTAAGACATAGCTTTACATGCATAGATGTGGCTTATTTTCCCATCTGGCCGCTAAAATTGAACCAGACTCAAATTTCAATTGTACTCTAATTTGACTTCTAAATGCAATTATAGTTGCCATATTTTGATACATTGGATGATTGATTATTAATTCGTGTGCCAACATAAGTCAAAGCTTTCAAACCGGTGCTTAATGAATCTAGATTCCAAATGTTAGATGCCTCAGTTTCTGTCTTGTCAACTGCTCAGTTCGAAGTATTCAGGATTGGCTTTTGGCCCTGTAAAGCTGCAGTATCACAGGCCCTGATACTGTCACTTTTCAATATTTAATGAAATTATACGCCTAAAGCTTGTTGCTCTATATCAAGCAATGGCAGTATTGAAGAGAAGTTAATGGGATGCTAACAAGAAAAAAAACCTCTTGTTTATTTTATTTGATACTTTGAATACTAGTCATCTACACTCTAATTCATTCATTTTTTTTTAGCTACATTGCTGTATTGTCGTTTGATGGACCTCATTTAAATACTTATTCTCTTCCTTTTAAATATTTCAGTGCTCCACTGACATCTACTCCGGTATGGGCACGAGAGTTTAGTTCTTCTGAGGAGTTAATCACTGAATTTTGTAGAGAATGTAGAATTGTTCGTAAAGGTAGTTGGTCAATATCCCTTTACTAGGCTATCCTGGTGGTTCCTTAGCCCTTTACCCTATGTTTTCTATCTAGGTTTGGCTGGTGATTTAAAGAAAGCTATGAAAGATGGAAAGCCTATAATAATTGAGGTAAATTTTACCTTTTATTGGTGGTTCCTTAGCCCTTCCATTTGCCTTTGTATATGTTTTTTCCCCTCTTGTTGCAAATTTTATTTATTTGATAACATGATTAAAGTGTGTTAATATAGTGTATACCTCATTCACGGCTCTTTATTTGATATTGTTACAAACCCATCTGAGAAAGAATAAAAAAAAATAAAAAAGGTATAAAATTCTAAAGGATAATAGACTCATTAGAGGGAGCTAAAGCTCCATTTTTTAGTTTTCAAGGCACTCAAAAACCTCAAAAGAAAACAAACGGTACACTTGCCAGATAAACTTTCCACCCCTTTTCATTGTTTTTATCATTTTAATTACAATCTGTTGTAAACCTTGATGGAAAGAGAAAACTTTCAATAATCGAAAAAATAGAGTAACAAAGTTACAAATAGAGGGTGAGGAGTCCACCAAACGAAAGGGAACTAAAAGCAAGGAACTACATGAATGAGATCCATTTTAAATACAAGGAATTTCTATAAAAAGAAAAAAAAATACTAGGAACGGAGAGAAATATCTAGCGAATTTGAGAACTTGGCCCATTTACCCATTAGTGAATTAGAAAACTCTAAAATACAGCATATATTATAGTATTTCCACATTGAGTTTTGACAACATAAAAGAAATGATGATAATAAATAAAAAAATTGGTGTTTTTAATTTGAAAACTTAATACTTAGCTCCTATTTTTTCTTTTATGTCCATTAATTTTGAGACATTACTGTCAATAACCCTTTTTCTTACCTTAATTTGAAAAATAGAAAAAGTTTCATTTATTTTCAAAAAAATAGTATTTTTTGCTTAGATATGAATTTGCTTTTATTAATTTTTTTCTTTTGTATCGTAGAATGATGAATCTCGTAGTTGTTTTTTATGTTTCTTATTGGGATGTTAAATTTAAATTTACTAACTTTTCAAGTTTTGTTAGTTTTTACAATTTTGATGATTTCATGATTACTGAATTCCTTTCATCATTTAATAAATATTTAAAACGGTGATATTTTTTAAAATTTTGAAATCTTTTGTTATTTTTGAAATTTACCGTTAAAAAAGTGCTATTAACACAAAAAGAAAAAACCAACCATGGGTTGGCCTAGTGGTCAAAAGGCTTTCCTTACAGTCTTGAGGTTATGGTTCAAACCATGTGTGGCCATCTACCTAGGATATTTATTCTACGAGTTTTCCAACGTCAAGTGTGGTAGGGTCGTTATATATAAAACAGTAAGGTGTGTGAATTTTTGTGTATGAGCATGCATGCAGTAGTTTCATTTGTCTTAGATGTTTAACACATGAAATAATAAGCTGTGTATTGAATATATAGGCATGATTGTTTGAATGAATTACGTTTCAAAATTGAATGATAAAGAGTTTATTTTTACACTATTTTTGGGATAGTTGATAAAGATATAAACTTGTGTTATCTTATAAAAAAATTTAGGGTATACATCTGGATCCCAGCATATATTTAATGGATGATGAAAGTAAGTCACCAGCTAATATGTCAGCCAAAGATAAAGAAACAAATTCTTTATCAGCAACATTAGATGATGAAAGTGCAAAGCAAATGGAAAGTAGCTGTGTAGTTGTCTGTCAAAACCAAAAAGGAAGTGACAGCTACACCGAGCCCTCTTTTCCCGAGGAATGCATACACACCAACCAAGCCAATAAAGTCTCGAATTCTCTTGAAGCTATTGATATAGCAGGAAATGGTCTTGGAATTAAAGGTTGACTCTAATCCTAAAATTACTCATGTTTTGTATTTTCTTTAATCCCCTCAATTTACGTTGAATGTAAAAACTAAGTGCCATATTTATTGACTAATTAGACTCGAGTTCTTGAGATAAAATTGTTTAGCATCTTATGGTTATTTAGATGAAACAAACAAAGATGAGGAGACAAATAGACCTGCTTCTATCCGGAAAGACTCCAACGATGAGGAGACAGATAGATCTGCTTCTATCAGGAAAGAAAAGTCTGGGGCTGAGCCAATAATCATACCCATAGTTTTAAACATGGCTGAATTCGATCACAAGGTATGTTTCATTTTCACTGGCTCTTTTTTTGGGAAAGTTACACTTTTGGTCTTGTCTGAGTTTTCAAATTCGATATTTAAACCCCTAATTTTCAACTAACTCTCTTTTTTGTCTATATCGTCAAACTTTAGTTTCATCTTTCCTAGAAGTTTTCAATAAAAGGATTTTTGTGATATTTTTCTTTTGTTATTTATCATCCTTTTGGGACTTCAGTTATAAATTACAATGAGCACTCTTCTTGTCTTGTTCAGGCATTACTAGAGGAATGGATCTCAACTCGAACATTTAGTGACAAATGTCCTCTCCAGGTACAGAATATTTCTAAATGTTGAATGCTCTGGTCGAGAACGCTAAATTATATGAGTTTGTTTGGATTAGTTTTCAACTTTTGAGGTTTCTGGCTAATTTGGACATAAATTTAATTCAGTTCTTGGTTTAATATCTCTTTTTCTTGGACACTTTCTAATTGTTTATAAAGTAAAAATGCCATTTGGAAGTAGGACATTCTATGGTGAGAACTTTCATGTTCAGGGGAGTAAGGGTCTCTAAAGAAGAAAGGCCTTATTTTGTGGTTAAATGTATTCAATGCAATGCTTTGGGAGGTGTGGTTGGAAAGAAACTAAACAAATTCAAAGCCTCTTTAGGAGGAACCCAACTCATATCGAATTTTGCTAAAGTAACTTTAACCAAAGTTTGGTCGTCAAATCACAATGTAAGAAAATATGAGAAGCAGATTCACAATTCTGATAACAAGATAAGCAAATATGGGGAGAGGGAGGCATAGCACAATGGCATCCAAGTTTGCAGAACATCTCCGGTCGAAAGCTTCCTCCAAGTGATAGTCCAAAGGAAAATTGGATTTTAGGTTGAAGGCCATTAAACCAAATGAATTTATCATGAAACTTATTATCATAAGTATTGGGTTGAGAAAGAAAGGAGAAAAGATTTTCAAGCAAAGGATCCATAAAAATCAATACGCCGAGAAATACGAGGAAGGATAAAAGTTTGTAATAGTCCCAAGAAGATTAGCAAAATCCAAAATTTCACCATCTTTTAGATCCCAAAGAAAGAAAGATCCCAAGAATTATGTAAATGATTAAAAATAGAAGAAATGAGAGCAAATCTATTGGAGGTAATTATTCTCCTTCCTTTATTGCTCCCAATTGGAGTTTTTCTTTGCAACTCCTTGGGTTTAGGGCTATTGCCAATCGTACATTTCACAATCCCAACAGAATTTCTACTTCCTATTAAAACAGTTTGAGAAGCCACAAATCTATTTTACTAGAAAAAACAGCATTCTCCCTTAGTCCAAACCAAATGAAATTCCCATTAAAAGGATAACTTCCAATGGTTTTTTATTTGTTATTGTTTTTTCTTTTTATACTATCTTATACTTTGTGTTTTATCTAATTAATTTTCATGCAAGAGCTCTTCCCTTACTTTTGTATCATTTGTTCATAACATTAATGTGATTTCTAATATTGCTCTGTTTCAGGATAAAGATAAGCTTATAGCTAATTTAAAAACCATTCAGGACTATCTTTGCTCGTTCAAGTCACAGGTTTGTTACACTTACCAAACAAATGTTCTTCTTCATTGAGATATGGATGCTGAGCACTTAAATATAATATTGATGTACTATGGATATAGGGTTTTGATATAATTTAGTTGCATGGAAGATGGAACAGAGAAGCTAAACATATTGTAAACAACTTTTCAGTTGGATGTTTATAACAAAAAACCTAAAAGGAAACCAAAAACACTGTGTGGTTTAGGTCATAATTCATCACAGTTGAAAGTTGTTAGTGATTAAGATGACTATGCCTCTATAATTTAGAGGAGCCATCATATGGAATATTTTTTAAGAGTGTTCAAGATTTATGGCAAGAAGGTTCTTCACCATCTTTTCCCCCTCGTATATTGCCCCTAACTAGAGGAATTTTTTGTAATCCAGGGGTGGTTTTTGTATTCCACTTTTCATTTATCAATGAAATGTCTATTAAAAAAAAGGTTCTTCACCATCTTATGGAATATTTGGCTGGTGAGGAATGGGAGGATTCTCAAAACATTGAGAGAACTTGATTGTTTATGCATTTTCTAGGTAATATTTAATTCAGTATGATTTCTTTAATTATTCATTAATTTCTAAGAATATTTTTTAATCTTCCACATAGCATTCTATTTTCCTTTTTTGGCATCATGATCTAAGCCACTGCAACCAATCTATCTCAGGGATCTTCAAGTTAGTGAACAATGCCATGATTGAACCATACATGAAACGTTGAACCATGTGCTTGGTTTTGGATTCAATTTTTTTTAATTAGGAATTAGTGAGCCGATTGTGATTTAGCAAACAGACATTGAGTTTAGCTAAAACCATTTTATTGATATGCTTAGTAATTTTTTTGCTACAGGGCTTGATAGTTGTTAATATATCAGCAACAACATTTCCACAAACATTGGATTGGCTGCATGGATATATTCTTCAGGTAACCTATTTACATTCGTGTTACGCACTATGATATAGTGTCAGGATTTTTTGAACTTTGAAGAGCATACTACAGTAAGATTTGATGACAGGATTTTTTAAGAGCATTCCATAGTTTCACTCTCATTTGTGCCTCCATGATGAAAATATAATCTTGCTTTAGTGCCTATGCATCTGTCCAATCTTTTAGGGCCCAAAACAATTCGAAATCACATTGTTATAGTAATTTGGCCGCTTTTTTTTAGAGAATTTGAAGATCATCCACCAAGTTAAAATTGAAAAAAAAAACCTTTTAAGTAACCATTAATTTTAGATGTTTTTGTTTATCATAGTTAAAATTTATGAAAAACTTCAGTTACTATAAAGAGCACAAGTAAAAACGTAGGAAAAGTTAAAATCAACTTTAATGGAAGAAAAAACTCACAAATCTCAACAGCCAGATGAAAGCGTAAATTCCTAGAGTTGACCTTTTATGAGTTTAAAACCCACCCAATCAGCAGCATTAAATTGCTTTAACTGCAAAGTATCACCCCTTTTTTTTCTTTATAGGTCCTTCGCGCAATACACAATTTTATTGTGGTTTGGTCCTTTAGTGTCAATTTGGTCTTTGTACTTTTTTAAAAGTTTCATTTTAATCTATGGACTTTACCACTTGTGTCACAATTTGATCCATGTACTTTATATTTAAAGCGTGTTGCCGCTCTTATAGTCATTAGCGAACAGTGTGCAGTCATTGACTATAAAGGTCTTATTTGTTCTGATGTGGGATAGAAAAATTATTTTCCTACGAATGAAGATGGAAAATTCTCCTAGCCCTATTTTTCTTCTTTTTCCGACTGTTTTGGGCAAGCTAGTCTCTATAAATTTCTTTTTTATGCAGTGTATCGAACAAGGAACTGTGCCAATATCGAATGAAAATGGAAGACAGACGGTGGAACACTAATTAAGAACAAAAAAATTGTTCGTAACAGGTACCTGACATTGCTTTCAATTGAATTGCTGCTTATGACTTGTATTCCTATTGAATGTGGATCAAAGGCCTAATCAAGATATCTATTTTCGAGCTCATGCGATATTGATTAGATATTTCACCTCATTATCTTTTGCATTCTAAATCTCGTCTTCAGCTGTATACCCATTAGAGTTCCCTAGTTCTTTCATGCAGTGTAAAAAAAAAATTTCATGAATATATTTTGATATTCACCAAAAAGGGAGAAAAAAAATTATGTTCAATACTTTTTTTGTTGTTGACTATATTTCTCTTAATTGAAATGTTAATAAAATCAGTGTTAAAGTGAATTTAAAACTCTTACGTGCTTTAATAATGAAAAGATACGGACTCAAAAATTATAATTTGCCAAATGGAAAACTATTACATGTATTCCAAGTATGTAAAATAGCATTCAAGATGAAAAAAATACTGCTTTTCTCAACAATAACTGCACACTTCAGTATTTACATTATCATTCATTTGGTCATTTTTTTTGTTCAGGTGGAAAATCCCTCCTCCTTTCCCTACATTAGATGGCATCATCTCATCCTTGAGATTCCAGCTTCCCTGTTAGAGAAGTCCATTTTCACAGACAAGTGGCACAAAAACTGTTCATTGTTTTCTGTTCTATGGGACAAATTCTGTATGATTTATAATTATTGTGTAATATTTATATTGAACTTGATGAATATTGTGGTGGTACAATTTTTTAAAGTTGTTTCTGCATTTATTTTTTTAATTGAAAGTAAAAATAAATAGATAGATATTTGTATGAAAAGTAATGGGATTGCAAATCTAATAAAAAAGACTTATCGATATTTATAGATATAGTCTTCTAAAAGAGAAATTATCCCCTTCTTATAACACTTTTCTCTACCATTATTTAACATATAGTAAAAGCTTGATTTATTTTCTTTAAAAATTACATAAATTGTTTCAAATGGTAGATTTTAGTATGTATTTTTTTTAATTTCATTATTTCTGGATTTTTACCAAGGTTTGTTTTTAATAACTTATTTAAATTTAAATTACAATTAATTTTATAATAAAATGAGAGTTTTAGTTTTGGATGATAATTATGTGATCTAAATTAAGTATTAAAAGTGAGTGAGAAGTAATATGCTATTTTGATAAATTAATAAAAGTAAAAATTTATACTATTATGATAATTCTGTAATTTAATATTCTGGAAATTTATGTCTATTTTTTAAATTAAGTATTTAAATTTTAAAACACTTTTGAAAAAATGTAAATAAGGTTAATTATTTAGTATGTGAATTAGTGAAATTATGATGTTTTGAAAAAATAATTGTAATATATAGATTTAGTAAATTAATATATGGGAAATTACCTAATAGTAGATAAAAAAAATATGTAAGTATAAAATAGTTTTAAAAGGTTTATTAAAATAGTATATTATTTC
This sequence comes from Gynostemma pentaphyllum, assembly GCA_028015215.1. Lineage (NCBI taxonomy): Eukaryota > Viridiplantae > Streptophyta > Magnoliopsida > Cucurbitales > Cucurbitaceae > Gynostemma > Gynostemma pentaphyllum. The sequence goes on along the minus strand of CM051351.1, from coordinate 2,288,200 downwards.
TATTTCAATAATTTATTAAAAGACTGGCTTTTAATATTAAGGCAAAATGCAAAACACACTCTTGTGGTTTAAAAATGAATATTTATACCTTTGTACTTTCAAAACTGTGCAAATTGACCCTCTTTGATTTTCTTTTAGCCATAACTTTTTCGTTTGAACTCCGATTTGAATGATTCAAGATGTTTTGGAATACTCGTTTCGAGCTCAATATTATAGTCACAAAAAAAAACGTAGAAATCATTAGTATATAAAAAGAGTTATCATCATTAATATATTAGATCGGGTTGAAGTCGTAAACAATTTTATATACTGATAATTTAGAATTTTTGTGACTACAACATAGGGTTCAAAACGAGGATTTCAAAACATTTAAACCCAGTGAGAATAATAAGAATAAAAAGTAAAGTTAGACCTCAAACCCATATTCCTGACTAAAAGAAATCAAAGGTGTGTCGGGAAGGGGTCAATTTGCACAGTTTTAAAAGTAGAGGAGTATAAATATTCATTTTCAAACCACACGAGTGTATTTTACATTTTGTTCTAATATTTATTATTTTAATTTTGGGGTATTTTTAGGTATTAAAACTCTCATTTTATTATTACTTAATTGTTAATTTAATTTTGAATATGTTACTTTGATTTGAACAATATGGTACGTGGAGTCAGGTCGAAGGTCGGTAACTTGGCTTGCTCCTCCTTCTATACCAACATCGTATATTTCATTTTTTACTTTTAATGAAATATTTTTATTGAAAAATTTCTGGTTTACAAGAATTTTCAAAATTTTAGAAGACCGATTCAGAACCTTGAAAGTCTGATATCATTCTTAGTGCTTGTAAACTAACAAAAATATTGTTTATTTCCTTTGTATCCCTTTACAGTTCGTTCATTTGCACAAGGAAAATAACAGTCTGGTTGGTTACACTATTTATTCTATACAGACTAAAAATACCATCTTGGTCTTACTTCCTCTTCCTGTTCCGTCAACTCACGGTATTGATACCACTCTGCTCCGGCCTTGCCAACGGGCATCGGAGGCCTAACGAAAATTTCCACTGGCTTGGGGACATGGACAGCCAATTCCAGTTCATTGACTGATGCTTCAAAATCTGAATTGATATCTTGGAATTGTTTCATTGGTTCAACACTTATCCATCCCAAACCTGATATACTCACATCACAAGCCGGACTGTACCAAAATGTGAAAAGCACACCTATTAGCTGCGGATTAAATCAACCAAGATAGCTCCAGGGAAAAGAAAAAGAAAAAAAAAAAAGAATCTCAAGATGAATAAAGGTATTTGACAAAACTCTAACTTATCAGCAAGTTTCACCACACCTTTGCACATCCTCATAATTTATCTGCAATCGACGCATTGTCTCGAGTCCTCTCCAACCATTCGCTCCCTGACTTCCAGTTGGAGGTGTCAATGAAACTCCAAGTTCTTGCTGTCAAATGGAAAAGGAAAACTTCAAAATTGCCACTGGACTAAAACGAGGAAATGGTTCCACGAATACATTCCATTCAATATTTAATCATCAAAGCTGTGATATGATATTATATAATCTTTATAGAAACACAATGCAGTTAAATTCACATCACATGATAGGTCAAAAACATATTGTTTATAGATTAATACATCATCCATTTAAATACAAAAACAGTATACAGAGGAGGTTAACATGAACTGACTTTCTCCTACTGACTCATTGGGATGAGATGAGGGAAAATCAAGGAAATAGAACGGTCCCCATTTGTAATCACATAGAAGAAAGTACATATACAGAATTTTCTGTTAATTTTTAACAGTCCACGTCAAGAGAATCGAGTAACAAAATTTAAGTTATCTAGTTGTTATGATCGCATAGTATTTTGGTTACCTGATAAAATTCATCTGCTATATCAGTGGGCACCATGTGGATCTGCAATGCTTTTGGACCATAAAATGTTAAACGTGTTTCTGGAAAAACCTGTTGGCAAAATCAACAGATGCTAAATCCACAAAAATATCATTCCTAACTAGAGGTGAACATAGTAAATAACTAGAAAATAAAGACCTTCAACAAATCTACTCTCACAAGACCTCCCCAAAATATCGAAAAGCCATTCAACCCACTGGATAACACCTTGCTTCCCATTCCATTGTCAGTTGATAATCGATGATCCTGGCATAGAAAAGTCCAAGGTTAATTAAAGCAAGAAACAAGAAATGTAACCATTGTGTAACATTCAGAACCTGCATACCGGGATAGATTGACCACGTAGCCGACTTTGAGGAGCCAGGGCAGGAAGATCTTCAGAAAGAACAACAGCAGCTAGCCTATGGTGGAGATGGACTCCAGGAGTGTCATATAATTTCTGCACATAAAATATACCCTATATTTATCTTTCAAGGGAATACAACAAATCGAGTTTCTCAATATTGTCCAAAAAACTTTTATCCAAAAGAGTTTCTCTATATTTTATAGAACATGGAATCACTGGTTAGACAGAGTAAAAGACACGAATCATTTATACTTCATAGAAAGAAAGAAAAATCTATATATGAGTGGAACAAGGCAAATTTTTTCATGCAGAAAATTTTATAACGCTAATGCATACCCCTCCTCCTAAGAAAGCATCAATTTGAATTGGACCTAAAGTAGTTCCAGGAACAGCAGATTGTATTGGTCTGTATTTCTGTGCTGCTGCTGCAACTGGATCTCTTTGAGCCATCTCCTCTGCCATCAGAACAGTTAGTTTAGAAAGTTGATTTTGGTCATCTAATCTTAGAGAGGTTACAAAACCACAATTTCCATGCCAGTGCTAAACGTCTTAACCAGGTGATTACAAATTACATTCACATATGACCATAGTAGTTATTCGTATTCCCCACCCCATCAACATTTTTTTGAACATTTTCTATATTTTGAGGGACAGTTATGAATAAGAGGAACCATGATGAGAATGATGACGACAACAATGATGATTGATACAAATCAAGAACAAGTGACTCTTAATCAGCCCCCTCCCATGTGTTTTTATGTGCCTAATCATCATTTAATTAAAAAATAAGTAATAAATCTGGTAAAATAGGGTATAAAATGTGGAAGGCGTGAAGAAGTTTTATGTATTTATTGAAGAGCTCCATCTTCATGAAAATCCTCTTTCTAACAAGAATTTCACATGGGCGAAAACTGAACTCAGACTCTTATTGGCAGGTTTTTTCCTTGAGACTGGATTTCCTTATTTTTCATAATGCAGATGTTTCTAAATCAAAAAGAAAAATAAATCTTTTCCAAAATCACAAAGAATTTTTCCCATAAAAATCTAGGAGATGATAATTTTCAATCTCTTGAATCATTCATCTTATTATTGGAAAATTGTTGGAAGATTCATTATCTTCCTTCTTTGTATGTATTTCTTTAGGTAGGTAATGAAATTGTCAATTTCTAACAAAATTATGAAAAAATGAACACAAGGATCCAGGATGTCACCCGATTTGAAGTTAGGTATATGATCAGAGCATCCTTCAATGATAATGTGATAGAGATAACAATAGGAAAATACACTCACTCAGAAGAGCGTTGATGAAAGCAGACTTCCCAACATTAGCTGAGCCCTACGGCATGTCAAATGAAAACCCAGTCTCATCAATAAAATTAACTAAAAAAGGCCGCATGAAAAATTAATTAAAAGCTTTTAAGGAATGAGAAGAAAAGATAATAAAGCTATTGACCACACATTCTTTACTGTTACACTTATATTTTATTTTATTTTTATATTTGTGAGTGTCCAGGCTAGCTTAGGCGCACCTGAACTAATCTCACGGGACAACCACACAACCCCACGACACTTGGCGTCAAGGAAACTTGTAAGATAATATCCTATGTTAAGTGGCCATACATGGTTTGAACCCATGACCTCAAGGCTTGTTGGCCAATGACTCATGGTTGGTTACTCTTACACTATTATGTTGGCAATGTACAAGTCCTGTTTTGACTGAAAACTAGATAGAACTCCTTTTTTTTTCTTTCTTTTCTAATCTGTGAGAAAATAATAGAAGTTTGAGAGAAAATCACTTATGATTCCTTCAATGAAGTTACATAGACCTACATGAAGGTGTTAATCTATTCAATATTATGCCATCAGCATCTTTATGGGATGAGATAACACAGATCCCACGAGACTAGACCTGCCAGGCTAACATATTATCCAACCTTGGGTCAGCTCTACACAGAACTTAGAAGGACAATCCTTGACAAGTTTAAGGCTAAACAGGGCATTATCTTTACGACGGATGAGCGAAACGAACATTAAACCATGGATCCAACTCTGCCCAACCATGGTTTAAGCCGATAAAGATCTACAACCAAAGGGGCCAACTACCAGCAAATGTACAAAACATGAGCCCAAATATTGTTAATTAAAGCAGAAGAATAACTACAAAAGGAACTAGATAAGGAACACCAACTAGAGGCATGGAATCTAGAGATCTCAAAAAACTTCATCAACGGCTATTATATTTGTTTGCTTAACTGTATCAGTTTAATAAAAAGAACTAGACAGACAGACAGACAGAAAATGAAGTAACTAAAATTAATATTGAACGAGCATAAAAGATAACAGTTCAAAACTAAGTTTTGAATAAGACAAGATAAAAAAACAGGGTACATTGATACGCATATAAAAACGTGACATGTGTAACAATTATTACACTAACTGAACCATGTATGTGAAACTTAATTGTATAATTTAGAGACTAACCAGAATGTAGACATCCCGTCCCTGCACCAGAAGAATCAGCTCAAAACGTTCAGTAAAAAAAGTGGTGATAAAACAGGGGCAGGATCTTACACAGCATATAGATGAGCACAAATTAGATCATATGTCTTGTTTTACACCGAACTCCAATAATTTCGATAACTTTTATAATCCTAGTTGGTAATGCATGTGATGTGACCATTGGTTAAAAAACTATATCAAATTAACTAGCTAGTTGATTGGTTTATTCATAAAGAGATCAATGAAAATGTTAGTTAAATTCAGTAGAGTCGTGAAAAAACCTTTTTCTCCCTTTGAATATCTGATACAACTCCAGTTATTCCAACCATAGACTTCGAGCTTGTGAGGTGAACGCTCAAAACACTGCAAGTTTAAACAATGCTTTAAAATATGGAAATCCAATTAAGATCGCATGTCAACAGGTCAACTATGTTCTTGCTCCATAAACCAAAACTGCTTGAACAACAAATCACAGTTGCTACAACTACACAATATCTATTAAACAAATGCTTGTTTATGAAATACAGCATGGAGGAATGCTCCATACTTCTTTTTTTTAGGGGAGAACGAATTTATTTATAGAATGGAATACACAAAAGGAGGCGAATCGCCCTACAAAAGCAAAGAAATAATAAAAAGCAAGCAAAAGAAATTAAAGCTGAATTTCTAAAATCCATTGACTAGAACATGAGAATTGGAGCCAAGGGAGACTCTCTCTCTCTCTCTCTCTCCCCGAGTTAACATTATGGTCCTGATAGAAAGACATTCCAGAAGACCAAAAAGAATCCAACTTACTTGAGCTTCTTTTTTGTAGTGGCATCCACAACCCAATCACCAATACAATTTAGATCAGTCCCCTTAGGAAGGAGATCAACCTACAATCAGAAATCATAATTAATCTAGAGCACATGACGGCAAGTTATTCATCAATATCATGAGAATCTTGACGGAGGAAAAAAAAACCACCTTGGTAACTACCAATATGATTGGATTTGCACCAGCAAGATCACGTATGCGTGCCAAAAAACTGCCATTGAAGTCAACTATATCAACCTACAAATTATTGGCAGAAAAAAGAGGGAGTTACTTATTACATTCTACACCTAAGAACATTTGAGCCTCACTTTAGGATAAAGTAAAACAAAAGACAGTTTGATGTTACCAATTTCACAATCAAAGCCTTCTCACGACGCAAGTGTGATAGTTTTTGTCGAAGCTGCTCGGCGGTGACAAATTGTTTTCCACCAGAATAACCTCCATTTCCACCCACAGCAGTTATCATATGACCATGAGACAAAAGCCGACACCTCCCACATATAACTGTTTTAAGTTGGTGATGTTTCTTTTTCTACTCATAAAAAGACAGACATCAGATAAATCATAAATGTTAGTTAAGCCATAAATAAACCACTTCTTTATATAATAATAAGCATCTTTCTTTCTTTTCAACCCAATCATATTTCGAGTGGTTAGGCCATCAGTGCTCCCTTCTCATGAAATCGAAAGTTCGAGCCTCCCCTCCCTTCCCCCACCCCAAACCCAAATCCAAACCCCAATTTGATAAAAGAAAAAAGATGAATAATTTACATACAAGTTGATAAGTTTGAGGGTCGACATATCCAGGAGAATCTAATTCCAAAGTCTGCAAGGGAGCTCCACAGCCATAACAAGAAGCAACAGGCGGCAAAGAACTCTTCAATGTCTTGTCCTTGTCCTTGTTCTGTTTCTTATTCTTCTTATTCTCTTTAAGAATAAGTTTGACATCCTCAACAGATTGATGGTGCTGGAGAAATTTATCACCTCGAGTAGGCGCGGCAGCCCCAGTTCCGTCGGCATTGGGAAGTTTCTGTTTCTGTATCTGGTCGATTTCCAGTGAGGATTGACACGATATTGAGCTTGAATTGGAGTGGTTTTTAAGAAACGAGAAGGGGCTGAAGTTACGAGGAAGAGGAGGGAAGAAAGTAGTAGACAAGGCACCCATAGCCATATTATTTAATGAACCAGAAGCTGCCCTCTGTCCCTCCCCCTTGTCTCTGTGAACTGTGAAGCTAAGCTGGATTATGGGTTCTTTTCTTTTGTTCGGGTATTTGTATTAAAATTTAAAATATATATATATATATATATATAACTATAGGCAGATATAATAAGTTAAAAATTATTTTTGCTCAAAAAAAAAAAATATTAATGATTGACGGTAATATATCACTTCTTTATTATGACACATATGATATTTTTAGTATTCTTCTGAATTTGTAAAATTGTAAAATATACCTCTATTCTAGTTAGTTTTAATAAAATTAGTACACATATTTATTTTATGTTTATCACGTATTTATATTCAATTAAAACCATCAAAATTTTAAATAGAATTGTGTAAATTGTAGGTTTTACACTTTGTTAACATCGTGTATTATTCTAAAAATTACACGAGTCTATTTTATTTTTTACTTATTTTGAATGGAATTGGAACAAGAGTAAGCATATATCCAAATTTGGTTAAAACTGATTTGTATGATAACAATTTAATAATGTATACATGTGTTGAAAATCTTTTTTAAACTACAATAATATGATTTACAAATTAGACAAATTCATTAATCTAAAAATTATACACTAAAAAGTACATACGTTCGCCCCTAAATAACCTACCGAATTAAAAAACATATTAAATACAGATCGTAATTTACTAGATAACAAATGCTAAAACAGATTGTTTCTAAAAAAAACAGCAACAGAAATTACACCCCAACGACCTCAGAAACACCTCTAAATGAATCGACATTTTGAGTGGGGAAAATCACATTATCATATATGATAGCAGCAAGAGCAGCACCAATCAATGGTCCAACCCAGTACACTGCCTGGTTCCTGAAGCTTCCAGAGACAATGGCAGACCCGAAAGCGCATGCCGGGTTAACCGATCCACCGGAGAACGGCCCGGCAGCGAGCACATTGGCTCCGGCCATCAATCCAATCATTATAGCTCCCATTGCACTGCATGAACCTCTTCTTGGATCTCCAGCAGCGTAGACAGTATAAACCAAAGCAAATGTCAGTATGCCTTCCAACACTGATGCTCCAAATCCTGTCATTTCCTCTGCAATCCCATAACTAGGTACACGCTACACACATTACAACACACAAATTATTATTTTTTTTTAAATTGAATTGAAATTATTTTAACTCGAAATTGTTATGTTTCTCAATCTTTCTGACTTGCTCCTACGAGTCGAAAAGATTGAGAAAAATTAATTTAGCACAACCCCGACAAATAATCAAAAGGGGGCAGATTCCTCGAAAAGTTAAGGATAAAACAAAACACCAATTAAATTAAATTAAATCATTGTCACAAATAAAATGAGGAAAATGAATTGAACTTATACCTGACCAACAATAGTAACTCTAAGTAAAATGCAGGCCAAAACAGAGGCAAGCATCTGAGAAAACCAGTAGAATAGAGCGGTTAGGACACTGACATGACCACCAACAGCCATACCAAAGGTCACCGCCGGATTAACGTGGCCGCCGGAGATGTTACCAGCGATATAAACAGCGGATGCCAAAGCGAAAACGTTGGCTATAGCGGCCACGAGAAGACTTGAAGGGTTTGTAGAAACAGCATCATCTGATGATGTAGAAAAACAATCAATTCAAAAATAAAAAATAAAACATGCTTTTGAATTTGAATCCCAAATATATATAAATAAAAGTTATAAAAATTCTACTTACGGGAGGCCATTGTTGATCCGACAACAGCGAAAACGTAAAAGAAAGTGGAGATGAACTCTGCTAAATAGGATCTGAGAGCGTTTGGAGTGACGGATTGTTGAAACCGTGAAGTAAGTGAGGTTGAAGAAGCCATTTTAATTAATGCAGAATAACATTAGAATGAGGAACAAAAATTAAGAATTGTCTGATAATTATGATACCAAATAAAAATAACTGTGGCGGTTATAGCAAACGGTTATTACGCAGAGGGAGGGAAGCTTTTCGCAATTCAAAATTCTTAACTGCTATTCACGTTCATAACCATTTTTACGCGGTTGAAGTTCAGTTTTCTTTAACCTTCGTTTAATACATGTGTGCTTCTAATTTTATATTTAAAAATAATTTTATAAATATTACTTAGAAATTTTGAAATTATATAATGATGTTAGTAAGTAAATAATATAAATACATAATTCTGAAACTGCATAAATATAAATTATCATTTTTATAACTAGAGAGATCAATCATATATTTAATCATAATCATAGAGGTCTTTTTAAACATAAATATGATAAATGTGTTCTTTTAAACATAAATATCGATCTCCTATTATCCATCAAAGTAATCCAGTAACAAAATTGCCCAGATCTAATTAGATAGATGGTATTAATTGGACCATTTTTTTATATTTTTAAAATAATTGAAGATTAATAAAGAAATTAGAAACGTAATAACTTCAAAACATTTTTGCAAATTGTTGTAGTGATTTGATTTGAAAAACTACGTAGTTTTCTAAAATGTTTTAAATGAACAATATTTTCTAATTTACTTTAAAAACCATACTGTTTTAAAAATCAGTCACTACAATATAGGGATAGCAACGGGCGGGCGGGTCGGGGATATACTTCTCATCCCCTAACCCGCTGGGATTTTTAATCCCCATACCCTACCCTATCCCCTAATAAAAAATCGGGTTCGGGGATTCCCCATTAGGGGATCAGGTTCCCCGCGGGGAAAATTCCCCGTTTTACATTTTAATTCTTATTTAAAAATGAATTATTAAAATGAAATATACATTTAAAAAATACAACTTTAAGTAAAAAAAGAAAACATAATACTAACCATTTTATATTGTATTAGTTGATATAATCATATTTCACATATATTTTTCAATAAATAAATATAAAAGTAAACAAAATATATAAGATATTCTTTAAAAATCGGGTTCGGGGACGGGGGACGTATTCCCATACCCTTACCCTATAACAAATCGGGGGGGAATTTCTCACCCTAACCCTAACCCTAACCCTATAAAACGGGGATTCCCTGTCCTTATAGGGTCGGGGTCCCGCGGGGAATTTTGCCATCCCTACTACAATAGTTCGTTTAGAATGTACAATATTTTCCTAATTTTTTTATTAACTATAATAATTTTAAAAATAAATATATTTATCGAAATTCAAGACTCGATTTAATGAAATTATACGTTTAAGAAGTATCGAATCCGGAATCCCTGCCGCTAATTCTTATCAAAGTTAATAATAAAGAAATATAATTGGGATTCGTAAAAGTATGTAATTAAATAAAAACAAATAGTAATTGGTTAGTCAACTTGTTTGAGAGTCCTTTGAGTCGGTTACAAGTTTTTAGTTCACTTACTTTCGCTACAATCTTTCACATTTTTTCCATAATAAAAAAATATTTACAATTATGATATTAGTCAAAAGTTGAAAACAACTATTTATCATTAGTTGTTGAATGCTGAGTATAGCTCAATTGATAGACACGGATTCTCTTTTTATGAGAATGAATGTTCGAGTCTCCGTTCCCTCAATCTTTTTTATGTTATATGAAAAAAAAATATAATTTTCGTTCATCCCCAATTCTTAAGTTGATGACTTTAAAAAAGAAACCTAATCATTCAAATTTTAATATTTCCTGAATTAAATTATTTGACATTAGATTAAAATAAGTTTTTTTAAAAAATCGATATGATTTTTTTAGTATCTATATTTCTGGTTCAACACGAAATGCATGTACATAATAAAAAGGAATTATGTAACTTTTTAATTAAACTATAACACATGGTTTTAGAATAAACAAAAGAAAATAAACGTAAATAATTATACACAACAAATTTTAAAAATAATATATTGTTTTCAATTCAATAAATTATAACTTTGTTTTGGGCGGAATAATTGTCACTAAATTAGAATTAAAACTCTCGTATTATTACGAAATAATTCTTAATTAATTTTTGATAATCTATTCCCAATTTAAAAAAATTATCTCGATTTCAATAAACTATTTAATTTTTTTTTTTTTTTATTTGTTTGAGATTTCATCAAAGTGGGGTAAGGGGATTGAACCTTCTCCTAAAAGTAAAATTTAAAAGTAATAATATTAATAAAAGTATATACCTAAAATATACTCCATGAAATAATTTATGTTAGAAGTAATGATTGTATTTATTATTAATTAAACATGAGACTAAAACAAAAAAATAAGGGTTAAGGAACCAAATTTAAAATATAAATAAATATGAAAAATAAAAACTATATTGTGTTGTGATTAACACGAAACTTGATCCACTAGGAGTCCAGAGTAACATGATAAATCAAGTTATAATTTTCCGAAATGAGGAGCCAAACGTAACGGTGAAGCAACAAACTATAAATTCCATTGTCAAATCTCCATTTTACTTTCTAAGGGAGGTTTCAGAAATCAAGAATTTGACCTCCGATTTCGTTTATTTTGTAAAACCAGGCCTTATTTCTCATCTTTCTTTTCCTGATTGGCCTTGTTTGTGATCTACATTTCTGTGATTTGTGTTTTTTTCCCCAACAAATTTGTCATTCTTGTTAGATGTCAAATAAAGATGACATTGAGAATCCTAAGGCCAAGAAAGGGCCATCAATTTCTGGTTCATCATGTGAAATCTCATCAAACTGGTATGATATCGTTTTGCGGCAAATCTCGGTTTACGGTGTTGCTGCTGGATATTGTATATCTGCATCCCTACTTTCCATAATCAATAAATGGGCTGTCATGAAATTCCCTTACCCTGGTGCTCTCACTGCCCTCCAATACTTCACTAGTGCAGCTGGAGTTCTTGTTTGTGGTTGGGCTAATCTTGTCGAACACGATCGCCTCGATCTTTCGACAATGTGGCGCTTCCTTCCTGCTGCTATTATATTCTATCTCTCTCTTTTTACCAACAGTGAACTTCTTCTTCACGCCAATGTTGATACTTTCATTGTCTTTCGCTCGGTGGTGCCGGTGTTTGTTGCAGTCGGAGAGACTCTTTTCTTGCACCAGCCTTGGCCGTCAATGAAGACTTGGATATCACTTACTACCATTCTTGGAGGTAGTGTGCTTTATGTACTAACAGATTATCAATTCACATTGACAGCTTATGTTTGGGCTGTGGCTTATCTCGTAAGTATGTCGATCGATTTTGTGTATATAAAGCATGTTGTTATGACCATTGGGCTTAATACATGGGGTCTTGTGTTGTACAATAACATTGAGGCACTTCTGTTGTTTCCATTGGAACTGCTTATCATGGGTGAATTGAAGAAAATAAAGCATGATATCTCGGATGAATCCGATTGGCACTCTTTTGGGGTGCTTTTGCCTGTTGGATTATCATGCTTGTTTGGTTTGTCAATCTCATTCTTTGGATTCTCTTGTCGAAGGGCGATTTCCGCAACTGGTTTCACCGTACTTGGGATCGTAAATAAACTATTGACCGTTGTGATTAATCTAGTCGTTTGGGATAAGCATTCGACATTCATTGGAACTGTGGGGCTATTGATATGCATGTTTGGTGGGATCTTGTATCAGCAATCTACAAGCTCGAAGCCGAAAGCCGCAAGTGTAGTTAGAGAACAAGAAACAGAGGAAGAGCAACAACAAAAGCTCCTTGAAATGAAAAGCATATCAGATAGCAGTGATTTTGAAAAGAAAGATATTCAATCAGATGATAGAACTTGAAGGGGGGGTTTTGAAAACTAGATGTCATCCTTTATTTCTCTTCTGATTGTTATTTGTTGTCTTCTTATTCCAGGTTTTGTAATGGATTAAATTTTACCTGTTGGTATCATCTATGGAATTTGTTTTCTAGGAACAAACAAGTATTGAAAATAACTATTTATTCATTTTTTTCAAATGCAATTAGAATTAGTAATAAAAATGGTCATGGTAAAATCAAGCAAAATTTTATGTAATATTTATAAATATATCATTTTTAAAAACAAGTCGATCACTCTTTGACATTAATTAATGAGTGATTAATTTTTTCTTTATTGATTAATAAATGATTGATTGTCTGTGATGTATATATACCCATTTACATAATTCGGTAAAAAGTCATTAAAAGCTATTAAGTAGTCTGTTTCATTCCAACAAAACAAAAAGTTCTATGTCTTAGTATAGACCAGAACATTTACAAGGAGTAGAGTCAATTTGTATTTAATTTTTTTTTTTTTCATTTACACCCGTTAAATTTATATTTTTTCCCACTAATTATACGTGTCCTTGATATATGTGAATTTGGATGACATACTATATAAAATTTTAGTTTAGCATAAAAAATTTAATTGAAAGAAAACGAGTCACGGTTTCAGCTTTCCGCCTCTACAAATCATCTAAAAATTGAAAGTCAAACTCAAAAACTGAAATTTAAGGAAAAAATGACCTAATTTCACCTGTGTTAGGTCTCACATGTGGTAAGTGAAACTAATCATAAGGTGTTTGCATTTAAAAAGACAGTTCGAGAGGTACTTGTCACACTCACAATCCAATCAATCCACTTTCTATAAATAAATAAAACTCATTTTATCTCCTCGTTAATTTTTTATGGTGCTCTTGCGAAAATAGCAAAAATAGGTTCAATATTTATAAAAATAGTAGTAGAAAAACATATTTGCAAAAATAGCAGAAAAATTAAATTCGCACCTAAAATATTACAAAATTGCAACTACTAATCAGTGATATCTTCACAGTAATCAGGAATCACTGATTGTCTGATACTAATCACTAATTATTTTATAAGTTATTGATCACATGAATGAGGTTTTTAAAAATTTGCTATATTTGCAAATACTTTTTAAAAAATGTTATATTTATAAATATTGCTAAAAATTCTGCTACCCAATGAAATTTCCCATTTTTTTTCTGTCAAAATAGATTTAACATTGAAATAATAAATATAAACTAAATTGAAAAAATATCAGATCCATCTAGATTACGTATTTTGTGGGAAAAAAATCTAGATTACATATTTAGCATAAACGAAAATATATTTTCCATTGCAATCTTTATCGACGGAGTATTTTTTCAATAAAGATTTTTCATTTTTAATTTTCCCTTTCTACTTTGGTTTTTCCGAATTGCCATTCAAATCGTAGCACGAGCGATCACCACAAACAAAAAAAAAAAACACTCCCACGAGTCTCAAACCAAACCCCCTTAATTCGTCTGTGGACTCCCCAGTTGCTGAATTAGGGTTTTTGTTTCCCCTTTTCTGTTACTTCCCCAGAAACACCATGGACGCCCAGAGAGCTCTTCTAGACGAACTCATGGGTTCAGGTTAGCTTTTTTTTCCCCCTTCATAAATATTGGTTTCGTTATGATATATAATTCATATATTTTGTTCAATCCATCAAATTCATTCTCTTTATTGACTTGTTACGTTTTTTTTTTTCTGCTTTGTATTGGGTTTGGTTACTTTTTGTAGCGCGTAATTTAACGGAGGAAGAGAGAAGAGGATATAAGGAAGTTACATGGGACGATAAGGAGGTTTGCGTATTCTATATGGTTCGCTTTTGCCCACACGATCTTTTCGTCAATACTCGGAGTGACCTCGGTGCGTTGTTTTTCTTCTTGTATTGATTATTGATTATCTATTTGATCTCTCCGAAGTTTCAGTATAAGTGAATAAAGTCGAGAATTCAGCTGCGGCTTTTACGATAAGTTTCAAATGTCGAATGATGGGTGTTTGGCTGAGTTAGTTAAGAGGACTGTGTTTGGATTGTTCAGAGAGTGTAAAATGTGATTGAATGGTCGAAAGGAATGATTTTGTTAAGCTTGATAGGTTAAGTTAACCTACCATCTGGGGTTGTAAAATCGGGATCTAAACGTGGTTTAGGCTTGTGCAGTCCTAACTCATTGTCCAAAAATGTGAGCCTAATGATCCTTGAATGTGTTGTCTGTGCTTTTTTCGTGTTTTTTATTGGAGTGGATTATGATTTATGTTTATAAGTTCTACTTGAAAACTAACCATACCATACAAATTGTTTTTGTTCTCTCAGCAAACCTTCTTAATTTACTTTCATTGTCTAAATGAAATAAAGCTTTTGAGGTGTGATTGAAAAAAACTGTTCTTAAGATTGATTTTTTTTTTTTTTTGCTTTTGTATCAGGTCCGTGCCCAAGAATTCATGACCAGAAATTGAAAGAAAGGTGCAAACAAGTATCAATTTTGACTACTTGAGTAACCTGCTAGCTTTTTGCAATGGATTTTATCTTCTGTGTATTTTAGTTGGTGATTGTGATTGCTTGTAGTTAGAAAATACTTTCTGTTTTACTATTGAATTTTTTTTTGGTATAAGAGTTTACTATTGATATTTGAAAACTCTCTGAGAGGAGCTGTGGCCATTACACTAACTATTCTCTTTATTGTTATTTACTGTATAATTATACATCAAATCAATAGGCTTTTCTTCCCCCCTTAATGAAGCTTAAGAAGTAGCATATGGTCTTAGAGAAGAGTATGTTTAAATATGGTTTGGTCCCTAAACTTTTATGGTTTCCCATATTTGGTCGTTGAACTTTTTAAAGTTTGATTTTGGTATTAGAACTTTTATCAACTTTCTATTGTGGTCCGTTAACTTTTAAAATCCCAATGTTAATCCTCAAACTTTCATTAAATTCTACATTTAGCCCTATCAATTTTAAGGATATCTTAAAAATGTTATGTCTAAGTTAAATATGTGATGTTATCCCATAACCATTTATTATTTATATCCAGATATCATCTGTCTGTTGCATTATTTGGAACTATAAATATGGAAATGTTTCTTATTTCTTTGGCTTAGAGGATCTCTAGTCTACTTACTGATTTCATGCTTTATGGGCATCTTGAAAAGCATTACTGACAACTAGTATAGGCATCTTGAAACTGTGGGTTGGTGTTAGTGTTATCAACAGTTTGTTTGTTTGATATAGGACTAGGATGATAATTTTATTGTTTTTCTGTCATTCATTTCTTAATGAAATGGGTTTGTGAACTGTTCTTTGTAAAATAAGAAGATAGTAGGTTTTATTATATTGTATATGACAGTTTTTTTATTCCAAAAAAAAAAAGTTAGTAGTGAATGGTTTTTGAAATGCAAGTACCTTACTTGAACAGGATCTGTTCTATAGGTTGTACAACTGTTTCCTTGATTTCTAATGGTTCTTGAAATGCTTACTTGAACATATTCTTGGGTCTTCCTGGGAAAAAAGAATTGCATCAGGCTCTTGTTTTTCTATCTGAATGCAGTGGAGTTATTTTAAAAAAAAAAAAAAGGACGGCTCAAACGCCCATTTTATATAAACACATTGCAATTGTTTAATCCTCTTTTAATGCGGTTAATTTTTTTCCTTCAATAACTCAGCTTTGAGAACTCACCAAGGCACGATGCATATGTTCCAAAATTTGAGGCTGAACTTGCTCAGTTTTGCGAGAAATTGGTTAGTCATGCTATATATTTTTTATTGTTGCTATATGTGATGTGATGAAATGATCATCAATATGCAATCTTTGTTGCAGGTAATGGACTTAGATAGACGTGTGAGGCGTGGACGCGAACGCCTTGCGCAAGATGTCGAACCTGCACCACCAACCCCACTGTCTGCTGAGAAGTCTGAACAGTTATCTGTGCTGGAGGAAAAAATAAAGAATTTACTGGAACAGGTGGAAGCCCTTGGTGAAGCAGGGAAAGTAGATGAAGCTGAAGCACTGATGAGAAAGGTGCTACTCAATGCAAGATTAGTTTCTAGCATTCAGATTGCAGTAGCATATACTAAAGTTATTTTAATATAAGAAGAAATTCCAGAATGTTTCCTATTTTGGTTTTCAATTCGTTTTTTGAAATAATCATTTTTTGGCATTGGTTTTCAAAATAGGTCGTTTCGGCATTGGTTTGCTTACACTTTTAAGTTATGCAGTGTATCTTTGTCAGAGTTCTAGATGTTTATTGATAAAATCATCTTTTGAACCACTGAATCAGTTTCCACGAGTTAGAATTTGTTATCTTATTTGGACTTTTGGTGTCTTCATTTTAGGTGGATTTACTTAATGCTGAGAAAACAGCCTTGACTCAACAAACCCAAAATGATAAGGTATTGATGCTTGCTCAGGAGAAAAAAATGGCACTCTGTGAGATATGTGGTTCTTTTCTTGTAGCAAATGATGCGGCAGAGAGGGTTCAGTCTCATGTTACAGGTAAGCAGCATGTCGGCTATGGTATGGTCAGAGATTTCATCACTGAGCACAAGGTAAGCATCACTCAAGCTGTACAAAAAATATTGTTCAACTTTTTTTTTTCCTTCCCAATTGCTGTTATAAAAAAATAAAATAAATGGGCTTGCACCTGGCAGGAAGCAAAAGAGAAGGCGAGGGAAGAAGAAAGATTAGCCAGGGAGAAAGAGGCAGAAGAACGGAGGAAGCAGAGAGAGGAGATTGAGAGAAAAAAGAGAAGTGATTCTAGTGAGAGGGAAAGATACCGTGATAGAGAAAGAGACAGGGATCAAGGTAGGCATCATGAGCGAGACCGAGATCGAGATCGTGAAAGGTCTCGAAGAGGAAATCGTGATATAAGAGGAATGGATTGGAGGTCTAGGAATGGAAGAGATGGAGGTAAGGATAGGTATCGTGATCGTAGCAGATCAAGATCCCCTGTTAGGCATGGTTCCAGAAGATCGTCTAGAAGTCCAGTGCGCCCAAATTAATAGACTGGAGATGTCTGAGCTGTGAGACTAAATGAGGTAGATTTCTTCATGTCCGAAGCTTATGAATGTGTACTTTGGTAACTCAAGTTACTTTGTCAGTATTGGTAAAACTCTTTTTCCTATCTAACAGCTGTGTTGACTGTATCATCTCCCTCTCATCATTATTATTAGAGGAGAAAAAGGTTGAGGTAGGTACTTTATTGTTACGACTCTTTCATAAATCTAATTATTTTGCAAATCTTTTTTATAATACATTTTTATAAAGAATGTTTCAGCGTCTCGCCTACATTTTTATTGTGGGTATGCTTGCACTACTGTGGTGTTTATCACATGTTTAATAGGATGCATAGTTGACTCTACTGCTGAGAGGGCTGATGTTTATTTTCTCATTTTTGAGGTAACATATAAATTTCATCTCTTTCTTGAGACCTTGATTGCCATTTCTTGTTATCGACCCTGCTCTCCCGAAAAGTGTCTTCAAAACATATAAAAGTAATCGTTAAGTGTGCTTATTGCTCATGTTTTTCACGTACAGAATATGTGATCCAACAGTGGAAGTATTTTAGCCTTGGCTTCATACCCATTAAAGATAATCTATTGGGATTTTTCGTAGAAATATTTTTAACGGCTTTCTGTTCTTTGGTATTGAGCTTATAGAATCCCATTCTTTTAAGTACAAAGGAAAACCTGGGTAATATTACACCCTTATGGAGGAATGCCTATGTTCACTTCATGGCAGAACGGAAGTTTTGATCACATAACTGGAGCTCATTACTCTACTAAAGCTTAAAGGAGGTAACCTTTAGTACTATAGGAGAAGTTTAAACCTTTATGAGGTTGCATGAAATATATATTTGGTTCCTGAAGGTAATTGACTGCTAATCTGTAGAATAGCATGATCCTAATCATATAGCTTGCAGGAAATCTATCGAGCAAATTTTGTGATAGTTACCGATCGATACACACCAACTTACGGTAAGGAATGACTTGTGCAGGGAACCTATTTTTGCTTAGTAGATGGTATTTGCCGAACCATTTGATTCGAATTCCACCTATTTGGAATATTTGAAAATGAATGCAATGATTAATTCTTTCAGAAGTCAGAAGCCAATCAGTTCTAGGTTTGATACGTGCTGATGAATTTGAAGTTTTACGTTTTTGATTATTTGGAATCTGGATAACTCTTTTGAAGAACATGTGATATTTGTGAACTACTTGACAGAGAATGTGTATTTTTTTTTACAACTTTTAAGTAGTGGAATGACAAAAAAGGATCGAGGAACATAATATAATCCACGTTCTTTCACCATGTTTTTTCCCTAGCAAGTTAATCTATTTTCGGCTTTTGATTTTCTACGTTTCTTCCTTGTAGATTTGATCCTTTTTTTTTTATGGATTAATTTTGGTCAAAAAGATTGTTTTTATTGCAAATAATTGAAAAGTTATATTACGATTCGCTAGATCCATTTAGGTTATTTGTTTGAAATAGTGAATGAATTGAAGTTGAGGGCCTCTTACGTCCTGTCCCGACACCACTTGCTTTGATCCGTTTGGTTGTAATCATCTACTATTCTCCTGCACTGGACATGTTTGATAGTAGAATTTGTTAGTTGGGTATGATTTGGGGTGGTTCACCCGGCCCAAGCCTGCTAGTATCTGGCCCGATTTTATCGATGGAATTTCTCGGCCTTTTAAAATATAAAGCGTGGTCCAATTCTTAGATCTCTTAAATTCCCCCTGGGTACCGATATTTGAATCAAAGAAATCCATCAACGGGATTGTGATTCTGAGCAGTGAACTCTTGTTGACATTTGATTGAGCCAAGATAATTTGGAAATGGAAATCTAAATCAAAGGCACTTCCGTTTCTTGTAGTGAATATTATTATTTTGGCACAGTTACCAAAACTAGTCGTCAGCTGAAGAAGAAAAAAAGGGGGGAAAATTACCTATTGTTGAGGATTAAATTTCTACGGAAGTGAAGGGAACAAATTTTTATATTTTATTCTTAATTAATGATAATTATCAACATGATTTTTCATTTCTTGCCAATGGCGTTTACATGAGGTATTTTTGTCCATTCATTAAACCATAAAAATGTAGAAGCCTTTTGGCTATTACTATTATTTTATTTTATTTTTTCTAGTAGGGTAGCTATACAAGAAAATAACCCAAAGCTTGTTTTGTCTTCCTCTTAGCTCCCATGGTCATCAAATTTTGAAGGTCTGGCCCTTTTGCCAACGAGTTTTTTGTTTTAAAAACTTAAGGGGCAGCTAATTTTCTATGATATGTATGATTAAAAAAAAAATTAAAAGTGGTCTTATTTTGGATGATTCAATTTTTTTTTTTGAAAAATAAAAAAAAATAAAATAAGTGACCAAACGGAGCCTTAAATATTCCGAAGAACGTCGTATAGATATAGCAAGGAATGGAAATACTTTGAATTTGAATTATGTACGCAGGACATTTTGGAAGTGGGTGCTTTGCTTGATCATCCATCATAGCTTAAGCTAATTTAAGGTAAAAAAAAAATAATAAATAGAAAAAGTGAGAACATCTTTATAATATACTATGTTTGAAAATGGTGAAATTTCCGTTTTAATTTAAAGTGAATACGTCACTACCAAACAACTTTAAACTAAGACGTGGTAAACATTGCTTCTCTTTATAATTCATGGGATCACTAGTTAGCACATAATTGGATGCTTTTAAAATAACACTTTATTACCACAAAATAGTAAATGTTTGATTTTTTTTTTTTAAATTCAATGAATTGTTTTAATTAAATTAATGATTTTTTTTTATCATTATGATCAATCTTATTGTTGTTTTTATGTTTCTAATTGAGATGTTTTAGATTAAAATTCAATATTTTTTAAAGTTTGGTTAGTTTTATGATTTTGATAAAGTTGTTATATAATCATTCACCATATATATAATGGAAATTTAAAAGGAGTTATTGTTAAAAATTTTGAAAACTTTTTTTCTTTTCGAAATTTCCAAAACTACATGGTAAAAGTTGCAACTCTCTTTCGTTCAAATTTGGCTAGTGTTAATTATCCATATTTGAAAGGGAAAAAAAATCAAATATCCAAAAAATAAGGGAATAAACACTATTTATAAGATTAGCTACTCCTCTTATTACTTATTGATTTTGAGATGAAATCTCATTAATATTAAAAAGGTAGAATCGAAAAAGTTCAAATGAGTACTCAGTCTAAAAATAAGATTCGGGTCAAGAATGATGAGGAAAAAAAAGTCATCATCTCACATCAAAAAGATCAAGGGATCTAATAATATTTATAAGATCATGAGTTACTCATCTCATTACCAAATGATTTTGAGATGGATCTCGTGAATATTAAGATGGTATTAAAGTTTAATAAGTTCAAATGACCATTCGAGGAGGATCCGATCAGAGAGTGCTGAATAAAAAAGAACCACCACAAGAGACATATTAAAAATTTCATATATGAAAATTGAAACAACCTAACAATATTTATAAAATTATGAACTACTTCAATTTAAACTACTCATCTCATTGCTATTTGATTTTGAGATAATTTAGCAATCTCGTTTGTTAGACTACTATAGTTTGCTTAATTTGGGTACTGTGGCGAGGAACCAATTGAAAACAATTTCTTCTTCCTTTGTTCCTTTCAAATTTGCCACGTCATGATGTATTTTTTTTTTTTTTTTTTTGTCGCCCACTCTTTAGTTAGGATTGCTCTCTTTATTGTTGTTCATGTTTTATTGGATTCCGCCCCTTCCTTTTTAGATTGAGATTTTTTTTCAAAACAAATTTCCTTTTTTGAATAACCATACTTCATGTAGAATGGGCATAGATGATGAAACTTCCTTGAAGCTTCCTAAAAGGAAAGATACCCTCTTTTTTTGTTTTTTTTAATCAAATAATTGAGCTAAAAAAATTTCACATAATAAAAATGTAAAATTGAAGCTTCCTTGAAGCTTCTCAAAAGGATGAAAACAAAGATCGATGAGATGCGACGTTGTGTTTTACTTGTTTTAAGGAATTATTTTTCCTCATTCAATTGTGAGAAAAGAATGATTATTGACGTATAAAATACAATATTTTTGTTTCCATCTCTACCGCCTCTCATTGAGATTATATTAAATAATTCTTTCATTTATAGTATAGATTTCAAAGTTTCAAAACTAAAATCATTTACTTTAAAAACACTATTGATATCTTATTAAAAAAAATAATAAAGAAAATAATTTTGAAAACTACAATTTTTAATATTTAAAGTTTGATGAAGATGTTTTTCTTAAGATAAATTACAAATAGAGAATTTATCTATAAAAAAACTATTAGTTCAAATGTGAAATGCTCTGAACCCGGTTTGGTTTGAGGTAATCTAAGATTCCTTTATAAAGGTATCTATTTTCATTGTTTGTTTCATTGTTATTGTAAAATGTCTTAGAAATCTGCAATTCCTGACATATATATTTTTTTATATATGAGAGTATTTGATTACTTTTGAATTCGGGTGTTTTATATGATTCACACAAGAAGTTAATCTTCCTTTTTACAATTTTAACCCTATTTAATTTGAAAACATTGCTAAAATTTATGAAAATAATATATACTCACGTTTCCACATTTTTTTTAAATAATATGGTTTATCAAGCTTCTTATTTGTATTATTAATAAATCCTCTCTTTTTATACAATGGGTTTGATCAATATTAGATATCAATAAGTTATATATATATATATATTTTATTTTTTATTTTGCTAATCACTTTGCTATATTTGATAAAAAAAAATTCTTATGGGTTTTAATTTTATGATATTTTGATTTATTCTCCATATATTTGATAAACCCTCAATTTCCTTTGAACTGGATCCTATTGTTGAAATTGCAAGATTTGTTTGTTTGTTTGTTTGTTTTTTTCTCCTCATGATTGAACCCTAATATATATCTAGTTGTAGATTGTGGATAGATCATGTAACATATTATGTAAATGAATCATTGTGTGAAGTTGTGTCAGTTCAAATTACCAGGTATCCTCACATTATTACTAAGTTAAACAAACGCTTTAATATAAGATTCTCAGTAATTAAATACTCTGATAGGGATGGCAACGGGGTGGGGCGAGGTCGGGGATGCACCTCCCATCCCCTAACCCGCGGGGATTTTTAATCCCCATACCCTACCCTATCCCCTAATCAAAAAACCGGGGTCGGGTTCCGGGGATTCTCCATTAGGGGATCGGGTTCCCCGCGGGGAAAATTCCCCGTTTTACATTATAATTCTTATTTAAAAATGAAATATAAAAATGAAACATACATTTAAAATATACATTTTTAAGTAAAAAAGAAAACATAATACTAACCATTTTATATTTTATTAGTTAATATAATCATATTTCACATATATTTTTCAATAAATAAAGATAAAAATAAACAAAATATATAAGATATTATTTAAAACTCGGGTTCGGGGACGGGGGATGTATTCCCATACCCTTACCTTAAAACAAATCGGGTGGGAATTTCTCACCCTAACCCTATAAAACGGGGATTCCCCGCCCCTATAGGGTCAGGGCCCCGCGGGGAATTTTGCCATCCCTATACTCTGACATCAGATTCCCTGTAATTAGTGGAAGGTATTTTAGATTACAACGAACCAAACGGGGACTAAGTCTAAACAAGAACCCTAAACTTTGTTTAAAGACAAATTATTAATATATTTGCCTTCACTTTTAAATAAATAAATCATCCATCTTTATTAATATATTTGCCTTCATTTTTATATTATTTTTTTTATTTTTAATTTAAAAAAATGAATGATTTAAAAGCCAAATATTTTTCATTTTTCAATTTTCAAAAACCTTTTTTTTATAATGGTTTTAAGTTTTTTTTCTCTTAAATATAAATATTAAAAATAGAAAATCTAATTTGTTATCAAATCAGCCTTTAGTTACTTAAATTAAAGTGTTTTTGTTTTTGTTTTTTTTATATATAGTGTTGGGGTGGGGATTGAATCACTCTCTTAAGGTGGAATTACACATGTCTTAACTAATGGACTATCTCTTAATTGGACATTCAAACTTTAAATACCATAAAACTAAACTAAAATAAGTGGTGTATCTCAAACATTCATTTTCCTTTCATTTTTATTATACATTTTGTCAAAAAAGATAAAAGTAAAGATAAAATCCAAAATATAGTTTTAAACTAAGAATATTCCTCAATTAAAAAAAAGAGCGCAAATAATATTGCTCTTATTATGCATACTAAAGTAAACGGATGACATATGTAATGTGTATATTTTCATATAACAATGATAATGTAAATTAATTCTTTAAAAAAAAAAAATCGATACAAGTCTTGCAAATTAAAAATAAAATGAAATGAAATGAAACCTTTTTTTTTTTTAATTTTGAAAGTCATCAAAAGCATGAAGGAAGGGCCAATGATGGAGCAATGTGAAGTCGCCACGTGGCCGTTAAGCTAGCATGAGAGGTCCACGTGGCATCCATTGCTAGCGTCATCACGACCACCGATTGTTACAAACCATCAAATATTCCACGTCATCAGATTCTTAAATAAAAAAAAAAAAAACAATATATGGGTCTGGTCTGTCCTAAGAAGAGAGGCGGATATTCCCCGCCTCCTCAGGAATTATTCTGTCCGCATATTCGAATATCCTTTGCCGCCATATTTCCTTCTTATTAAACTACCTTATTTATTCAATTACCACTTTATCCCTCAATGTTTTTCAATTTCCGTGGATTTTCTCCATTTATTTTACCAATTTGTCCTTATTATCTATTACTTTTAAAGAATTTGTTTCAAATAGTATAAATCTGCATATTAATTATTAAAATTTCAGGACTTTTAAAAATTATTCAAATAGCATAATTATAGTTCAATAAATTTATTGAACTATTTTTCAGGGGTATTTTTAATGAATTTGTTTGTTTTTTTATTTTTTTAGTTCAAGTTCAATAATTTATTGAACTATTTGGTCGTTTTTCATTATTATTTTCAATAAATTTATTAGTTTTTTTTTTACTTTTTTAGTTCAATAAATTTATTGAACTATAATTATGCTATTTGAGTAATTTTTAAAAAGTTTTGACATTTTAGTAATTAGTGTGTAAAAATATGATATTTCAATAATTGTCCCTTTAGTGTTTATGGTTTCAGATCTATTTTAATTTTTTTTTTAATTTAATCATTACGGTTTAGGTTTTTGGGTCAATTTATGTCTCGATATTTTCAAAAGTTTCAATTTAATTCTTATAGTTTGATAAATTAAAAAAAAAATCACAAAACATCCTTTTCATTACAAATAAGTTAGGAAATTACTCAGGTATCGGTTTTTTTAATGTGACGATCTTGTGGTGTAGAAAGATTACGATGTAATGTTAATTATTATTGTAGATGTTAACTTAAGCTGAATAATGACTCAACCGTTAAATATTAATAATATTCTTTTCCATGTGGTTGAAAGTTAAGTTCGAATCTCTCCTACTATAATTTGATTAACATCCTAAAGAACTAATATATAAATGTGAAGATTTTTTTTATTGATAAATTTAGTAATAAATGTATTAAAATTATAGAACAAAAGGTTTCTGATACTTCAAAAAACAAAATTAAACCAAGTGTCATGTTTTTTAATAGGACGTGTTCGTTGTAATTTCTATCAAATATTAATAATATTCGAAAGGTAAAAATTAAATATTTTCATATATTGAAAAAATAACTTTTAATATTTATTTATTCTATGAAGTCATATTTTATTTTTTATTTTTTGGTAATTCACATGATGTGATGTGGATATGGAATATTAGAGAAGGTATGGATTATTTATATGTAAATTAGAATATATAGAAAAAATTATATGTGGAATAGGTGATGAAGGATATTGTAGGGTGGAGATTATAGGAAGGATAATAAATGATGTGTGGGTCAGGAATACTGAAATAGGATGAGACGTGGATGTTCGATTATAAGATAAAAGCTGGACTTTTTGTTGCTATGTCTCAAATTTTCATGTTCTTTTCATGGATTGTGATTGGGAAAGGAAAGAGTGGCCATATACAGAATTTTGGATCTTCCAAATCGTTTCGTTTTGTCCACTCTCTCAATTGAAACAATACCAATACATCCTTTTCGAAACAAATTCATTTTATTGTTATCATAAATAAATTCTTTGAAATTTAATTTTTAGTCCCAATTTAATTAAATAAAAAATTGATAATTATAAATCATATTCTTGTGGTTTGTTTGTTTGTTTGTTTAGCAGATTCATATCTTCGTGGATTATAGATTAAATTGAAACGTGTAGTGTGACAGATTTAGTATAAACATGTTTTTGCCACATTTTACAATTTCACTAAAAGTAATGTTGTTTGATTAGAGAGTGTGGTTTTGTATAATAAGTCTTGTTTTTAGTGAGGCGTAAAATTTATAAATCATATTCATTTGTTAATTTTTTACAATATTTTTTATGAATTTGAAACATCTGATAAACATAAAATAAGTACGTGTCATAAATTTCGTTAAAATCAATCATAAATAATAAATATATTTCAAAACGTCTATAAATTATATAATTAATTTAAAAATAAAATAAATTACAGAGGTGTGTGATTTATAGTTGCAACGCGGAGTGGCCGACGGTCTCTTTTGGTTAGAAAGAGAGAAAAAAATGGAGTCGCCACCATCCAAATTTGACGGTGTGATTGGTCACCAAATTAAAGAAAAATAATTGGTCTGCAAATACCAAAAATTGGGTTCGGGAGTCTATTGTGTGTAGGGAAGATGTTAGCACCCTACAACACCCGTTAAATAACGGTTACCGATTTTATCTTAAATTATCCATTTTATTTAATTTATAAAGGTCCAAAAATATTTATTTTATTTTAGGTTTAAATGTCTCATGTTTTACTAATGCACACTTCAAGAATTAAGCATGAATTAATAATTATGAGTGGCGCTAAGGCCATTAGAAAAATTATTGGAATTACTTAGGACTTCCAAAATAATTCCTCACCTCGAGATTGCATAGAAAACAGACTTCTGTACTTCTGGCATCCGTCATTAGTATTTTAATAAAAGAATTTGTTATTCTATATTTTAAGAAAATTTATTTAAAATTTTGGTTTGTTAATTGTTTGGGGATCATTAATTAGAGTATAGTTTAATATTATTGTTGATTTAAGATTGTAATTAAAATTATTGAAATGATTAACTATTTACAAATCATTTTTATTCATTAATAGTCTATGATTTTAATATGATACTTGATCATTGGTTATTTATATATTGTTATTTAATTTTTATTCTGATGTAGTAAAATATTATTAATTTTTAAAATAATTTTATTGTTTATAGTTTAAAATAGAATGGAAATTGAAATTAGAATTTATTTTGAAATTAAAAAAAAACATATATATGGATTAGAATATAAATTGAGATTTTAAAAAAAGATGTCATTTAACAAACTGTTCCAAAATTTATTTTTATTATTTATTTTTTAAAATATTGTTTATTACGTAAAGGACTATAGCAATGATTATAATTAAAATATTCTAAATTATATATGATGAAATAATATTTAAGATTTGATTCAAGTATTAGTTTACATGAATAAACAAATTATTTACTAATTTATATAAGTAACATGGAATTAAACTCAAACTCCTGAAAACAATTCTTTAATTTTGAGGGTGTTAGGAAACAGACTCCTGACTTCCTAATATTTTTAAATCAAATAATTTTATAAATTTAACATTTTGTATTTTTTTATAAAAGATTGAGTAAAGGAAGAAAATTAAAATATAAAACTATACAACACACATACAATTTAAAGATGACATAAATCTATTAACAAATATACAAGTAAATGTAAGGGAAATTTCATTGGGTAGCAGAATTTTTAGCAATATTTATAAATATAGCATTTTTAAAAGTATTTGCAAATATAGCAGATTTTTAAAAACCCTCATTCATGTGATCAGAAATATCAGTGATAACTTATAAAATAATCAGTGATTATCAGTGATTCCTTCATAAAATATCAGGATACCAGTAAATCAGTGATTACTAATCACTGATTACTAGTGGCAATTTTGTAATATTTTAGCTACGAATTTAATTTTTTTGCTATTTTTGCAAATATTTTTTTTTACTGCTATTTTTACAAATATTGAACATATTTTTGCTATTTTTGAAAGAGCCCCTAAATGTAATCAAAAGAAAAACAAACAAACAAATAAATAAGAAAGATAAAATAAAATCACTACAGTGAAATTGGATATCTAAAAAAATTCCACCATAACTAAATTCAATCAAAACAATTTTTCATTATAAAATATAGACAATATATCACATTTTAATCAAAAAATAAAAATTTAACATTTATATTACAATTAATATTTTCAATTTCCAAATTTAAAATTTATCACTGATGCATTTGATACAATACCTCTTAAGTAATTTGTTGCTTGCCAATCTTGCTATTGCTTCTCTTAGTAATTTACTGTTGATTTCTTTTTGTTATTTCTTGGAAATTTTGAGATGGAGAATTTTTAAAATTGAAGATCTTTTTTTTTTCTTCTTCGAGTTCACCATATATATAAGAATGTAAAAGAGGAGAAAGAGAAACATGAAAATAGGAGAGGAATCGTGGCATGATAGAGAGAAATATGGAAGTTGGGTTGTTGTGTGAGTTGAGAAAAAATAGGATTGATGTAGTGGGAAAAAGAGAGGGGAACGTGGGAGTTAAATAGAGATTGAGGAAAATTGAAGATTATCTAGATAGAAGAAAGAGAATGAGAAAATTAAGGGGTTTAGAAAAATTAGTTAGAAGAGAGATTTTTTATTTATTTTTATATTTAAATATTTAAATTTTCATACTTATTATTTATTTTATATTTTTATATATTATTAAGGAAATATTAACTTATATTAATAAAATAAAAATTATCCGGATAAAATACGGTGTCTACAGTTATATCTAAAATAATATTAAATTTTTGTGTGTGATTAAAATGTGGTGGTGGTGGATGTAGTTTCAATAATGCAAGATGAATAGAGTTAGGAGGAAGAAAAACGAAGAAAATTGATGTTTTTCCTCCCAAGGCCGCGGCCTGCAACGTTTTTACCACTTTTTGGGCCAAAAACCCAAGAGTGGGCGCCGCAGCTGTGGTTCTTGTCGTCGCGACCCCCACGAAGCGGAAGATTTGAAGTTTTCTGATATTTTGTTTATTTTATTTTTTTTCTAATTAATCTTTTGACATATTTATTTATCTTATCTTAACCTAAAAATCTTTATATAAATATGGGCTACATGCCATCAGAATGAAAAACTTCTTCAGACTTTATAAAAAACAATTTTTATAGGGGAAGTGAGAATTAGGAGGGTTTGAAGCCAAATTCCCCAATTAGTTACAAACACATGACCTTGTCATCTAATTACAAATTATTCAAAGCCGATTAAACGAATAAATTGTTTTTTTCTAAAAATAGATTGACCTAAGTTGCCTTCTAATTTTGTTGAATTGACATACATGCTTGAGTTGAGACTCAAATTAAGAGATAAAAAATGAAAAGTTTACAAACTCAAGTGAGAGCAATTAAAATAAGGATAATATTTGCCTCTAAATTAATTTGGAGGAGTTCCTATATCTTCTAATTTTTATTGGTCAATTTCTATTCAATATTATTATCCTAAATAAATATGTTGGTCCCATTAACTTTTATACATCAATAGAAATGAAATATATATGAAAGTTTGAAAGAGCTCCTCTAAATTAGTATGGATAAAAGTATTTTCATTAAAATAATCATACACATAATTTAAGACTTGTTTGATATTATCTTTTTTTTTTAAGTAATCTTGTTTCCTTAACATTCTTAATTTTTTTAAAATAAAAATTGAGTTTCTGAGAACAATTTTAAACTCTTTGCCATATTTTGAAAAATCTTAAAATGTTTTCTTTTATTTTTAAATTGGATTTTGAAAGTATTTTTATTAAATATAATAAGCATAAATAATCAAGCTAATCAAATGTATATAACATAATATTAAAAACACTCAATTTTAACTATAAAATCGCTAAATATCAGCCATAAAATCAAATTGGATAAAAAAAAGTTCAAACTCGACACAATATAATCTAGCCATAAAAATATTCGACACAAGCTAATATCCACCGACATGAATTTGCCGATGGACATTAATTAATTACATTTGTAATTAATAATGATAAACAATGGCATTATTTGAGGGACACTACTTTTGCACCCTCGCACACGTGTACGTATGAGATTGGAGAATGGAGAGCTATCAGTCTAGTTTTCAAAAAGTTTGAAAATGTTGGTACAAATTCCCACGGAACCAAGGCCAATAATGGAAAAAGTAATAAAAATTAAGCAATCAAATTAGGACCCAATGAATTTGATTAGATAATGATAGGAGCAAAAGGAAGGACCAACCATTTTTTAAATAAATTTAAAAGAGCTCTCCCTTGCATTTTACGATGGTCTCTTTCTTTCATGCATTAATGTCGATGTGACAGAACCCTCCGTCACTATTTTGGATGCCTAAAAATCCTTTTCATTAGCTATATATATGCTTATCATTTTCCCCTTTGATTGCCTTTAACTAATTTGTTTGACATTTCAATTTAAAACATAGTAAAAGTATTCATAATTTTTTTTTTCTTTCAAATAACTCTATTTAAATGTGATTAATTTAATGAAAAAAAATTCATTAGTTAAATTTATTAAAATAGTAAAATCTAATAAAAAAAATTGAATTTATTTAAAACATTATGTTTACCGTCATACAAAAGAATAATGATATTTATTATGCTGCAGTACAAGAAGAAGAAAAATCATTTTTTACCTCTAAATTTTGTTTGGGTATCATCAACTTAAACTTTAAACTTTAAACTTTTAATATTATCAATTTTAGCCATAAACTATATGAGTACTTGCATGTTTAACCTTATGTTAATATTTTCATAATACTATATTTTTTTAGTTATCTTGAAATTTAAGAAATATTGGATTATAAAACTACAAAAACAATTATCTAATACAAAAAAAAAATATGAGATATTGAATCACACATTTATTCTTCTAATCACAACTTCTCACGGAATCTTATAACATACGTTTCAATCGTACCTCATTCTCCTTAGATCATTTAAATTTATTCAAGTTAATATAAAAATAAACTTACAATTATTTATATAGTTTAAAGTTAGAATTGATAATTGCTAAAAAATAAGGTGAAAATTGATAAAAATTTAAGTTAAAGGTTTTTGAGTTGATCATGAGGGGAAGATGATATTATTTTTTTTTAAATGAAAGTAAATTAATCAATTTCGTAAAAATAAACTTATCTTATACGATAAATATTCCATTTTGAAAATAAAAAAACAAGGGTAGAGAAATAGTACTTTTTTGTTTTTTTTTTTAATGAAGAGAAATGGTACTTGACACAATATTAAAATATAAAACAGCAGATAGAGGCAGAGGTTGGTATTGATAATTGATATAATATAAACATAAACTATTTATTTTACTTGGGGGGATTATTTAAATAAATGTGAAGTTTGAAGTGGCGGAGGCGCATCTGATGAAGCGAGAAGCTGGCTTGCAAACGTAATGAAAATGATCAATAACCGAGGAAACACTCATATTATTCCAAAAAACTTTTCCTCCACTCAATACTAAAAAAAAACCTTTCCTCCACTTTCTTTTTAATAATAAATTTTTTTTGTAGTGTTGAAATAGATAAATGATAAAATTTACGTTAGTCTACAAATTTATGGTTTTTTTTTTAATGATTTAATATGGTATTAGGTATAAAGTACTGGTTTAAACTAATGTGATCATATTTTTTTTTTCCATTTATTAATGCTCTACATGAATAGTCTTGGGTAAATATCTGAACCCACATATGAGAGAGAGTGTTGAGAATACATAAAATGACTAATTTGGTCTAAAAAAACTTAAATTTTTGGGTGAAGTACTTTATTGGTCCATGAGTTTTAGAGGTCGTGTCTATTTGGTCCCCACGTTTTCAATTTGTGTCTAAGTGGTCTATGAGTTTTAGATATTTGTGTCTATTTGGTGTTTACGTTTTCAATTTGTGTCTATTTGGTTCTTATGTTTTCAATTTGTGTCTATTTGGTTCTTACGTTTTCAATTTGTGTCTATTTGGTCCATGAGTTTTAAATATTGTGTCTATTTGGTCCATGAGTTGTCAGATTGTGTTTAAATGGTCCTTGAATTATTAGAAATGAGTTTAATTGTTTTTATTTTGTTAACTCATTAACATAATATCGACTTAACGGTGACAAAAAATGTTTAATTGACCAAAATACTGATAGGGGATTAATTATTTTGTCAAATTTTAGGCTTAGATTGATGAAAGATTTGAAATAATATTTAATCATATCTTCGTATTTTGACCAATTAAACATCTTATGTCAGCGTTAAGTCAATAATCTGATAAGAAGTTAACGGATACGTTAAATTAAGGACAAATTAAACTTATTTCCAATAGTTCTTGAAAATCTAGGGACCAAATAAACACAATATCCAAAACTCATGGATCACTTCAGACACAAATTGAAAACGCAGATAACAAATAGACACAACATCCAAAACTCATGAACCACTTAGACACAAATTGAAAACGCAAGGATCAAATAGACACGATCTCCAAAATTCAAGGACTAAAGGGGTACTTTTCCCAAAAATTTTTTTAAAGTTTATTATTGATTTAATATGAAGAGATTACACATTAGTTGGTAAGAATTCCTATTTGCTTTTTGATGTGGTTTATTTATTATGAATTATAAAAATGAATGGGATCCACATATTTATTAAAAAAAAATTTACAACAAATTACATATTTTAGTTTAATTTCAAAATAATCTGATTTATTTTTTTAAAAAGCCCTTTTATTTATTTAATAATTTTCTTTCAATATTCAGTAGAAGTTACAAAACAGACGAGAGACAAAATATGTATATTACGTATATTGCATATATTACACATATATATTACGTATATTACACAACTAGACATTAAAAATAGTTATGATGAAAGCGTATATTATAGATATTGTAGTAACCAGACAGTTATGTATACTACATATATTACAAAATTATACATCTAGAAAAACAATCATGATGACACAAGGTGTTCGTTGATAATTTCGTCACTTATGTACATTACGTATATTACATAACATATATTTAGACAAACAGGCACAACATATATAACAGATAGTATTTTACGTATATTACAGTACATAACAAAAAAATTGGAAAAAAACAAAAAAAATAAAAAATACCTTTTGCCAAAATCTTCAAGATCCATGTCAAAATCTTCAAGATCCATAAGATCTAATATTTTGAAGAAAAAATATGAATAAAAAACGAAGAAAAACGTAAAACGTGATTTATAAAAGGAAAAAAAAAAAGAGAAAAAGAAGAAATGGAAAAATAGAGCGTAGATTCGTAAAATATGGGGGAAAAATGTGATGGGGGAGTTTGTAGAATATGAAAATTGTGGGTTTTTTTTTAAATAAGTGCGATTATGTAAAACAAGACAAAAAAGAGTATAGATGAAAATAATATATTTTTTAAATAAAAAGAAAGAGATAGAGATGAAGAGAGAGAAGGAAGAAAATAGAGAGGGCATGGAAGAAAATAGAGAGATGATGGAAAAAAATGAGGGGGAAAGTAAGAGAGGGGTCTGATAAGGGGGAGGGATGGGGGGAAACTTTCATTTAAAAAAATCTTAAAAGATGAGAGAGGAAAGAGAGAGAAAAAAAATATTTTTAAATATGATTTGATATATGTGATTTGACATAAAGGCATTTAAGTATTTTTACCTTTTCATATATGACTATCAAATAATAAAATTAAAAAAGTGGCTATTGATAAAAAAGGGAGGTGAAAAAGTGTCATTGAGATAATAATCTCCCAAAAATCCTTTTCATTAGCTTATATGCTTATCATTTTCCCCTTTGATTGGCTTTAACTAATTTGTTGACATTTCAATTTAAAACATAGTAAAAGTATTCATAATTTTTTTTCTTCAAATAACTCTATTTAATTGTCATTAATTTAATGAAATCTAATAAAAAAAATTGAATTTATTTAAAACATTATGTTTACCGTCATACAAAAGAATAATGATATTTATAATGCTGCAATACAAGAAGAAGAAAAATCAATTTTTACCTCTAAATTTTTTTGGTATCATCAACTTAAACTTTTAATATTATCAATTTTAGCCATAATCTATATGAGTAGTTGCAGGTTTAACCTTATGTTAACATTTTCATAATAAGTCGTAATATATTTTATTAATTATTTGAAATTTAAGAAATATGAGATTATAAAACTACAAAAACAATTATCTAATAAAAAAAAACAACAACATGAGGTACTGAATCACACATTGGTTCTTCTAATCACAACTTCTTCTCACATAATCTTATAACTTATGTTTCAATCTTACCTCATTCTCCCTAAATCATTTAAATTTATTCAAATTAATATAAGAATGAACTTACAATTATTTATATAGTTTAAAGTTATAATTGATAATTGCTAAAAAAAAAAGGTGAAAATTGATAAAAATTTAAGTTAAAGGTTTTTGAGTTGATCATGAGGGGAAGATGATATTATTTAAAAAAAATGAAAGTAAATTAATTAATTTCATAAAAATAAACTTATCTTTTACGATAAATATTCCATTTTGAAAATAAAAAACAATGGTAGAGAGATGGTACTTTTTTTGTTTTTTTAATGAAGAGAAATGGTACTTGACACAATATTAAAATATAAAACAGCAGATAGAGGCAGAGGTTGGTATTGATATAATATAAACATAAACTATTTATTTTACTTGGGGGATTATTAAATAAATGTGAAGTTTGAAGTGGCGGAGGCGCATCTGATTAAGCGGGAAGCTTGCTTGCAAACGTAATGATCAATAACCGAGGAAACACTCATATTTTTCCAAAAAGCTTTTCCTCCACTCAATACTAAAAAAAACCTTTCCTCCACTTTCTTTTTAATAATAAAAAAAATTTGTAGTGTTGAAATAGATAAATGATAAAATTTACGTTAGTCTAAAAATTTATGGTTTTTTTTAATGATTTAATATGGTATTAGGGAATAAAGTACTGGTTCAAACTAATGTGATCATATTTTTTTTTCCATTTATTAATGAACTACATGAATAGTCTTGGAATCCACAAATGAGAGAGAATGTTGAGAATACATAAAATGACTAATTTTATCTAAAAAAAACTTAAGTTTTTGGGTAAAGTACTTTATTGGTCCATGAGTTTTAGAGGTCATGTCTATTTGGTCCCCATATTTTCAATTTGTGTCTAAGTGATCTATGAGTTTTGGATATCTGTGTCTATTTGGTCATTACGTTTTCAATTTGTATCTATTTGGTCCATGAGTTTTAAATATTGTGTCTATTTGGTCCATGAATTGTCAGATTGTGTTTAAATGGTCCCTGAATTATTAGAAATGAGTTTAATTGTTTTTATTTTGTTAACTCATTAACATAATATCGACTTAACGGTGACAAAAAATGTTTAATTGACCAAAATACTGACAGGGGATTAATTATTTTGTCAAATTTTAGGCTTAGATTGATGAAAGATTTGAAATAATATTTAATCCTATCTTCGTATTTTGACCAATTAAACATGTTATGTCAGCGTTAAGTCAATAATCTGATAAGAAGTTAACGGATACGTTAAATTAAGGACCAATTAAACTTATTTCCAATAGTTCTTGAAAATCTAGGGACCAAATAAACACAATATCCAAAACTCATGGACCACTTCAGACACAAATTAAAAATGCAGAGATCAAATAGACACAACATCCAAAACGCAGGAACTACTTAGACACAAATTGAAAACGCAGGGACCAGAATAGACATGACCTCCAAAATTCAAGACTAAAAGGTTACTTTTCCCTTTTTTTTTTTAAGTTTATTATTGTTTTAATATATATGAAGAGATTACACATTAGTTGGTAAGAATTTATATTTGCCTTTTGATGTGGTTTATTTATATTGAATTATAAAAATGAGTGGGATCCACATATTTATTAAAAAAAAATTACAACGAATTACATTTTTTAGTTTTATTTCAAAATAATTTGATTTTTTTTAAAAAGCCCTTTTATTTATTTAATAATTTTCTTTCAATATTCAGTAGAAGTTACAAAACTGCCAGTGTTAGAAATTTTCTATTTTAGAAGAAAATTTCTGATTAAAAACGTGCTTTAAAAAAAATCTATATTAAATAAATATAGTGTAATATAATATAAATTAGATGAATAAAAATAAAAGTATCTGCTCATTATTTAATAAATTTCTTTCAATATTCAGTGGAAGTTACAAAAGTGCCAATGTTTGAAATTTTAGAAAAAAAATTATGATTAAAAACGTGCTTTAAAAAAAATAAATTTCTATATTAAATATAGTGTAATATAATATAAATTAGATGAATAAAAAAAAAAGGTATCTGCTCTTAATCTTAATTCTTACCTACTACATTAGTCACTTTAGTCGAATCAATACTGATTATAAGTCACTTTAGTCGAATCAATACTGATTATAATCTAATTTCTTAACTTTAAAAAATATCTATTGAATCAGTTATTCATATTTTTAATTAATAAAATTTATTAATAAAATTACAGCTTTATATACATATATATAAAGAAATTGTCAGTCGTTTTTTTAAGTATAAGAAACTGTCAGTCGTT
Organism: Gynostemma pentaphyllum; assembly: GCA_028015215.1. Classification (NCBI taxonomy): domain Eukaryota; kingdom Viridiplantae; phylum Streptophyta; class Magnoliopsida; order Cucurbitales; family Cucurbitaceae; genus Gynostemma; species Gynostemma pentaphyllum. The sequence goes on along the minus strand of CM051351.1, from coordinate 2,251,918 downwards.
ATAGGTTACAAAAATCAATAATAACACTGTCAAAAAAGAATTACAACTTTCTAAGCGTAATTAATTAAGGATTTGGATGTCAAGAAAAGGCGAAAGGGTAGTTTAGTCAACATTGTATGATTTCTAAGACGGTAAATAAAAAAGAAGAGAGGGTATTATTGTAAAATGACAATAAAGAATAGTAATTTTCATCGGCTATTAAGAATCGTCGTCGTCGTCCCTCCCATTTCATTCCTGTGAGAAAAAGCAGGAAAAGGAAAAACACAACAAAAAAAATACTTAAAACCCAAAAGCAATCTCTGTTCATTGAGAAATCCTGAAATCAAGGCAGAGAAAATTTTAGAGAGATAAATCAAGATTCAAGAGAAAAGCAATCGATATTCAACTTTAAAGGTGGTGTTTTTTTTTTTAAAAATGCGTATCTCACAAGTCAATTTACTTTCTTCGTTCCTTTCTTTTTTGTGTGTCTGTTCTATCAGAAAAATATCTCTTATTCGTTTTGATTCTGTTTATTTAAGGAACTTTGGCTTATCCTAGTTGAATATCATGCCCGTTTTTTTCTTATGAAAATTTCAAGTTATGATTTTTCTTCTTCTTTCTTCTTGCGTCAGAGCCAGGACGATATTTTTTTTTTTGGGATTTTGATAGTTTTAAAACACGATTTCACCATCTGGGTTTTGTTTCACGATTCTTGTTGTTGTTGTTTATGGGTGAAAAATCGCGAATTTGTATCATGGTTGCTGTAAAAATAGAAAAATTCTTGAATATTTTCGTGTTTTGTATCTGGGAAATTGAGTGTTGAATTCGAGGTTAATTATATTTTTAATCAAGTTATGATTTTTTAATAAAGATGGTTTGATGTAGAATTTTCAATTTCTTTTATAATCTTGTCGAAAGTCTGTTTCTTCTTGTTTCAAACTATTCGTTTGTATTCATCAGCATCTCGTGGAGTTTAACTGATCAAGTCCGAAAGTTTTTCTTTTTGCTTCGAGAAATTAGTTCCCCCCCAACTTTTCTAAGAATTTTATGGGGTTTGTTTTGAATACGCCTTTTAATTTGCCAATTTGAGTCCTTAATCTAAATACATGTGTGATCGGATGATAGTCTGATTTAATTCTTGATTTATTCCCTAAACCAAAAGTTTCTAATCTTGTAGTATTCTCTACTTTTCTGCAGCTTTCACAGGTTGAGGAAATAAATCTTGTTGTTCATCATATTTTTCAGCTTTGAGAGCTGATTATGGGTTCATTATCTGAATCAGTTGATGAAATTAATCATAGAAAGCCGTATGGTATTCAATTTTTTGAGTTCATAAACGGAAGGCCCCTTTCATACAAAGCTCACCAAGTCATTGTTTTACTCGTCACATTCTTAGCGTATGCGAACTACCATGCCTCCCGAAAAACTACTAGCATTGTTAAGAGTGCTCTTGATCCCAAATCACCCGATCTGGGTTTGAAGTTGAACAACTGGAAATCAAGCTATTTGAGTAACTCAGTTGAGAACAGCAATGCTTCCTTGCAATTTGGAGGCGGTTGGGATCCATTTAATTCGACAGACGGGACATCTTTACTCGGTGAACTCGACTTGGCTTTCCTTGGTATATATGCTGGGGGAATGTACTTCTCTGGTCAGTTGGGTGATAGAACAGACTTGAGGATATTTTTAACTGTGGGAATGTTGGGAACTGGTTTGTTTACTTCGTTTTTCGGTATTGGATATTGGGCAAACATTCACATTTTTTCTTACTATTTAATAGTTCAAATGATGGCTGGCCTGTTCCAATCCACTGGCTGGCCTTCCGTTGTTGCCGTTGTGGGTAATTGGTTTGGAAAGAGCAAAAGAGGACTAATTATGGGCATTTGGAATGCTCATACATCGATCGGCAACATTTCTGGCTCTTTAGTTGCTTCTGCCTTGTTGAGCTATGGTTGGGGTTGGTCCTTGGTTGTCCCTGGTGTAATCATGTTTTTCACTGGTTTGATGGTTTTTCTGTTTCTACCGGTCACTCCTGAGGCTGTTGGAGTTGTTAAAGAAGCAGATGAATTGCACTCTCCCAGGAAAAATGGTGAGGGAGTTAGAGAGACTTTATTAAAATCAGGCTCAGTGACTGAGGGGAAAGCAGTTGGGTTCATAGAGGCGTGGAAAATTCCCGGTGTTGCACCTTTTGCATTTTGCCTCTTCTTTTCCAAATTGGTGGCTTATACATTTCTTTACTGGCTCCCTTTCTACATTAGCCACACAGGTAGAGCTCGATCTCTTTCTTTCGTTTTCCTTTTAAATTTTACTTTCTTGCGGTCTAAATTTTGGAGGTGTTCTAGTCAAGTTCCTTATGAGATAAAAGAAACAAAAGATAAAAGTTCTGTCATTGCATCAGTTCATGAAAATTATTACATGTAACCTCTTTTCATTTTTAATGTGCTAATTCTGTTGAAAATGACACATATTACAAGCTTCCTTGACACTCTTGCTAAGATTGAGCCTTATTTGTGGTTTATGTTCTTACAGCTATCGATGGGGAATATTTATCCAGTACAACGGCCGGAAACCTTTCGACATTATTTGACATTGGTGGTGTAATAGGAGGAATTCTAGCCGGTCACATTTCTGATCACCTAAATGCTAGAGCCATAACAGCTGCAAGTTTCATGTACTGTGCCATCCCTGCTCTCTACTTCTACCGAACTTACAGCCACACCTCCGTAGTTATAAATGTAGCTCTCATGTTCATCACCGGCATGTTTGTCAATGGGCCATATGCTCTCATAACAACTGCTGTCTCTGCTGACTTGGGAACCCACAGTTCATTGAAAGGGAATTCTCGGGCATTAGCTACCGTGACAGCAATTATAGATGGAACCGGCTCAGTTGGGGCTGCCATCGGACCTTTGTTAACTGGGTATTTATCGGCTAACAGCTGGAACTCGGTCTTCACAATGCTCATGGTTGCAGCTCTAATAGCAGGCCTGTTTTTGACGAGGCTTGTTATAGCTGAGGTGACCGCGAAAATTGAGGAGACGAGGTTGAGAGGAAGGATTACATCAAGGAGTCCTGTAGTACTTGAAGTGTGAGCTTCTGGAACAGATTTCGCAGGTTCCATTGTATTTTAGCTCATGTTAGTTTCATAAGTTTGGTTTTGAACACTGGCTCAAAACCAAGAAAATTGATAATTAAAAAGATTTTTTCCCTTTTTTTTGGGGTGGGGGTGGAGGAGAAGATCCTCCAAAAATTGATTGAAAGGAGAGGATTTTGTTCAAACTTCTCCCTGAATGATGTAATTTGTTTGAATATATGGTGGAAAAAAGTGAGTCTGGTCTGGATGTACATTATTTGCATTTGTATCCATTCATGTAAATCTTTGTAAACACTTACTTTTATTTGGTGTGAAACTTTAATGAAAAGAAAAGGCAACAATGGAAACAAAATTCTGTTTGAAATAAAGTGGATGGAGATATGAATTTAAACTTGTACCAACCATTTTCTGACTGATGTTCAAAGTTGGCTACCAACCTGTGTTTTGATTTTATTGTGGATTTTTTTTAATTTAAATTTTAAAAATAGTATTTTTTTTACATTCTTTAAATAATGAAAATAATTTATTTTACGATGATGGTTAATCGAATCCAATAAAAATAGATTTTACTTTTGGAAAATATAACCGTATCTACATGTATTGATGAATTTAAATTTGGAAATGATTAATTGCAATACTTAACATCAAGAAAACCCCATTTGAGATAACTTTAAACTAAAGTTAATAATCTTAGTTATGGTTCTTTTGAATTGATTATTGATATAAATATAACATTTCTCTTATGATTTAATTTATCAATAACATTAAAATTTAGAAGGACGGTCAATTCTAGCGGATTTAAAGTAAAAAAATTACGCTAAAAAATACAAAAAAAATTAGATTTATTTAGACTATTATATCATGAATTGAAAACTTCTACTTGATCAAAATATTATTTTACCACTTGAATTATAATGCTTAAACAATAATGGATTTAAAGTTCTAAATATTTATGTGCTAAATCAACAATTGAATAGAAACTTTTTTTTTCCTGATAAATTAAAATAATAAGAAATTTGTTTAGACATAAAAAAAACTATATAAATTGAGAGAATAAAAGAAATTAAAAACATTAAATTAGATGTCATAATTAATGAAAAATCAAACTTTCAATTAATAGAGAGAAAAACATAAAATCATAAAGAAACGAGAAGAAGACCTAGTGTTAATAAGGTAATGGTATTTTTTATAATTACCCTTAATCAGAGGGGGAAAACTGGAATGTAACTTTTGATCCTTACATCATTAATACAAATCGTCAGTGGCATTTTGATTCGTATCGAAATCCATGATTAATAAATGCTATTAATATAAGCTAACTCGGATAAAACTAGATTAACATCAAAATTATTTATTTACCCATATATTGGGAATGAGTCGTTATAGATTCTATTAAAATATAAATAAAAAAACGAATCTTTTTAAAATATGAGCATAGAACTTGAACAAGTGATAAAATATAGGGATTAATAGTATAATCCAATCTTAAATAAATTAGGTTTATATAATGTGACGTTTAAATTTGGTACCTAAAGTTTGTACTATGATTTGTTACTTTGTAATTTGACAATTTAAATTTACTCCCTTAAATTTAATGAGTTCCAAATATATTTATTAATTGCCATTAAATCATTAGTTGAAATTAGACAAATTTATTCAAGTACGACATTAAATTAATGTTTCAATAATTAACCAAGATGCTAATTAGTATAAGACATTTCATTTCATTTTTTCTTTTAAATTCGAAGTCATTAATTTAATAAATATATATTTTTAGTTTAAACTAAAACACTATTTTATAAAATAAAATAAATTAAACTTATAAGCCAACGAGAGCATAGCTCAATCGGTTAGACACCTATCACCATCATCATATGGCTCGCGGCCTAAAGGCCGACCCTGACTCGGCTCGGAAGTCAAAGTTTGACGGGCCGGCTCGGCTCGTTAATTGTTTGGATTGGATATGAGCCTACCTTTTTTTAAACGGACCGGCTCGTTTGAGCCTCCATAGGGCCGATCCAACGAGCCGGCTCAAGCTCAACCCAAATAAAGCTCGGCAATATTTATTTATTATTTAAATAAAATTTTATATTATTACCATTTTTTAAATTTAAGATAAAAAATTCTATTATAACTTAACAGTAGAGTTAAAAAAACAAAAAAAAACTATTATAACTTGACAATAGAGTTTAAAAAAAATTTAAATTTCTTTTAATTAAAATTAAGCGCCAACTGCTCTAGCATGAAGAAGGAAATATTGAAAAGTCAACTGAAGAGTTTGAGACATTCATTTCACCAACGTCGGCTAAAGAATGTGATTCTCCTGAAGAATAATTTATTCATTCCATGTAATTTTTTTAAGTTGAGAAAAATGCATATGATTAACAAATAAGTGGATGCCAACCTAGTTGGGATGTACTTATATTATAGTGATGCACTTTATTCTCAAATATTCATGTATGAAATAATTAATAAAAATATATATTTTTAAAGTTGATACTTTTGTGTAATTACTAAATAAGATAAAATAAAATAGTTAAATTATTTCACAGATAAAATCGTTATTTAAAATAATAAGTTTAATGTGTTAATTTTGTCAACACTTGATTTTAAAAAAAAGTGATTCGAAAGTTATACACTATTGGTTGTTAAGAAAATATAATACAAAAATGAACTTATATGATAGGCCGAGCTTCGCTCGCTCCAACGAGCCAGGCCCAAACTCGGCTCGATGAGCCTAGCCCATGAGCCGAGCCGGCTTGGCTCGACCAAAAGCAAAAGCTCGTTGGGCTCGAGCCCGAGCAGAGCTTGAGTCTTCTAATGTTTGGGCCGAGCCCATTGATGATGGTGAGACACCTACTCCCTTTCCCTTGAGGTCGAAGGTTCGAGTCTTCCCTCCCCCAATTTGATGTAATATCTAAAAAAAAAAAAAACACTATTTTATAAAATAAAATAAATTAAACTTATACTGTTTTTATATTAAGATAAGAAAATAATAATAATAATAATTTGTAAATTAGATGAGTCAAAATAAAAGAATAATAGCTCTAACGCACCCCCGCCAAAAAAAAAAGGGTGAGAAAAAGACAAACAGAAATATCTTTCTGAGAAATGCAACGCTGATGATTTACAATTCACGGAGACCCGCACCGACGCCCACCAAAGCTTCTTCATCTTGATCGAATCAGGTTTCTGATTTTCCAATTTCATCTCTTTGATTTTTCATTTTCCTCTCTAATCTCAAAATCACAGTCAATTTTGCAGAAATTCTCTGCTTATTTTTTCTGTATGTGTATCCTGATCCTGTTCATTTCGTAATTTTTTTGAGTTGGGTTTTCGTGGGTTTATTTTAATTTTATGTAATCAGAGGTGGGATTGAATTTGTTCTTATCATTTGATGTTTTTGTGGTCTGCTTCTTTGATGAATTTATTTTAATTCTCACCTTTATTGGGATTTTCGAATAGTAATGGAATTCAGTGAATTTTTTTAATGTCATGGATATATTGGATGGATGTATCTATTGAGTAATTCTTGTGGTTACCTTATTTAAATCAATCAAGGAGTTTCGTTAAACTTTGATTTCATGTTTGATTTTAAAAAAAAGTTGTCTTTCTATATGCAGACATTAATCTGATGTCAAATATGTATATTTTTTTTTCTTACAGGATCAGTTTGGCTTGGAAAGTTGCAACAGGTAAATTGTTGCAGAAACCGAGAATGTATGGCTCTTTTATTCCATGAGTTAGTGATGGTACTGAGTATTATTGAGAGTAAAATGAAACGTTTATTGTGATGATGTTCTTGGAGTTGGGTTTCTATAAAGTTGCTGAATTTAATATCGATGGGTGTCAGCTATATAACAATCTCGGCAGCATGTACCGTGTTAAGTTTTGTGGGTCTCCAGTTGGGGACTGAGTTATCTATAGATAACCTAAGACCAGACAAAATAATTGGAGAAAATCTTTTTCAGTCAGAGAATGCTGGAAATGTTGTGGAGATGCTCCTAAGTTCCTATGTCACCATAGGACTGCTGGCTAATTTTGCTTTGAATGTGTTTGTTCTACTCATACTATGTCTCAAGGTAAGTTTATCACTTCTTTCTGGTGTATTTTTTTTGCTTTGAAATGTTGTGGAGATGATGAAACTGTTGAAGAATATGTCAATCATGTTCTTTTTATTGTTAATCAATTGAGATTGAGTGGAGAAACAATCAAGTATCAAAGGATAGTCGAAAAGATCCTTATACGCATGACCAGAAGATTTGAACATATTATAGTAGCAATTGAAGAATCCAAAGATTTGTCACCTCTTTCAATCTATCTTAATGGCATCTCTCCAATCTCATGAGTTGAGATTGAAGCAATCTGATTCTAGTCCAGAAAAAGCTTTGTAGATGCAAACTTCTTTTAGAGGGTCGTTTGGAAGGAGATAAATAATCGGGTTTTTTTTCACTGATAAAGCTCGAGAATCGCTTGAGCTTTGGGAAAGAAGATTTTTCTATTAATAATTGTGGGCTAAGAATGTTAGTCATCATATTTCTTGGCCAGTTGACTCTTCTGATTCTTTTACTTCCAAATATTTTTTTCCTTTCTTTCAATGCCCATTTTTTCTTATTCTATTTTCCCTTTTAAATTCATCTGGTGCAATGGTCTTCAAGCTAAAATTCAATTCTTAATTTGGACCTTTTCTCGGGATAAGCTTTTTGACCGGAGATGTTATGCCTTATTGTGCTTTGTCTCTTCATAATTGTTTTTTTTATTGGAATTGCGAATCAGCCTCTCATATTTTCCTTCACTACGAGTTTACACTAAGTTTTGGTTTAAGCTTCTATGGAAATTCGTTTTGAGTTGGATTTCTCCAAAGGAGGCTTTGGATTTGCTTTGCTGGGATTTCTTTTTGGTTCTTACTTCCAAGAGGAGGAAGATTCTCTGGATTTGTGCTACTTCAACTCTTTTGTGGACTGTTTGGACTGAGCGTAATTCTAGGTTTTTTAAGATAAATTTGCTACTTGGGATAGTATTAGGGATTTAATTGTGTTTCGTACTCTCTTGGGCTAAATACGTAAAGGCCATTTATTTTATCTTTCTTTCTTATTCCATGAGCTTTAAGTGGAACTCCATTTTGTAATTTTTTTTCCAGGATTCCTCATCCTCTCTTGTGTTTTTTTCTCTTAATCATTAAAAGTTTTTTTTCAAGAATTTAGACTTTGGATTGACAATGTTGGCCATGTATTCAAATTGGAAATCTTTTCTTTGATTTTTTTTTTTGTTTCTTTATTTTGATTGTCTTGTATTTGAATTATGAGGTTTCCTTACCTCTTTCTTGTAATTATCTCATTTTATTAGTAAAATAAAATCTTGAATGCATCTAAAAAAATTGTAAGGATAGGATGTTTTTGGTGTTCATTTTACCTTGAAATATTCTGTTTGATTATATATATATATATATATATATATATATATATATATATATTTTGCTTGTACTTTCCCCCAAAATGTTTGTTTTGATGCTTACAGATTGTTTTATAGCAGACTATATTTTTTGTGGAGCTATATTCAACTGAAAGTCGGAAGTTGGTGGAACGTCTTGTCAATTATATCATTTACAAGGTCAGTAATTTTGAACTCAATCTCCTTGTCTATTATATATTTCATTTCTGTAATAATAATAATAGGACCTTAAATATAAGAATTACAAGGAGTGAAAAAAGAAAAGAATAAAGATTGAGTAATGTTCTAAGATTGTGGAGGCTAATTCTATCTAGCTAAATAACGACCACTTTTGTATTTATTACAATGATTTTACTATTCTAACACTCCTCCTCAAGTTAATGAGTAGATGTTTTCCATTTCCAACTTGCCAATGAAGTTTTGAAAGTGTGTAATATTAATCCTTTTGTTAGCATGTCAGCTATTTAATTGTTTGTTGAGACGAATGGGGTGCAAATATATTTTCGTTTATAAAGGGCTTGTCCACCTCTATTTGTTTTGTTCTATAATGTTGGATTGGGTTGTGAGCAACACTGATAGAAGAATGGAAGATTTGTTGTTACAATACAATTCCGTTGGTGTTTCTCATGGAATTTTCAAGTTTTCTAGTATAGCTTTTATCCAAAGAAGTTCACAAAAAAAAAATCGTAATACCATTGTTTTTTATTCGGAATTCTGGTTCCTATCAAAATGTTTGTGATCAGTTTTTTTTTATGTCTATGAACATGGGACAGGGGACATTTCTACCGCTGGTTGTACCGCCAACAAAATATCATGCTGCATTGTGGTCTATCTGGTTAACTGTCTTATGTTCATTGAAGGTAAATGATGCAGTTTTTCTTTGGACTCTCAATTATTTTTAGTAACTACTTGGCTTGCTATGTTAATATATTGTGCAGATGTTTCAAGCTTTGGCTAGAGATCGTCTTGAACGTTTGAATGCATCACCTTCTGCCACTTCATGGACATATTTCCGTGTGTATTCTGTATTATTGCTGGTCCTCTTGGTTGACATCTTTGGGTAATGCATAATTTTTTTTTCAGTGTTAAGGAATAATATGAAATTGTTGGAAGGAATGGAATTTATGCTGCATTTATGGAAATATTGGTGTCTTTGTTGTTGATGTCTTGATTTATTTTGTGTTTATTTTATTGTATTTTTCCTTGCATTTTATTATTATTTTTTTTTTTTTGATAAGAAACAATTTCATTGACAAATGAAGCTTTACAAAAGAACCTCCCAAAGGTTACAAAAAAATTCCTCTAGTTGGGGGCTATTAAAGACGGAGAATAATTGCAAAAAGATTTAGCCCTAGTTGACCAAAGAGAAGTAAATCTAACCACAAGGTCCCAGAGGTTAGAGCAATTGAGAGACACATCTTCAAAAAATCTTCTGTTCCTTTCCCACCAAGCCAACTAGACGAGAGTTCTTATTGAGTTACGCCAAAGAGTGGGCTTTAACATTTAACTTAACCCCACATAAAAAGCCATGGATGATAGAGTGGTGATTGGAAGGATGAGGGCCCTGGATCCGAATGATATTAAGTAAATTACCCCATAGGCTGGCCGTAAAAGGACAGGACCAGAACAAATGGAGGGGGTTTTCTTCCACCGAACAAGCGGTTAGGGTTACAAGCCATGGAGGGGAAGCGCCTCTGAATTTTGTCATTAGTATTAAGGCCACCATGGAAAAGCGTCCATAAAAACACTTTGACCTTTTGAGGATAATTATCCTTCCATGGAAAAGCGTCCATAAAAGCGCCTCTGAATTTTCTTCAGAACTTTGCATTTTTTTTATAGAAATTTAAACTTTCATTAATTAATGAAAAAAACACAAAACAAGTTAAAAATAAATATTTACAAAATGGAACTCCTCTTATAGTTCATGAAATAAGAAGGAAAAGTAAAATTATGGGGCTTTATAGATTTAGCCCCAAAGAAAGCGTGGAATATAATTAAATCCAAATATTATCCCAATTAGCAAATTTATCTTCAAAGAGCCTAGAATTACGTTCAATCCAAACAGACTACAAAAGAGACACAAATGGGGAATCTTTCTTTTCTTGGAAATTCCCTTGCAAATTATTGAGAAATCATATAAGAATCCTTATCATTAGCAAATCAAATATTATTTGAATTCTCTCCTTAAATGGCTGCAAAAGTGCATCAACGGAGTCTCTTTAGTAGTTCCTTGCATGCACATGAAGTTTAATCATTTAATAACCTAGGATGTACCTTTATGTTTTGCTGGTTTGTGCAGGATAAGGTTTTGTCTAATGATATACCAAACACTGGGTTTATCTTTGTTTCTCTTACTGTTCTTTGAGCCTTTAAGCATTGCGTTTGAAACATTACAGGTATCTTCCTTGGATCTTTCAAGTTAATTATTTCTATCTTCGATCTTATGGTCCTTTTTGTTGAACTTCCTATTTATTTTCACAAAGTTTTCCTCCTTTTGGTATGTGGGAATCTTTACAGGCCATTTTGGTTCACGGCTTTCAGTTGCTTGATATATGGCTCCATCATTCAGCAGGATGCAGCTCAAATTGTCAGATCTCTAAGTTTTTAATTACAGTATCTGGTATTATTTTTTTATACGATTTGGGGGTTTAATGTTTCCCATGGACCTTATAAAAGTGGAACTTTGAAAATTTTAAGTCGTGGTGGTGCATCTAAGGTTTAAATTGACGTAGGATGCATTATCTAACTTTTTACATTCATATTATTTCAACTATACTATCCTGACATGCGAAATGGGAGATGACTGTTAAATTATTATTCCATTAGAGTATATTGAATTTTTATAATGGTATCTCAAAACCACGTATTAGTTATTACATAGTGGATATTACAATCAACAAGATTTGAGTTCGTAGACTATTTTCTTTGGTTGATTAGCTGTGTAGCCAGATACTATTTTAAGATATCTTTCTATACATTATTTGTTGTCATTTATAACTGAATAATTTTTAACTCTAAAGAGCCAACTAAAATGAAAACCGTGTAGAATGTTATCAAATACTATTTAGTAAGTTCAAGCATGTAAATTTATAACTTCTTTTCCAATATTGTATTTCAACTCGATTAAAAGGTGCATAATAAAATTGACCCTGCTGTATATAGATGCTATTGTACATGAGCAAAAAAGTTAACAGCTCCCTTCCCCTAAGGAAGTGGCCTTGTGGACCAGTTTTCAATCCATTAGAGCTAGATTTTGGTATGTTTGCTAATTGGTTTGTTATTTTTGCCCTGCTTGGCTCTACTATGATTCTGCGCTTTAAACTTGAGCTAAAAATATTTAATTGAAGTTAAAGCTACAAGCTAATGACCGTGGGTGCTCAACTCTTGAATTTAATGCAAGTTTCTCATGATTTTGGTTAATAAACTGAGAGTCCCAGCCATCCATAGATCATGCTTGCTTCCAATCAACTTATGTGATACCACAATGAAGTCATCTCTGATTGGAATCTCCACAATTAGTTTTTCATAAAGGCATTGTTTTAATTATGAAGTAACCAATACCTAATCCCCCAAAGCATTTGGCCTCACCACCCTATCCTTATTGGCCAATTGTGGATAGCCACCATCTTCAATCCCCTCTCATAAGAAATTGTTAGGGTTCTCAATCCTCTTGGTAATATCTACTTGGATTCTAATAATAGATTAATAGAATAGGTAAACACTAGAAATTATTCATTGGACATTCCCCTCCCCTCCGAGTCGATGGTTTGTGTTATGGTCTAAAGGGAGACAGAATAAGTCAATACTAGCCCATCTACTAAGTTTTTGACTACCATAATTGACGCTTGGCTGAGGCACACTTATCACTGTTACACATCTCTCTAGTTGAGCAGAACACGATGGTTTGATCAACAAATTTAAGATGAACACGGTGAACCTGTCTGAACGCACCCAAAAATGCTCCCTGAATTTATTCTTTCAATAAGATGATGAAGGATATCCTCTACCAATATGAATAGAAAAAGAAAGAGATGATCATTTTCTTTAACACCTTTAGATGCCTTAGTCTACCTCAAAGATTCTCATTAAGGAAAAGAGAGAAACTAGAGGACTTGGATGTTCGTTATACTGAACATTGAAACCCTTCATCTTAAGAATCTTACAAAGGAAGGTCCAATCCACATGATATGGGCTATCTCATGTCTATTGATTCCCTCCTCTTTGTGACATAGACAGTTCTTTTTTGCCTCATTGACCACAAAAACACCATCCAATAGTTGTCTACTTTAACAAAAGCTTGACCACAAAAACACCATCCAATAGTTGTCTACTTTAACAAAAGCTTATTAATATGGGAAATCGTTCCCACCACCACTTTAATCCTACTTGGGTTAGTTGATTTATTTCTGTGATTGGTTTCCTAGTGATATTAGGTTTTGACTCATTTGGATTGTTTATGATATTTTTACAAAAGCTCATGGTTTCATGATGATTGAACATCTCAATCCTTGTTGAATCTTAGGTCATAGCCTATAAGTTTCTGAGTGATGTGCATAATTGCAGGGTCCTTATGGGAATTGAAGGGAAGTCTTATCCGAAATCTGGGATTCTTCCTTGACATGGCAACATTATTAATGGCCCTTGGTCATTATGTGCATATATGGCGGCTTCATGGAATGACATTTAATCTTGTGGATGCAGTCCTTTTCTTGAACATCCGTGTAGATATTATCTACTCCTCCCTTACATCTTTATATGAATTTTGGTTAGAAATTATATCATATCCTTTTGTTCTATCTGGAGCAGGCCTTACTAAGTGCAACTGTAAAGCGTATAAGAGGATTCATGAAATTAAGGAAAGCTTTAGGTGCTCTACATGCAGCTCTTCCTGATGCAACTTCTGAAGAGCTGCAATCGTATGATGACGAATGTGCTATCTGCAGGGTATGTAGAGTTATTGTTAATTTGTTTTCCTTCTTTCTATCAAATTTTTATTGGTCAAAGTGTGATAGACTAGGCTAATGGCAGGAACCTATGGCTAAGGCTAAGAAGTTGAACTGCAACCACCTTTTTCATCTTGCTTGCTTGAGATCTTGGTAGATTATGCACTTTTCTTATGCAATCTGTCTTATTTTTCAAGTATATAAATGAAGCTCTGAGGCTTAACTTAATACAATGCAAATACCATTCCAGGTTGGATCAAGGTCTAAATGAATATTATTCGTGTCCTACTTGCCGGAAACCACTTTTTGTAGGCAGACAAGAAAATGAAGCAAATCCTCATGTGGGTGAAACTTTTAGCGATGACCAGCTTGCCCGTCAGATTAGTGCAGGACTTAATCGACAGAACACCACTGGGCCCACCCTCCCTGCTGGTATTTTCCCTAATCAAGCACAGAATCATGTTGAAGGCAGTGCTTGGAGGTCTGTCCTTGACATTTAAATTTTGTTTCCCATTTTCCAGCATTAGTATATTTAAACCATTGTGTTATTTTCATAAAAGATTTGAAGTATTATATCAGCATGCTTGTAATGGCTTAGTTGGACAAAGTCATTCTAATTGTCTCATTTTGATAATTTGTTCTCCCTATTTCATAGAAGCACTGGTCTCGATCCAAGTTGGTTGAGTGATTGGCCTAGCCAGAGCATGGATGGAGCTGGCCCCTCAAATGCTGCTAGATCTGTTGGATTGGGTAGAGTTCAGATGATGATGAGACATCTTGCATCTGTAGGTGAAACGTATGCCCAGACATCTATTGAAGATTCTGCTTGGAGCCTTTGGCCTATTAATCCTGCGCAGGTAGTTGCTGGTGGTTCACAAGTTCCTCGGAGCATTGGTGGAAGACATCCTGGAAGCATTGGTGGTTTAAATTTGCCACGTGCCTCAAATGATAATTTAGCCAATTTACTTGCCATGGCAGAGACCGTACGTGAAGTTCTGCCTCATGTACCTGATGAGCTAATTTTCCAGGTACCTTTACATCTCATGAAGTTATTTTGGTTTATGTTCTGGATTTAATATCACCCAAAGTTCATTATTTCTCTTGATGCTGCCTCCTACTTCACTCTCCCAATCTTAAAAATGGGAGGTTCTCTTCTCTTTTCTTTTTATGATTGCTAATAAGTCGCCTATATTTCTATGCATGTAGAACATTTAGTGTGTTTGGAAGTATTTTTATAATTCTAAAGTGTGTTTGATAAATGAAAAGTACTTAAAATAAATTCACGGGGTTCAGTTGCACATGAAAAAATATTATTAAAATTTTGAAAAATAATATAAACACTTGAGACTTTGAGAGTACCTCCAAAGAAGTATTCACCATATTTCTAAACCATTCTTATACGAAGTGTATATATTATTAAAATAATGGCTCAAATGCCCATTTCATTGAGAAAATAAAAGATAGGCGATAGAAGCCCCACAAAAAATAAAGGTACCCCCCCCCCTCCAAAAAAAACAACAACCCATATTCAAAACTTGGCCCACCACATAATTACAGGCCAATTGCTAGTAATAAAAATTAGCGGGTAGTTGCAAAATAATTTTGCGTTGACACCCAAAAAGAAGCTTTCAAGTGCCAACTTCCACACATAATGCCATGGTCGTTGCTCGTTACAAAAACTACTTTTGTTCCTTTCATGCCATATTCCCCACAAGAATGGTTGTTCTTGCCAACTCCCCCTTTCTTTTAAGGAGTATTTCTTAAAGACACTATAAGAAAACATCCCAAACTCATTCTGGTTTTTGAAAAGTATATCGGTTTCATTACAATAGTAATCATTTTGTTCATTTGTCTTGCCACTATTAAAATTGCATCTTATTTCAATCTTGAAATTTTATTGTTCAACATTGGCTTTTGTTTTCTTTCTGTACTTTTTTATAATCATATTCTATAAAAAAAAAGTGAAATCATGTCCAGTTGAAGAGTATATTACAGAGCATTTTATAGAAAGACATTTTTTGCAATGTCATTCTCCATTTCCTTTTTATAAGCATCTGAGGGATCCCATTCTGCAGGATTTGCAGCGTACAAATTCCGTCACAGTCACTGTGAATAATCTTCTTCAAATGTGATCACCATCCCAGTGACATCTTTGTTTTCTAGTGCCCATATGTTATTATTAAAGATCTGATATACCCCAGGTAACTAAAGCTCTAGGGCAGATGGATATCATGTTGGTTATAAAGTAACAGATACATTTTACTCTCATCTCTCCTTCTCTTTCTTTCACCATTTTTTTTCTTATTATCTTCTCCTTCAAATATCATGTTTTTAAAGAGCCAATTGTATCCATCTCTGTTTCAGAAAAAGAAAAAGTTTGTGAATGTAAATTTTTCTCATCCTCATCCCCAATCCACTTCACCTCAAAATATCTTTGTTTCTCATCAATTAGCTAAAGCCACGGCGAGGAATAGACGGCTACTGTACATTTTGATGTATATGTTTTCATATTCGTATTTTAAAAAAAATGTATGTATTGTCATTTGATAGCTTGGTTGGTCCGGTCTGATTTTATCTGTAAGCCAGTAGTTTTCTTCCTTTCATTTCTTTGCAGCTAGAGTGACTATGGGTAATAGATGGGAAAGATTCAAAATAAAGCGAGGCTAGTTGCTTGCAGCAAGTTATCATTAGTCTTGTGCTTGTAATTGTAGCATGATTAACAGTTGAGGCTTTGATGAAAGTTTTTTTGAAAGTTTTTCAAATTTGATGATGATGTATTATTATTCACAATTCTGATTCTTGTACATATAAATTATTATGTTCTGTTTCAAAACATCAAACTTTACCGTCCTTTTAACTATTTGGTTTCAAAGTTAAAACTGTCTATTTTTCTCTTTTTTTTTTCCAAGCAAATTTTTTTCCCCATCCTGCGGGGGTTTTCTTTTGGTATAGTAAAGTGGTTTTTTAAAAAGGAAAATATTTGCCTTCTCACCAGTTAGTTTATGTGTCTTATTTTTATTGGTTAAAATAAATCAGTGGGTCCCTCTTATATAGTTAATAAAAAATAATATATTTATTATTCCTAATTCTAATTTATCCAATAGAAAGGGAACATAAGATAATTAGGAGAAGACCAGTCACGAGGTAAGTATCTTTCTTTTTAAAAAATATTGGAAGAATTTGTTGTATGCATATGAAATCAGTCTTGTGCTGGAATAACTGAAGATCATTTTTTGAGTGATCCCCTTGAGAGAATTGGCACTAGCCTACTAGAGAAGAAGAGAAGAAGGAGAGTTGGGCAGGGCAGAACAGAAGGGAGTTATGAAGTGTAAAACCGAACCGCTTTCAAACTATGTGTGATTTGCAAATGAGATAAATTTACAAGGGTGTAATTTATAATTATTGAGATATTTTAAATTAAAATTGGTAAACTTTTTTAAAAATTTATTAACTTTTACAATTTTGATAAAATTATTATATAATGATTTTTTTTCATTATATAATTAAGATTAAAAAAAAAGTGCTATTTTTTTAAATAGCCCTACAGAATTAGCACCACCTTGGTTAGTTCTTAATTACCAGCATAGTAAGTTTTCCCACGGAGGGGTTAGGGTGAGAGAGAAATTTAATTAAATAAATAAATTGAGGTTTGATCTCCAAGATTATGGTTTCATTCTTCAATTAAGAAAAAATAGCTGACAGTAAAAGATTGTCTAGATAGCTCGGTCGGGTTAGCACCAAACAAGGAGCCTCAACGTTGAAATAGAACGACATGGTTTTGAAGGTCTTCGATGAATCGATAGTGACAAAAGTGACCACCTAAATTTTTTTGGGATAATTACTGAAATAATATATTTTCACATTAATTATTTAAATGTCAGAACTTTTTAAAAATTACTCAAATAGTATAATTATAGTTCTAGTTCAATAAAAAAAAACAAATAAATTCATTGAAAATAATAATGAAAAATAATCAAATGATTCTATGAATTATTGAACTTGAACTTAAAAAACAAAAAAAAAACAAACAAATTCATTAAAAATACTCATGAAAAATAGTTCAATAAATTTATTGAAGTATAATTATGTTATTTGAGTAATTTTTAAAAACTTCTAACATTTTAATAATTAATATGTAAATTTATGCTATTTAAGACAAATTCTTAAATTTTTAAGCCTTAAGTTTATTAAATTTTCTATTGGAGAGAAATTATCAAATGAGTGTTTATGATTTTTTTTAATGAGAGTGTTTAGGAATTAAAAATCTCATTTTCTAATTTGTTAATAATGATTTTATTTTGATCATCTATCTCTTATTTCAATAATTTATTGAACAATAAATCTACTATATAAATTTAAAATAATGATAAGATATATATATTTTAAATTCGCTTTCACTTAATTTATGTCTTTACTATAACAACATCGTGATTCGTGGTTATAGTAAAGAAAGAAGTTTAAAATACTTGGTTGGTTTATCTTTGATCACTATAATCTCTTATTTCAATTGTTACAAAGCTGTTTCAAACATTTAGATTCTTTTAATGAATATATGTAAACGTATAAAACAGTTATTACATCTCGAATCGATGCTACCACTTTTTTTTTTTAATTTTGTCCCTTGTCCACTCGTTTATTATTTATATTCATATTCTCTCTCATCTCATTTTTATTACTATTTGTTTTAAACTTTAGATACACGTACTTGAAGACAGAAAATAATGGAATTCATGTTTTTTTTTAATATGTAATATATAAACATAATATGGGTTTATTTGGGATAATTTTGTGTCAAAAATATTTTTTAATAAGGGGAGTTTGGTTGGGGAATGAGAAAGTGAAACCTTAACCACTCTCAAATTCAACTTCCCCTCAATCAGACACTTCCTAAGCGTTTGCTTGTAAAATCACTTGAGAAACGCTTTTAAAAAAAACACCTCTCAAATATTTAATTGAAAAACATTCGAGCCCATTTGGGTGCCATGTTTATTTATTTTTGAATGATCAATAACAAAAAAATTTTGTTTGATAGGTTAATTTTTAAAACAAAAACACAGCAGAAAATGAAAACGGTAATTTTTTTTTTTTTTTTTTTGAGCGAGAATGAAAACGGTATTTCATTATTTTCTTTACAAATTTTTTTTTGTATATTAATTATTCTTTTATAATTATTAACTGTATTATAATGGTATAACTTAATTTAAATTTGTGATATTTTAAAATTAGGTAAATTACAAATAACACTCTTGTGGTTTCGGTCAAATTAGTGAATAACTTTTGTAGTCTAAAAATGGAAAATCATACCCTCGTAGTTCTAAATTATGTCAATAAGACTCTTCCCCAACGTTGCAAACTTTCTTTTAGCCATAACTTTTCGTTTGAACTCCAATTTGAATGGTTCAAGATATTTTGGAATCCTCATTTCGGGCTCCACGTTATTGTCGCTTGAAAACATTTAAATCATTAGTGACGACATTAATCATATCTAATATTTTGATGATAATAAACTCTTTTATTTATTATAACGTAGAGCTCGAAATGAGGATTTTAAAACATATTAAATTATTCAAATCAGAGTTCAAACGAAGAATTTATGATTAAAAGAAAGTTTGAATTAGGTATCAATGTCCAGAAGTTGCCTTGTAAGCATATATATCATGTTCATTGTTTATTATCTTGGCTTCAATTGCATAATTCTTGCCCCGTTTGCCGGTTCGAGTTGCCTACCGATGATTCCGATTATTAGAAGAACGGGACTCTAATGCAGATACCGGAATCAGGGTCAGGAAACAACACTGCAAGTAGGGAGGGGTGGTTTGTAGGAGGGCTTGATGAAGCGCTTAGTCTTGGTTTACTCTTATGTTATGGATATAGATTTCTTTGATATATTGTTTTGTTTGGGTAAAAAAAAAATCTTTCTAATCCATTCTTAAATTTAAAAAATAATTAAAGAATTGATTTGATTAATTAATGTGTTTTTACCCGATTCAAAATACAGTTTTATCATAAGATCTTATATGTTGTATTTTTTTATCTTTTAAGTTTATTATTAACCACAAAACACCATTCTTTAAAATCGATTTTAATTTTAACCAATCATAAACTTTTTATATTAGGGGGGAATGCGGTATATAAGAATTAAATTCAACCCGTAGAGAGGGCTAGAGAAGTCTATTGATCTTCTTCTGAAAATGATCGGGCAAATAAGTTCGATCATCTTTTGTAAGTAAGTTTTTAGAAGTTTGTTTTGTTAAATACACCATTAAACAAATTATCGGAATATGACACCATAATACATATTATAACTAAAATCTCACTATCAATAGAACTTATTTAGTTCCAATGTCAAATAGGTTTAATAGAAAATGCTAATTACAATGTTTGTTAAAGATTTCCTAACTTCTAAAATTGATTATCTAAATTATGTCTTACACAATACCTTTTGCATAGCATAGTCCTATATTACCATTTTTAGTTTGTATCCTTAGAATCATATTATTAATCTGATTGAACATGCATTATGAATAAGCTTAAGAAATTTTTTACTAACTTTGCTTGTGTTTCAGTTTTCTTTTCCCCTTTTCAAATTCTGATCTTTTTGTTGGTTTTACTTTTATATTTGAGGGTTTTGGAATTTATATTCCTACAATTGTCGTTCATCAGCTCAATTGTGTAGCTTTCCATGCACTTTGTTAATATATATCTACTGCATCAAATTAGGAGAGGAATTCGAAACTTCAAATCTCTTGAGAAGATGGTAAATATCTAATCATTTGAACTATAATAACCAAACTCAAAATTGAATGCTCTGATTCTAGTAGCTAACCCAATTTTAGGTCTTGTAATCAGAATTATTAGTAGGACACCCTAGAATTCAATCTTTATCTTTTATCTAAAGGAAATTTAATTAGTAGTGAATCAAAATATTTAGAGGGTCAAGCTACTTTACAGGGAATAAAAGTTCATGTATGGTACAAGGACTTTTATAAACCCTTAGATACATCTCATTTGATCACAGCCCTTTATTTTTTTTACCTTTTTTACCTTAACTATTTTATTAAATCTAATTTAATTTCAACCGTTAGATTATAATCTTAAATCTTAACCATTAATTTTAAATCTTAAACATAATCCTGTACTATAGAATTTTCCAATATTTAGATTGAGGTAGTTTTATCGCAATCCAGATTGGAGGGAAAAGCCAATTACTTTTTTCTTCTTTCCCTATCTTAAAATGACAAATTTAATGTTCATTTTAACTTATAATAGTTATGATACTTTGAATAACTAAAATTATATGATAGATTAATTCAAAAGTTTAATTAAAACCGTTAATTCATGAAAATTTAGAAATTTTGGATTAATAATTTTGAACTTCAATTTTTTATTACAAATGAAAAATAATTGAAATTTTAATTTTCTTATAAAGAAATAAGATCATTTCAATTAAACTCGTTAAATCACGAAATTTCAAGATGCGGTTTTATCAATAACTTAAAAAATTAATGATTTTTTGTTGAAAGGATTTTAAATATTATAGAAAACAATAATAAAATTCATCATTCTATAAAATAAAAGAAAAAAAATTAATGATTTTTTTTATTAATTATATGAAAGCAAAAAAATATTATTTAAGAAAATAAACCAAACTAATTGTTATATTTGAAATTAAGGGTCCGTCTAAGATAATTTTTAAAAGTCTTTGAAACTATTTTTAAATTGTTATAAAAAAACACTCTTAAACACTTTCAAGAGTTATCTCAAACGGGCACTAACTGAAAAAAAAAAAGTATTATTTGATGTAATCTCTCAATTTTAAAAATAACCTAGAGTGCTAAAAAATAATGACTAAATGAGCATAATTTAAGGTGGTTTTGGTTCAGTCTACTTGTTAAATCAACATTGTAGAATAAAATTTTAAAATAATATCCTTGAATTTTTTTTAAAAAATAGATTGAAAAATGGGTTAGATTGGTGTCCACCACGCCACGATCATCTATCCAAAATTTAAATTCTCCCAATCTTAGTAATTATTTTTTAATTGAGTAACCAACTCATTAGTAAATAATTTGACAAAATTTTAAAAAACATAAAATTTATATTCAATAATCAAGCAGAACAAAGTTGTTTAGTTCATTCTACTTTTTAATATGAAGGAATAACTCAAATGGTAGGGGAAAAATATAATTACTCTTAGCAAAACTTTTGATCAAAATAACAAATAATAATTAATAATCATGAATGTGTTATTAAACAATAACCATTACTGTCTCCTCTACTTCCTCCTCTCACCCTTTTCATGTCTGTCCGTTTTGTAATCAAGGGTTAAAGATGATTATAAAATCCAGCAATATTTAATTATACCAATCTTCAACCGGCTTATTCGAATGCTAGCCAAGAACGAGAACGATCGTAACCGTCCCGGTTTCGGAACCTGACCTGCTTCTAAATCAACGATTGAGAGTCTTACGACAATGACCATTGCGAATTTGGAGATAAAACAATGTTGCAGCGTTTGCAAAGAAGAGTTTGAAATAGGTGTTGAGGTAAAGCAAATGCCTTGTGAGCATATATATCATGATAATTGTTTATTACCTTGGCTTCAATTGCATAATTCATGCCCCCTTTGCCGGTTACTGATGATTCTGATCACGAGATGAACCGGTCTCCGGTTCAGCTACCAGAATCAGGCTCAGAAAATCAGAACCGGCCCGAATGTTTTTGCTTTAAGTTGTGGGTTTTGCATACTTATTTCTATGTTTAAGGTTTTCTTTTAGATTTAAACACTTGTATTTATTTGTCAATTAAATTTAGGTGGATAACTTTTTGATGATTTTGTTATTATCTTCTTTAATTTGTTCATGTTATTTTAGCAGTATTTAAAATAGAGAATGATATTGATTTTGATTTATTTGTGTGCGCATTTTCCAATTCAAAATACAGTGTATCATTTGGCTCAATAAAAAAAAAAAATTCAGTGTACCATTGACTTTTGAAATCCTTCGACCATAAGATTTCAATCATAGAGACCTGATTCCATCTCCAATTGGTGGTTCTTATTTTATAATTATTTATTTACAATTAAGATTCTTAACTTTTTATATTTATGCAATTATATTTTTTTATGGTATATTTATGTAATTATATTGAATGCTATTTAATTGGGTGGTATTTTAAAAAGAAATTTGTCTAAAATAACATATTTCTACGTACTAATTACTGAAATGTGTAAATTTTTTTTAAAATTTATAAATCAAATTCATAGACTTTATAATTGGTGTGGTTTGCAGAGTAAAAATCAACTTAATGATTGTGATAGGTTTTAATATTATAAATATGGAAAATACTCCTCTCATCTTCGGTCAAGAGGAACTTTTTTGACTTTTCCTACTTGTCTTATTCGTATTGATTAAAACAAATTAGTGGGTCTCATATATTTAATATAAAAAAATTATATTTATTATTTCTTATTATATTTGATCTAATAGAATTATTTCACATATGAGAGTCAACATGATCGCTTTAATAAAGAGATAAGTATCTTCCTATAAATATAGAGTCATTGTTCTTCATATATAAAGATCCAGGTGAATCTTTTCAAATGGAGATTTTGGATTTCTTTTTATACATAGATTTTGGTGGTGTAAGTAGGAAGAAATTAGAAGTGAATGTTTTCTCATTTATAAAAAAAGTGTTATTTTTTAAAATAAATTAAAATTTTACTATTTTTTAAAATAAGATTGAAAAAAATATTATTGACAGATTCTAAAAAGGAGATTTTGCAATTTTTTTAAAATTTTTTTACAATCAGGTGATTTTTTTGGTTCCAAATAATTAAACATATGACATTAAGAAAAAAAAAAGGCTAAAATAAAAGTTAAACAAGCACTTAGCCGAACCGTCATTTACATTTACAGGAGCAACGCCAGAAGTGGTAACTGTCACGTTCACGTTCACCCCTTCTTTATCACAATCATCCATTTTTCAATGAATAACTGAATCCCTTCATTCATTTTCCAATTACAAGAAGAAGAAGAAAATGACAAAAAGATATGCAATTTTACGGAAGAAACTTGATGAACTCGAATCTGAAATCAACCATGCATTCTCTATCCTTCCTGAGAATCAAACCATTCATACAAATCTCTCAGAAGACATTACACAAAAGCTAGTTTTTATTTCCAATCTCCTCAATGCCGAGATCGCTTCTCGTCAGACAAAACCTCACCATTTGAAGCACATTGAACAACGACTCACTCAACTTGAAGCCGCTTTTCATGTTTGGGAAAGTTCTACAACACAACACGATCTCTTACCTGACCATGTTGATGATGCTTCTGTTTGTTCCTGTACTGAGTCTTGCCTTAACGACGACGGAGAAGCGGCGAGTATCGGTATTGATATTGAGGACCCGGAAAAGTGTGGGGAATGTTTGGAAGGGGAGAAATTAACAGACCAAATGGAGTTTTATGATTGTGTGGTAGTAGAAGAGAAAAAAGGGGTGGTGGTTGAAGAAGAAAGAAGGGAAAATGTTGGAGTTGGAAAGTTGTGTGGAGCTATGGTTAGTGGAATTGTGATTGGTATGGCCTTCATGGGTTTTGTTTGCATCAACTTCTACTTTTCTGATTTTCTTCAAGTTGAACAATGTGGAAATTTTATTCCTCCAACTTAATTTCATTTTTTTATTCTAATGATTGACAAGACAAGTTTTATTCTTTTGTTAGGTGATCATTATATTAGTTTTATAATCTATTTGGGCCCATCATAGTTTTGACGTGATAAAGCATTTATATTTCCGTTTTTATCAAGTTATAAGATTGGATACTCCTTCTCACATATTGTATATAAAATAGTATTAAAAATCTTTTTGTTTGTGTACATCGCTAAAATTTTAGTACTTATTATGACTCAAACCTATAACAACACAAGATAACTAGTGGAAGAGTTGTGATCTTTCTAATAAATTATCGGTATTTTTTCACACTTTTTTCTAACCTTTCTCTGCCCACTTCTTATCTTCTTTATACCTTACTTTCTTCACTATATGATTTTATAATTTAAAAACAAGTAAAATCTAACATTTATGAAGGGGAGTTTTCAAAAATAAATTGTGGATATTCTAAAACTGTGCTCATTATTTTTAAGGCATACTTGACTTGATTCTCAAGAATTTATGGAGATGTTTTGTTATGAAAAGTGACGAAGAGGGAGATTGTAGTTCCAATTCATCCGTGATCTTTCATAAAAAAATATGTTGTATTTAAATTTTAAATTAAGTTTTCAAAGCTATCATACGCTGAATCATAAAACTTATCATCACTTTTATAAACTTATGTTATCAGTTTCAACATTTATATATTATACATTTTCTTAACAGTATAACTTTTACAAATAATAATTTTATATACTCTTTCTAAATCTTTTTTCACTCCTATTGTGCCTTTTTACATTCTCACATTACAATTTTCAAAAACGTTGTTAAATGGGTTTCTTATAATAATAAAGCAGTTTTAAATTGTTAAAACCTAGGAACCAATTCAATTAAAAAGTATAAAATAACAAAATTGTCATTCCCAAGTCCCCATTAATTTTAAATTTTTAGGTAAAAAAAAACTATTTTAAAATAAGGGATATGTTTTGTTTATTCCTTATTTTGTATTTCACTTTTTTTTTTTAAATTCTAGTCAATTTTTTATAACCAAAAAGTAGATTTCAATTTTTTTTTAACTTTTACTTTAATTTTAAAAGCATTTTTGAAAAGGTAAAACAAAAAAATATATTGTTAATAAAATATGTTTAGCTTTTTTTAAATTACGACATAACTCTATTTCAAAGTTACTTTTCAAAGCAACTTTTTATTTTTATATTTTAAAAGTAATATTTAAAATCAAATTTCAAACGATATAAAAATAATAATATTATTGAGTATTTGAATCATTAATAATAAATTTGTGGTTCTAAAAGTTATAATAACTTTCTTTAAGCATTTTTCTACTAAATTATTTTACTAAAAAATAAGGGTAAAATACTCATTTGGTCTATGAGTTTTAGAGGTCGTGTCTATTTGGTCCATACGTTTTCAATTTGTGTCTAAGTGGTCCTTAAGTTTTGGATATTGTGTCTATTTGATCAATGAGTTTCAATTTGTGTCTATTTGGTCCCTGAGTTTTAAATATTGTGTCTATTTGGTCTCTGAGTTTTCAAGTTTTGTCTAAATGGTCCCTGGATTATTAGAAACAAGCTTGATGTTTTCTTAATTTATTA
Source organism: Gynostemma pentaphyllum (assembly GCA_028015215.1). Taxonomy (NCBI): domain Eukaryota; kingdom Viridiplantae; phylum Streptophyta; class Magnoliopsida; order Cucurbitales; family Cucurbitaceae; genus Gynostemma; species Gynostemma pentaphyllum. The sequence goes on along the minus strand of CM051351.1, from coordinate 2,226,187 downwards.
ACTCATTAACATAATATCGACTTAAAGGTGACGTAAAATGTTTAATTGATTAAAATACTGACATGAGATTAATAATTATGTCAAATTTTAAGCATGTATTAATGAAAGATTTAATCATATCTTCGTATTTTGACCAATTAAACATGTTATGTCAGCGTTAAGTCAATAATCTGGTAAGAAGTTAATGAATACATTAATTAAAGACCAATTAAACTTATTTCTAATAATTCTTGAAAATCTAGGGACCAAATAGACACAATATCCAAAATCCAGGGACCACTTAGACACAAATTAAAAACTAATGATCAAATAGACACAACATCCAAAATTCAGGGATCATTTAGACACAAATTGAAAACGCAGAGACCAAATAGACACGAACTTTAAAACTCAGAGAGTAAAGGGTACTTTACCTAAAAATAATTAATAAACTGTTACACGTGCGTCACGTGCGGGTCTCACCGAAAAATGGAGACGTTGGAGAAAGCACGTGCTGACCATCTTTCGTTTGTAATTTTGGTCATTGATAGCACAAAATCAGATAAGATTCTCCAGTCTGTCTGTCTGTCTTCTGTATTTATCCTTTTTCAGTGGCATTTTGGTCATTTCTTCTTCTCAAACAATTGCTTTCAAACGATGCCAATTACAATCTGGAAAGGTTTCTTTATGTTTTTAAAAGTCAATTAAAATTCCCAAATGATCATTGCGTGTTCCATTCCACCAAAAGAATGTGATAATATTTTTTTTTGACAAATAATTTTTTAGTTAAAATAAACATTTATTTTCTTACATTTTGTTGATATATATATGATTAAATTTGTTTTTGTTCATTGACATAAAATTTTAGTATAATAAATGATTTAACATATTTAATATGGTATAAGAGCAGGAGGTCTCAAGTTCAAATCTCCGTGGTGTCATTTGCTCTTATTTCCTCCGCATTTAAATTTTACATGTTTGGGTTTTGTGTCACTTTTGAGTATAGAGAGTGATTTAACATATTTCATACATTTATCTCACTTTTAAATTTATTATTTAAGGTTTGAAAAGTTTGTATTTAATCTCCATTTTTGGATAAAATCAATTTTGACGTGGCATATATTTTTAATTGACTAGATAAACAATGGATTGAAGTCGTGAACCTTTTATTTTATTGATTATTTCGAAATTTTGAAGGGATCATAATGTAGAACTCAAAATAAAAATTTAAAATATCTTAAATCATTCAAATCAGAGTCCAAAAGAAAAATATTAACATATTTTAGAACTACACGAGTATAATTTATAATTTTTTTAACTACATAGATGTTCATATATTTAATCAAAACTATAGGAGACTTACTTATAATTTTACAAAAAAACATAATTAAATTTTTTAAGTTAAAAAAATTTTGAATAAACAACATGCACACTATTAATAATAGTGATTCACCTTAAAACCAATTGGTGATGAGAGGAGTGACCCTTAGATTTTATAAATGTTGTTAAGTCCCTTCATCTTTTCGATTTGGGATCCTTAACACACACCAAATACGTCTTCCATTTGAAAATTCCAAACATGATCTAAACTCACATATTAAAAAAAGAAAGAAAAAAAAATCACCTTCCCATACCCATGAGGTTATTTTAAATGATGCTAGTTTTTAACAGATGCTAGTTTTTAACATTTTAAAATAACATTTTTTATCGCAGTACACTACCAGAATGTCTAAAAATATTTCAAATTTTTTAAAAAATGAAATTTTAAAATACTCCCATACCCCATGGCCCAAATCTCACAGGTCAGTCTCAACGACTTAAATTTACAAAGTTACCCCTAATCGGTCCCCATCATGATTCAGCGTCGAAATTCCTCGTTCCTTTCAAGCTTTTGTCTTCTTCTTCCTGCCTTTTTCCTGTTTACTTTCTTTCGAAAGAAATCCCACCATTAAACCTTCACCAACAAACCAAAACCAAAACCCTCGTTTTCATCTTTCTCATCCATCAACCTCGCTGATTTTTCACCGTTTCAATCATGAGCAGATTCACTAGACTCGAGCTCATTGACCACCCTTACTTCTCGTCCCATTTCCCTTCTCTTCTCTTAACCGATACCTCCATTTTCACTCCTAAATCTCTTTCCCTTCCCTCTTTTGCTGAAGAACTCGATGACTTTGATTTTGCTTTCAACTTCTCGAGCCATCGACCTTCTCCGCTCGATGTCTTTGACTCATTTACTGATCTGATTCAGATCGATGAGGCCCCGTGTCTGTCTTCTTACAGACGGATTCGTCAAGTTCAGAGATCTAGGGATGATTTTTTGTTGCAGAAATTGAACGATCGTGTTAATGAGCTTGAGTCTCGATTTGATCGATTATCCAAGGCGAGGATTAGTGGATATGGTGATAGGAAGTATACATTGACCAAGGAAATCAAAGGAGTGGAGAAGGATGGAGTTGATCGCAAGTATAAATGGGAAACAGAGATAAAAGAAGGGAAGAAGGATAAGGAAGGACGAAATGGTGGGGTTTTACAGAATTATAAATGGACGGCTGAGATCAAAGGAAAGGATGATGTGAATCCTATCGTAAGGAGGTATACGGTCGAGGTTTCGTCTGGTAATGCAAGTGAAAAGAAGGAATTGAAGGGAGAGAAGAAGAAAAAGAAGGGTAAGAAGGTTGAAAATGAGACTCGTTTGGTTGAGATTGAAGAGAATGAAAATCATGGTACTGTCATTTTAAGACAGGTATTGTTAAACACTTTAAGTTATGTGATTAATTTTATGATCCCCTGCATAATTACTTTTGAGAATGTTAAAGAGAATAGGAGGATGAGTTGTTTTGACTTGAAAAATTGGAGGATGGTATATATAGTCACCTTAGATCACTTGAAGGCATTTAGATTGCGGTTTTCACAAGGCAAATTCCTGTAGTCTAGGGCTGTGGAATTCGAGTTTGTGTAATCTCTATTCGGTGTATGAGTTTATACACCGTAAAAACTCGTATTTATGTAAAAAAAAAAAGTTGTAAAATAATCGTATTGCGGATTAACCTATGTACAGTACAAACCCATGAAACACCACCAAACGAAGGTGTCCTTAAGATTTATTAGATAATTGGTCTGGGATTAATCACTTGAGTATGCAACTTTCTTAAAATTAAAAACTGAAGCACATCTAACATACATAAATTTAATGCTTAAACTTCTTTTTTTTAATTAAAAATGTTGAAATACGAAGCATTTCAGTCATGTAGAACACCCGGAGGAAGTTGTACGAATCTTAATTTATCATTTTAAGATGTCTCATTTCTTTATTTATTTCGATTGTACGTAGTTGATATCTGTTTCTGTTAAGAAATGTATTGGGAACTTACATGATGTATTTTTGTGGTGGAAGGCCTTTGCCAAGAGAGCTGGAGTTATTGAAAATAGGAAGGGTAAGAAGAAGGAGTTTTCTCCTCAAGATGCAGCTTTGCTAATTCAGTTGCACTTCAGAGCTTACCTGATTCACAGGTCAAAGGTTCTTCGTGCTCTTAGAGATCTGTCAGTTGCTAAATCCAAGTTGAAGGAAATCAGAGCATCATTTAATAACTTCGCTTACAACCAGCGGATAGTTCGTGATGCAGAGGAGCGCCAGAGGTTCACTGAAAAAATAATTGTCCTCCTCCTCACTGTTGATGCTATTGAGGTTGCAACCTCTCTCACATCTTTCTATCTTATTATTCTAAAAAAATTCTTTCATATTTCCATTATACATGGAATATCAAAGCTTAAAACTCCTATGCTTTTAGACTCTTGCATTAAACTTTGTTGCATATATCAATATGAATATGATCTGGAAATAATTCATTCTATTAGTATTTTATTTTCTTCTGGCTATTTTGCATTTTTGCTTGATCATATCATTTCTTCTGTGAAATTGATCTTAACTCCATACTTTATCAGATCAGCCAATCTCATGTTCTTGCCATTCTAAAGCTGAGCAACTCAATAGGATTTTTTAATTTTATTTTAATAGTCTAGCATGTGGAATATGTAGGGTGGTGGTTCTCTCAGTTATCTCAAACATTTAAAAATAACATGAAATACTAATCTTTTTACTGAAATGAAAATGGTGATACTTAATCTCTATGAATGTAACGGATTTATTTCATGTGTCACGTTTATCGCGTTTCCTCAAACATCTTTTGATCTGATCATCTGAGTTTTATGTTTCTCACTATCATTTTTATTTGTATGGGAATCATGGAGACTGGTCAGGTGTCTATCTAGTTATTTCTTCTGCCAATCAAAAAGATTATTTTGATAATTAGCAACTGCGTCGTTTTGGGAGTTTAATTTGTATCATGTTTTAACTTTTAAGCTCAATGTCAAAGTCAAACTTTTCTTTAAGGTATTATTTCTGCAGAATTTAGAAAAATACAATCGTCTCTGACACAAGTTATTGTCTGATCAGTGAATTATGGACTTTCTAATCAAGATTAATTCATGATATTTTTGTAGGGAGCTGATTTGATGGTGCGAGCTGCGAAGAGATCAATAATAGACGAGCTGGAAGCCATACTTGACGTGGTGGACCCCCAACCTGCTAAGAAATCTATTTCCTTTAGGAGGAGGACGTTTGATATGCCTAGTGCTAGCATTAACAAGGAAATTGCTGCTGGTGTGGCTCAAGTAGTTGAGTTGATTGACCAAGCAGAGAGGAGCACCGGCACTTTCGAGGCATGTGTGTAAAAGGAACTGCGATTTCGCATAATTCTGCCTCTGTGATTGAGCTAAGATCCCATAAATAATGAAGCGGCGTAGTTGAGTGACTGGGTACTTTTCGTTGTAGGACAGAGCTTTGATCATGCTTTAAAATTCTCTCAGAATTGACACACTATAGTTTACTAGAAGGTTGTCCATGTTTTATGAACCGTTTGGATCTTGTTCTGTTATAATTTCTTCATGTTATCTTTCGCTTGCATGTGCTTTTATTTGCTTCCTTCCACTCTTGAATGTAAACTAGAAAAAGTTCATTGAGAAAATCTTATGGATTTCTGGCGTCGAGGTCAAAAATTTTAGCTGGAAATTATTGTTTGCATCAGGGATCTAATGTATATAATCATGTTTCTTAGGAAAATGAGAAATTGTATGTCGTTGTATGGGCTAACGATTTGGTTCTTTGGACCCTTATTTTAACTTCTACGCCTATAAGGATTCTAGGTTTTCAAAAAAAATTCCTCGTATCAGGGAATTTTCATAATTTTGTATGAGTTGGTGTTATGTTAGTTAGGTCAAAGATGGGTCATGCTACGCCCAACAACGCTTTATAAGTTGGATCAAAACTCGTTAGGATTTTATTTATGGTTATGTATATTTATCTATCTGTATTATGGGTCAATTTAGTTGTAGCTGTTGAAATAATTGTTTTCCACAATGGTAGAAAATTTAGTTATATCATGGATTTAATTGATGTTGGGTTAATTCAACTTACAAATTAAGCTATAGTAAATTCAATTCATAAAAATATTGTGAGATATATAACTAGTTAGATAATCTGTTAATTAAACTAAATAATATAATACAATACAATTTTAATTTTATTTTTTTTCCCTTTAAACAATAATGGTTCCAAATTTTACATCTGTTAAAAAGATTATGGGTCCAATTTTACCGTACAGAAGAGTAATTTTCAAGAATCCAATTTTCATAACTACTTGACTTTGCAGCAATTATTATTATTATTTTATCTTTCTAAAAAAAAGAAATGGTCTATAATAGAGTAGTATATTACTGGTCATATAAATAATCTAGAAACAAAATAGGGGTAATTTCCCTTATATTATGATTTTGGGTTTTAGCCTTTTATACTATATGGATAGTATATAAAAAATGTTACTTTTTAAATAATATTGTACAATAATATGTTATTTAAGTAACTGCCCATCTAAAAATTTGAAATGAATTAGAAAATTGAAAATTGAAAATGTACCAATGATATTATTATTAGCTATTAAAAGTAACTTTAGAAATCAAACCAAACCAAACAAATTAGCCTCGCTGTCCCTTGGTTGCTTTGCCGTTTCGATCAGTAATTAATCAAATCTTATCTTTCACCTAAAAAAAAAATCACATGATTTTCAACCTCCTTTCTGTCTCATCTTTGCCGACTCACTCATTTTTATCATCTTCCTTCCTTCACTTATAAAACCCCAATAGGCAATAGCTAGAAAGATCCAACTTTGAAAAAAGCAGCTTTTTCGTTTCTTTCATTATGGAGAGAGATTCAGATCTCGACTACAAAGCTTTGCCGGATCATCATAAAACGGCTACGTCACCCAAAACAGCTTTCAAGTTTACCACTTCAATCATCATCATCATCATCTCTTTCCTTCTTCTCATTTCTTTAATCATCAACCAAACTCATAACTCGCAGCTAAATAATCAATCGCCACCGTCGCCGTCGCCGTCGGTGTTCATTCCGAGAGGTGTTGCTGAAGGAGTCTCTGCCAAATCAAACCCCTTTTTTTCAAATGCTTTCAATTGGACTCATTCTATGTTTTCTTGGCAAAGAACTGCCTTTCATTTTCAACCACAGCGAAATTGGATGAACGGTAATTTAATTAATTATTATTATTATTATTTTTTTTTTATAATTTGATCATTAGCAAGTTAACTCCACCAATCTCTTTTTATTCATTGTTTTTTGACCATTCAATTTCATCTTATCCTTTAAACTATTGCGTGATTGGTTTTACTATTGTAATTGATATTTTCTTATTTAAAACATCAATAATTGGAGGGTATTATTTTCTTTACTATTTCAATTACTATTTTTATGGAATATTATATTGATATTTTTTAAGAAATTAAAATAAAATAGGGGAGGCGAGACACAAACTTTGAATTTTATGAGAAAATAATAATATATAATTATTTGAGTCTGTGTTCATGTTGATAGTAATAAATGGTATAAAATAATAGTTTTAAATGATTCAATTGATTTTTTTCATTCATATATTATAACAAAGGTTTTCAGACATGAGTCGATCATTTTCTTACAAATCGTGGTTATAATTATATTATTCCGTCACTAATTCTTATATTTTATTGTGATTTTTCACTGCTATTTGGTGGGCGGGAATCCATGCTATACCAGATCCCAACGGTAAGTAACTTCTAATGTCTTTTCTTTTTTTCTCTCTTCAATTTTAGGGAAATTTTACTGCAATTATTTTGGTTAGTTTTGCAATTTAATGAGCAATATATTTAACTAAAGAAAATACTTGTCTTAAAAGCATATCAATGGTCCCATATAATTAATAAAAATATATATTAATTACTCTTATTATTTTTTAACCAATAGAAAATTAACATGTAAAAAGATTATGAGAGATTCTCCAAAGTGATAAAAAAAATGACTCCTGCTAGATCTAGTTTTTGTCGTCTATTTGTGATAAGTATTGACCAATAGGAAAACAATGACGTGGACGAATTAACAGATATTATTTTTCTGAAAATATTATTTCCCTGTAAATAAATAAAATATTATTTTTAATTGGGTTAAATTAAAGGTATGGCATTTTTTGGTTAACCAACAATGAATGAAGGGAAGTGATTAATGATAAAGCTGGGTTGTCAGAATGGGTCCCACTCTGACACCCCTTTAAAGGCATCCACGTTGTCTTCTTGTCTTGTCGTGTTATTCAGATTATTTAGCAAAATGAGAGAGATTGTAAGAAAAAATAGACACTTTTTGAAATCAATCAATGTTAGGGTTTTAAAATAAAGTTGCTATGATTTTTTTTTTATATATAGTTAAAAATAAAATCATATAGTTTTAAGCTTTTGGTAAACAATAAATCATATTATTGTAGAGATTATAAATTTTGGTTTATCCGAACAATCAATATGAATACACATGGCATCCAAAAAAAAATATGAATACACATGAATAAATTTTTTACATAATGTTAATTTTTAAAAATACATATATATATTAAAACCACATTTAACAAAATTTGGCTGATTAAACTTTAAATTAGGAGTGCTTGCCATCAATAAAGATTTTGGTTGAGCTTTACACTTATTTAGATTTGATTGAATTTTAAATAATTTAAATGATAGGAATGAGTTTCATCATTATTTTTAAATTAGTTGGAGTAAATTAATCGAAATTCATTAATTTAAAAATATCTTATAAACAAACACATATTTTCTGGTTAATTTTATGTAATTTAAGGATCATTTAAAATTCTCCAATTTTTTTTAAATAACTAGTTCGAGTAATATAATAATTATTTTTCATAAAATAAAATGTAATATTGAACCTCTATTTTAAAATTAATATTATTTCATCACTTATTCTATAATAATATAAAATAATTAATCCAAACAACTTTGACTATTTAAACTTTTTACTCAACCAATTAACGAACACCCCTTATCACATACTTCTATTTAGAAAAGTAATGTAAAGCACATCAATATTTTTTTCTTCAAAAAAATAATTATCATGTTTACATAACCAAATCAAAGACTAAATAATCATTAATGGATCAATTACTTTAGATAAATATGCTTGTTAAAATTATTTTCAATATGAATTAATGAAACTAAACCGTTTCTCGAAAAAATATTTAATTGAGTTCATGTTCAGAAATATAATTTTTTTTCCTTTATTATTATATTTGGAATTGAATGGATATTGGAATATTTGTGTTTTAGGTCCATTGTACTACAAAGGATGGTATCATCTGTTCTATCAGTACAATCCCGAATCAGCTGTATGGGGCAATATCTCATGGGCCCACGCCGTCTCAAGAGATCTCATCCATTGGTTATATCTACCATACGCCATGGTTCCCGATCAATGGTACGATATCAACGGTGTCTGGACCGGTTCCGCTACGATTCTTCCTGACGGTCGGATCATAATGCTTTATACAGGGGACACCGTTGATGGGGTGCAGGTGCAAAATCTCGCATATCCTGCAGACCCATCCGATCCCCTCCTCATTCATTGGACCAAGTATCCGGGTAACCCGGTTTTGGTCCCCCCACCCGGCATTGGTTCAAAGGATTTTCGAGACCCGACTACAGCATGGGTCGGATTTGATGAAAAGTGGCGGATCACAATCGGGTCACGGATCGGGAAAACGGGTATTGCATTAGTCTATACGACTACGGACTTCACCACATACGAGCTCTTGGACCGATATTTACATGCTGTTCCGGGTACGGGTATGTGGGAGTGTGTCGATTTTTATCCGGTAGCGGTTAACGGGTCAAATGGTTTGGATACATCAGTGAACGGCCAGGGAGTAAAACATGTAATTAAAGCTAGTTTGGATGATACAAAAGTGGATCATTATGCAATTGGAACATATCATCCGAATAATGATACATGGGTACCCGATAACCCGGAAGAGGATTTGGGTATCGGGTTAAAGTTGGATTATGGAAGGTATTATGCATCAAAGACGTTTTATGACCAAAACAAGGAGAGGAGAATCTTGTGGGGATGGATTAATGAAACTGATACTGAAGCCAATGATTTGGCAAAGGGTTGGGCCTCTGTGCAGGTAACCTTTCTTTCATTTTATCCTCTAGATTAATTTTTAATCATTATTTCATTGACTTTTTCTTTACCATATTGTATTTAAATTGGTACGAAGAAATAGAGGAATTACAACACTTTTCTCCATATCAAACGTAATAGAAATAAGAATTTCAAATTATGCCAATGAGATTTCGTTAACTTTCTTTTAGTTATAATTTATTCGTTTGAACTTTATTCTAGATGTTTTGAAATCTAGGTCTACGTTGTGGACACTTCAAAAAATTTGAAATCGTCGATAAATAAAAGAGTTTATTATCATCAAAATATTAGGTATGATTGAAGTCATAAACCATTTTATTTACTAATGATTTAGAAGTTTTGAAGTAACCATAACATAGAGTTCGAAACGAAAGTATCTTGAATCATCGAAACTAAAGTTCAAACGAAAGAGATATGGCTAAAAAATATTAACGACATTAGAAAAGAGAAATCTCATTGGCACGAGTGATTTTTATCATTGATTAAAAAAAACCACCTGAGTCTTATTACTGTTTACCCTGCATATTATAGAAAAATTATTAGAATGCAACTAATCCAATGTTTATTACGTATTTTAAGACCATTCCGCGGACAGTAGTATACGACGACAAGACCGGGACCAACATTATCCAATGGCCAGTCGAAGAAATTGAGACCTTGAGATTGAGCAGCTCCGATTTTAATGGAGTTCTTCTTAAACCAGGCTCCGTTTTCGAACTCGAAATTGGCACTGCTACACAGGTAAAAATGTATCAAATACTCGCTTCAGATTTCATGTTCTTGATTTGCTTTCTCTTACAATTTTTTCTTTGCGACATTTCATCAAACAGTTAGACATATTTGCTGAATTTGAAGTAGAACCACTTGGTTCTGAGGAAACTGCAATTAACAATGGAGGTTGTGATGGTGGTGCGGTGGAGAGGAGCAGTTTAGGACCGTTTGGTTTGTTGGTTCTAGCTGATCAATCGCTTTCTGAGCTTACTCCTGTTTATTTCAATGTCGCCAATCGTGATACTTACTTTTGTGTCGACGAGAAAAGGTATGTTCACCACTTTTCACCTTTTCCCACGTTTAAATTTTGCATTTTGTTATAATGTAGTCATCGGTATAGATTGAAATTATTACTTTTTCTTGTCGGATTTGATCCTCAGATGCACATAGAGTTGGGGGATTGGGGTGTGACCAGAGTCCCTATCGAATTTTGCGTGTTTAGGTCCAAAATGGTTAATATCGTACCAATTTGGAGATCAGGCTCGTTGGCCCAACAAATGTATTAGATTTTAGACAAAATGTTGAGTCTCAAATACTTAGTTTTTGTGGATGAATTCCTCAGATGTCGAACAAAGTGATTAATATGGTTCTTTATTTGAGAGATGGATCTTTGCACTCAGAGTGGTCAAAACATAGAATAGCCAATAGTGATCCGCGGTTGAAATCTAGGGAAAGAGAGTGGAAAGGGTGTAGCAGAAGCCTCAGTGAATCTAAGCATATTTGTAATGGAACTAGCAATTTGAGAAGCTGTCAAAGGAGAGGAATCTGCAGTGGATAACAATTGACCCTACACTCTTTAGAGATATCAGACAATTTCCTGCCTTGGATTTGGGTGATGGTCACACAATATTGGGGATGAAACGGTTGAGCGCAACGTGTAAGTGTAACATGCTGATGAATTGGAAGACGCTCTCGATAAAGCTCAAAATTGGGGAAACCATTGTCAAATTAATCCAAGAGTTTTGTGTAGTTTTTTTTAGCCTACCCCCTCAGCATGAATGTGATCATGCTATAGTACTGGTATTCTGGCTTAGGGGGGATTGTTTGAATATTATGTTTAATCTTCTAGAGAAACTCTGGAGTTGGAGAGTTTAACTTCCAGATCTCCAGAAAAGTGTTGCCCTTTTTATACTTTCCTGTTTGGGTAATACATATCATCGAAATTTGTAGAGCAGAAGAATTCTGGACTGGAAAATTTAGCTTAATTATTTGTTTTCTTGCTTATTTTTTCAACATTTTCTCAACTATATAATTTTGAGTTTTTAATGCCAGGTCTTCAAAGGCTACTGATATTTATAAACCAATTTATGGAAGCAAAGTTCCAGTTTTAGAGGGTGAAAAATTCTCCATGCGGGTGTTGGTAAGACTAAGACAAGCATTTCCTTGGTTATTTATTTGTGTGACTTTTTATCGATTTCTTCCTTCTTTTTTTTTTCCCGCAGGTTGATCATTCAATCGTGGAGAGTTTTGCACAAGGAGGGAGAACTGTAATAACATCACGCATTTATCCAACAGAAGCAATATATGGAGCAGCAAAGTTGTTTATATTCAACAATGCCACAGCAATAAACGTGAAAGCAACATTGAAGATATGGCAGCTCAATTCTGCCTTCATTCACCCTTTTCCCTGAACCAGGCAGCTTTGTTAAAATTGTTGCTTTCTTCAAAGCTGTGCTGGTTCAGTGTCATGATTCATTTTGTTTTGTTATTTATTATTCTTCTTATCTATTTCAGATCATTTTTGTCAAAATTTAGGTGCTGAAATGTGAAAAGAAGAAAGTCCTCTCCTAGTATCCTGGTAATGGTTTTTGTCTTGTTCACATTAGAATAAGTGAGGAAAATATCATTTTCATATAAGATGTTATTTATCATGACACTTGATCAAATAAAACTTGGTCTATATTTAGTAGGGTGAAAGTTCAAAACTGACAGACTTCAGTTGGTTGGAGTGGCCTAATTGGTTGTGGTCGGTTTGGTCAGATAGTATATTTTTACATAATAATTACTAAACTGAAATGCATGGAATCAAATTTTACTCCTTGCTGAAATGTCCGTAAATTTCCGTAAATTTGAACCTCAATATTTTACTCCTTGCTGAAATGTCATAACTCTTTAAAAATTACTTAAATAACATTTTAACAATTCAATAATTTTATTCAACTATTATTTTATTAGTTTAATAAATATATTGAATTGTTATTTTTATCTAAATATTATTTGAATTGTGTTTAATTTAATATTCATCCATCTACTCAACGGACAATTTGGGGTGGGTATTTTTTTTTTTTTTTAAATTATAAATAATAAGGCTTTAAATCTCACATCTAATGATCAAGTGGGATTGGACTTGGAGTAAGAGATGGGGGAAGTGGGCAATGCCGTATCAAATTGCTGAGCCAAAGATTCTTAAATTGGATGTTTTAAAATTTTGAAGAGAAAAAAATGATAGTGGTAGTGGGGCCATATAGATTAGATTGAGCTGAGGCCTGAGGGCATGCATCGGCATTGTCAATTCCTTTTTCAGGAAATCCGAACGTTAGAGTCCTTGACAGATAGAGAGACGCCCAAACTTGTGCACTTGCATTTCAATGTGGATCCACTCCACTTGACACATCATTATTTCTCTCTTCTTTATTTGTGTTACTGTTAAAATCGGTACATCCAGGGTCGTTTATTAATTTTAAAAACCTGGATCGGTTCGATTATAATGGGCGAATTAGGTTTTGAACCGCTTTTATCGGTCGTCGTTTTTCATGTTTTTTTATTAAGTTAACGTTTGCATTTAGCTTTTAAAAGACTTAAAAGTGTGTTGAAGAAAACAAAAAAATCAAACATAAACAAAAACTTAGTTGAAAAATTAGATTAATAAATATATAAAATATAAATTAAAATAAAGTGATAAATAAATATATAAAATAAAACAAATAAATAAAAATTAGGGGAAATACGGAGTAGTTAATTTTTACTTTTTTTTAAAAACTCCATTCGGTTTTTTGAATAATTGAGAACCTGGCTTTCGGTTTTTACGTTCTGCCTGGTTTATTTTTCCTGGTTTTTTCAATTTCACCCCCTACTTATTGAAGTTATGGTAAAATATAATCCAACATCGTTTATAAAGTCTTAAGGTTACTCTTGAGACAAATTATTAAAAATTGACAATACTCGATCATCTTTATTTTCTTTTTTATTAAGTTAGCGTTTGAAATCACTTTTAGAGGTATTTAAAATAGTTTTTGAATAAAGAAACTGGTTTTGATAATCATACTTTTAAACATTTATAAAAACTATCCTAAACGGGCATTAAAATAGTTCGCTTAGAGATATTTTATGATAAAATATTTGGGAATAAGATGCATGGATTCTTCGTATCGGTTAAATTATACTTTTTTTTTTCCATTCTTTTACCATGTGGTCTGGTTTTCGTTTTTATGTTAACATGCCTGGATCGTATCAAATCGAGTTGTGAATTGAAGATTATGGTCGATTGGAAGAAAAAACATGAGGGAAACGTTTGTGCTTGAATGAGAACGGGTAAACCGGAGAAGGTCACTCTATGCATGAGGCTTATTTGGTGAAGAGTGAAAAATTCATGCTAGTAAACATACCTAATAAATTAAAAACACATACCCATGATTTCGCAACTTGAAATTTTAAAGTCAGTCTCTCATATTTCTCTTCAATTATATTTATATTAATTATAAGATGTTTTAAAATTAAAGTATGCTAGTATTAAATTTCACATGAAAACGATAATTACGAATCACACCAATATTAGTTCAAAATAATTTTAAACATCTTTGTGGTCAATATGACACATGTTTATTCTAGAGAGTGATAGATGGAGAATAATTTAATGTGTTATATTTGTGAAAAAATTTAAAATTATACTATACAAATAAGTATATATTTTATTTCCTGCTATAAATATTAGAAACTCGTATAATATCTGAGATGATTTCATTTAATATACGAATGTAACGTCAATATTTTTTTTTATAAATAATTCAATATTTTAAATCACGCCCCTGATTCCTGAACCATTTCTTTCTATTTTCTCATTTCAATTTACTCTCCTTCCCGGCGAAGAGAAAAGAAGAAGTTTGGATACCACGCAGAGGCAGAGGCAGAGCCCCTCTCTCTCTCTCTCTCTGTCATTCTTGTTCTCTTCTCTCTTAGCGTTTCTGTCATTCAAAAACTTTGTATAAAATAATAAAACAAGTTTCGGATTTGGAGAACAAGTGCAAAAGTGAAAGGAAATGGCTTTACTTGGTTTCACTGCGTATTTTTTGTTTTCTCTCATTTCTGTTTTCGGAACTGTGAGTTTGGCCGGAGACCCTTATGTTTTTTACGACTTTCGATTCTCTTACATTACTGCCTCTCCTCTAGGGGTTCCTCAACAGGTGTGTGTGTGTGTTTTTTTTTTTAATCTGGGTTTTCATTTTTGATTATTTACTGATGTGGGTTTGCTTCTGTTTCTGCAATTTCCTTTATGGGTTCTTTGCTGGGTGATAAGTTTGTTCAAAGTATTTGGTTTTGGTCTTTGTTTATTTTTCATTTTGGATTTTGAATTGACTGACTTGTAGATTTTCAGTGATCTTAAAAGACTATTTTTTTTTTTCATGATTTGTGTTTGATAAATGGGGATGTGTAAAATCAATAATGGGGTGTAATGCTATTACTGGAGAAGCAGATTTTAATAGGACACCCTTTTTTTGTTGACCGTTTCTCTGGATAGTGATGGTTGATTGCGAATGAGATAAGAGTATGAGTGAGTCTGTTAATTGGTTTTGGCAATTAATTTTTTGTTGCAGGTTATAGCAGTTAATGGAAAGTTTCCTGGTCCTTTAGTCAATGCTACAACTAATAACAATGTAGTTGTGAATGTCCGGAATGATTTAGATGAAAATCTCCTTCTTACATGGTAGGTTTATAGGTCACCTGTGATAATCTCCTTCTGTACATTCGTCCAGCTTGTCCTTCCTTCCCGTTGAATTTCTTGTTTAAGCGTGCTTTTGTGATTGGAGAATGGCTTGTTGTGTGTGGCAGGCCTGGAATTCAAATGAGGCGTAATTCATGGCAAGATGGTCTTCTTGGCACCAACTGTCCTATTCCTCCAAAGTGGAATTGGACTTACCAGTTTCAAGTGAAGGATCAAATCGGGAGCTTTTTCTATTTTCCATCTTTGAACTTTCAGAGGGCATCTGGTGGTTTTGGGCCTTTCATCCTCAATAACAGGGAAATAATCCCCATTCCCTTTGCACAACCAGATGGAGACATTATCCTACTGATTGGTGATTGGTACACCCAAAATCATAATGTTGGTATTGACCGTGATTTTGATGTTTTCGTGAATGATGCAAGAGAAATTGGTATCGGTTTAATACTGTTTTCTCTCAGGAACTGAGGGCAGCACTTGATGCTGGAAAGAACCTTGGAGTACCTGATGGAGTTCTCATCAATGGAAAGGGGCCTTATCAGTACAACACAACTCTTGTTCCTTCTGGAATCCAGTATGAATCCGTTCAAGTAGACCCCGGTAACGTTCTTTATAAGTTATTGAAGAAACACCTTGTTTCATTCCCCTATCCCTTTCAGATAATTTTTCTTGTTTTAATTTGGTTTGCAAATGTAACTATGTGCTGTTTTCATAATCAAATTAGATGGCCCTTTATCAGATTATTTCTTAACTAGTAAAATTTAGACTAACCCTTCACGAAAAATGTCACTAGTTGTGGATGGACTTTGTATGCTATTAGGATATACCTAACATTGTGACCTTTTCCCTTTGCATGCCAATTCTTTTTCCTTGCATTAGTTAGTGGCATTTAAGGCTTTTGTTTCCCTGAATTATAATTTCAACTGCCTGGATATTGATTCAATTGACAACGGCATTATGTAATGCAGGGAAAACTTATCGACTTCGTGTGCATCATGTTGGAATTTCAACTAGTTTGAACTTTAGAATCCAAAATCACAATTTGCTCCTTGTCGAAACCGAGGGATATTACACTGTTCAACAGAATTTCACTGACTTCGATATTCATGTTGGACAGTCCTATTCTTTCTTGGTTACCATGGATCAGAATGCCAGCACCGATTACTACGTTGTAGCAAGTGCTAGGTTTGTGAATGGATCTGCTTGGGAAAGGGTTACTGGGGTTGCCATCTTGCACTATTCTAATTCTAAAGGACCAGCGACTGGTCCCCTTCCTGACCCACCAAATGACATGTTTGACAAAGAGAGATCCATGAACCAGGCAAGAAGTATAAGGTCTGTTATTAACTTCTTGCTTAAAATTTGATTTCTAATGGAGCAGCTACTGATGAACATTATAAACTTAGGTTGCAGTGTCAAATTTGTTATTGCCTACGATTGGTATAGATGAATATTGGTTCCTTATGTTAATTTTCTTTTATAATAATTTAAGAGTTCAACATGTTTATAGCCGAGTTCAACATTTATATTAAATCGGTTTTTATCAGGCAAAACGTAACCGCCAGTGGAGCTCGTCCAAATCCTCAGGGATCATTCCATTATGGTCAAATTAAAGTGACTGAAACATATTTGTTGAAGAGTGTGCCATTTGTGACAATAAATGGGTCACCCAGAGCTACCCTGAATGGTATCTCTTTTGTCAATCCTGATACACCAATCAGGCTTGCTGACCAGAATAATGTGAAGGGTGCTTACAAACTTGATTTTCCCGATAGGCCATTTAATAGGACTCCGCATTCTGATAGATCTGTTATGAATGCTACTTATAAAGGCTTTATTGAGGTCATATTGCAGAACAATGATACAACCATGCAGAGTTTTCATGTGAATGGTTATTCATTCTTCGTTGCCGGGTTAGAACTCCATTTCATTAAACTTTCTATACTTTCGGTTTCAGTTATTTTATTTGTACCTAAAATTTTAAAATCTAAAATGTGCTTCATCTCAGGATGGCCTATGGGGATTGGTCTGAGGACAAAAGAGGTTCCTACAATAAGTGGGATGCAATCAGCCGCTCCACAACACAGGTTGGTTTCGGACTATTTTCCCAGTGTGAGTTTTTGTATTGATGATTTTTTTGGATTTCAAGAGGCCAGGGATGATAAGTCTTTAGAGTTTAATTCATTATCGTCGAAAGCTACTGAACATTTACATGCTTGTTATGTCATGTTTCAGAAGTCTTGTTCCATGTGCTGTCAATTAGGTTTCCTAATATATCGGTCTTTTATCCTGCTCACTTCTTACTTGTAGGTTTATCCCGGGGGTTGGACAGTTATTCTGATCTCTCTTGACAATGTTGGAACATGGAATATAAGAACAGAAAATCTTGACAGATGGTATTTGGGTCAAGAAACATACATGAGGATTATCAATCCAGAGGAAAATGGGGAAACTGAAATGGCTCCTCCTTCAAATGTTCTTTTTTGTGGTGCTCTACAAGGTTTGCAGATGTAAGTGTCTTTAAATTTTTTGTCCCATCTGAAATATTCACCAGAAATGCGCCCGAGTTATCACGATTCTTATGTTTTTATGCCAGGCAACAACGACACAATTCTGCGGTAACAATCGACAAGGGCAACTTTAAGATGTGCAACATTTTGCTGCTAGCATTGCTTGCTTTCATTTCCAATTTCATTTAAACTCTCTCATGAGCAGTGCCAGAGAGTTTTTTATATTGTCGATCCTCTGGCAGGTCTTTTCTGATTAAGTAGAATGGTTGTGCCATTGATGAAGTTGTTAGTCATGTAACCTACATAGGTAGGCTTGCATCTTCAGTGAGTGAAGCACAAATTAAAAAGTGTCAGGCATTTTTATTTGTTCTTTTTTCCTCGTTTAAAATTCACAGGGTGTTTCAAAATATAAAGTTTAGGAAATTTGTCTTTCTTTTTTAACCAAAAAGCATTAAAACTCATTAGAACTACTTTCTTATAATAGGTTTGATTTTAACATAATTTTCCACTATGTGATATATGACTTGTAGCCAAGTACATTCCATAACGTTTCTCATTTCTTATTTTTCCTTGTAAGAAATGTTTTCAAAATTTATCCATTTCATTTTTATTACGTTTTCCCCTTTTCTTTTTCATTTTTAATAATTATTTTCATAAATTTTGTACAAATTATGAAAACAAAAATTGTGACTGTTTTTATGTATTTTTTTTAAAATTTTTAATAATATTAATAAAAAAAACCTTTTTTTTTTATCATTTTAATTTATAAAATGCATATTAAATATAATACTTTTTTTTTATTAAAAGTAAAACTAAAATTAATTATGAGGTATTTTATGGGGCTTAGTGAAGTCGACATTGTTGAGGATTGAAGAAACAAGAATCAGAAATGAGAGAAACTTCTCATCTGTGAATTGCAGATTTGATCATCAATATAGAAAACCCAATTACAACAATAAACACATATCAATTACAAACATTAAAGTAAATATTATTAACCACAATTAATTCTTTAATAAAATATCACTTCGAGAACAAATGCAAAGAAACGATGGCTTTCAACTTTTTCAGAGCCCACCGGTGAATGGCACTCCAGTTCCCGGTAACCATGATCTTCCAACAATGAAATTCTCAACACTGAATTTCGATGCTTCTGTTGCACTTGTTATTACTCTATAGCCTTTCCATTTAACTCTACTACTAGTAGAGGAACCTGGCCCAAAATTTCTATATTCTCCATAATACAATGTATTAAGTGCAAAATTACCACTCCATTCTAACCACCCAGCAGGATTCAATAGACTGTCTAAGAAACTTTGTAAGTAAACAGTACGAGAATATTCCTTCCATGGCCTTCCCAGGTAAGTTCTTACTGTGTTTTGTACCGGTATAAGGTCTGCTGCTGCCATTACTCTTGAGTTGTGAATCGAGATTCCAGTGTTTTGATTTGGATCAGTCCGACCTTGGGCCGTGACAACACATTGTTGGCCGGGAATAGGTTTTCTTGCGTAAATCATGCAGTTTTGGAGAACAACAGCTGCATTGCCAAAAATGAAATCGACTGTACCATAAATATAACATTCTTTGTAGAATTGTCTTTGAGAATGGACGTAGAGAGTGTCTTGATATCCCTCAAAGCCGCAACGATAGAAGACGGAAAGATCAGAGCCTGATCGGAGGGCTACTGCTTGGTGGTTTTGGGGACCCGCAGTGTTGCGGAATGTGATGCCACGAGCAATGAAACCTTCTCCAGTCACAGCTAAAATATTGCAAAATCTCAAAGTGTTATTTTTGGCATTACGAAAGATTAGATTTAAAATAACTAATTATAATTCAAAAAAATAAAAATATTAATAATTATTTGGGAATAGTGAGGAAAGAATTAAAATAACAACTATTTCTTAGGTATGAACTTGGAAGTCAGAGAACAACGCCTTTTTCTCTTGTCTATGCTCATAAGTAATGACCTTGGATTCTTCGAAAATAACTAATTTAACCCAATGAATTATTTTTACTGCATATTGAAAATAACTAATTTGCATTTAGAGAGGTGAGAAAAACTTACCAACAGTAGCAGAGTTGAAAGTAGTGGAACCTCCTCCAACACTTCTACTACCAGTAATAATGGTATACTTAATTCCATCACCAAGAAACATTATATTTTTCATGTTGTTTCCAATCACAAGATTTTCATTATAAATCCCTTTCTTTATATATATTATAAATCTTGTATTTCCACTTTTTATCGCACTCAAAGCGGCTGAATAGTCCTGTAATTCCCAGACCCATCTTGAGCTACCACCAGGTTCGGCCTTGGCGATGGCGACTGGAGAAGCTTTCTATCGCCAATTGTTACCCATTTAGGAAAATCATCGTTGGCATTGGTTTCCGGTAAAGAATTCGTGTCATTATTAATGGCTAAGCCATTGCTAATGAGTTTTGTGACATTGTTGGACATGAGAGGAAAGATGTTGTCGGTAACATTGAGCTCAACGAACCCAGCTCGACATGTTTCAAGATCGATTAAGGCCGCACCGAGCCATGTTTGGATGTCAAAATCGCTACAATTAGTGAAGGTTTTGTTGAGTTGGAAAATAATATTTTCGTAGAGCTGTAAACA
The DNA here is from genome assembly GCA_028015215.1 of Gynostemma pentaphyllum. NCBI lineage: Eukaryota > Viridiplantae > Streptophyta > Magnoliopsida > Cucurbitales > Cucurbitaceae > Gynostemma > Gynostemma pentaphyllum. The sequence goes on along the minus strand of CM051351.1, from coordinate 2,205,788 downwards.
ATCGACCCATGCAGCTTTTTCTTTTTTGTTTCTACATTTGTTGCCTAGCCATATGGTGTGATTATGTGCTAATTGAGCTCTTTCCATAGCAATTTTCATTGCCATTTTTTTGAATTCAGACAAATGTTTTGGATCAAAATCTCCTTTCATTTCATTGAAAAAATGCTCACATACATCTGCATATGGGGTTCTCTTACACCAAAGGCTTATGGCATTAGAGAAATAGGGATTTGTCGAAAGGACCGGGGAGATTGATGAAAGAAAAAAGGGAAGAACAAAGATGAAAAAATGAAGCTTTTTACTCATATTTGATAAAAAGAAGAAGTTTACTTTTTCTTTCTTTGTTCTAGTTTGGGTTTGAGAAGGGTTTTGTTATGTTTTTATAGAAGGAATTAAGAAGATAAATAATTATTAAGTGAACAGCTAAGATTGGTCTGGTTTTGAAGAGGGACGAAATTGATGGTAAACAAAAATTTTATATTTCATTTCATATAAATTTATATTAACCGTGTATAGACCTACATTATCCTTTTCATATGGAAATTATTATTATAATACATATAGTATAGAACCCACCAAAAGTCTTAGTTGAAGGAGTCTTGATATTTATTAAAATATCGTTTTCGTTAGTTTTCCTCTCCTTGTTAGAGATTCAACATCTAACAAATAAAATGTAAAGAAAAAACTTTCATCCATTAACGGGTGAAGAATTCCTTACTTTCAAATATGGTCTAATTTTAACGATTATAAATATTATTGAAATCTATATATTTATTCAATATCATATAAATTATCTAAATAAATTTTATCGTTTTAAAGATTTGATCAAAATGGTACTTTAGGTATTTCATGAAAAGGGTATTTAAAATCGAGCATGGCGCAAATTTAAGCATAACTCAAATGGTAATGTATTAATAATGCTCTCTTTCCATTAGATTGTAGGTTTGAATCTCTTCTCTTCCAACTTGATATAAAGAAAATAATCGTCTCCTGACCAATCAAGAGAAACTGCTATGTGTCTTATTTCCGTTGATTAAAACAAACTAGTGAATCCCATATAGTTAATAAAAAATAATATATTTATCATCTCTTATTTTGTTTTATCTAATGAAAAAAGAACACATAGTCAGGAGGCAAGTTTCTTCTTCGATATAATATATAAAAAGATTTTTTTTTGAGATAAAAGAAAATAGTTTTTAATAACATAAGTTTTAACTTTTGTATAAAAAAATTCCATTTGAAAAAAAAAAAAAAGATAAGAGGAGGGCAATTGCCTGCTTTCGTTCTTAAATCCGACTGAACCAATAGAAAAAAGGGAAAAATATATGATAATATTTCAATTTTATTACGATAATTAAGAGGACTTAGGACTTCAACAAAATTCATCAAATATTTGCTATACCAAGTAGCAGAAAAACTCTAAAATAAGTATTGAAAGTAAGTAGGTGAAAAAGAAGGAATTGATTCTGACGTAATGTTAAAAATTCTTTGTACAATAATTAATAATAATTTTTGTTGTAAGTTGAAAGTGATATTTCATTGGTAAAGAGTGCAATGCATAGTTGTTTAATTTTTAATTTTTATTTTTTTTAAATGAAGATAAGATATCAAGTCATCGACGACATGGTAATAAATATAACATGAGATCGATTAGGGGATGTTGAGGTTATTTAAATATGACATTAATTGCTTTGACTAACTGTAATCATTTTCTTTATAATATGATTAATGATATAAAATATTGTTTTCAATTTTTAATTTTTAAAACTTGCCAAGTTGATGAAGAGAAGAAGCATGCAATTAATTGCTTGACATTCTTTTGGCTCTAACTATCCATTGTTACATTTTCAATAGAATTATTAAAAAAAAAAAAAAATAGAAATTTATCATCCATCCAAAATGCAATCACGTCTGGTTTGAATTAAATTAAATTTAGGCTTAGGAGAACGCATGGAATGTTTCTATTCTAAACTGCAATGTAAAAAATATATTAGGATTTATTGGGATTAAATAATTATGATTTAAGGTTTTCAGTTAATTTTTCTTGATTTTAATATTTAGAAACGACTCGAAAATTATTCTACTCTCAGAATAAAAAAATGAAAGCTATTTTTTTAAAAGTCATTCTCAAACATGATCTTCTTTTGTCTTGTGTTCATTTACACATGACTTTGAAGTCTCGTTCCTTTTGTCATTAGAGTTATCAATCATTTCAATTAATATTTTTGATAAGAATGTATGATTCGCCAATTATTAGTAATTAATATGCTAAATGAAGAGTCAAATCCTTGATCAAGAAAAATGTATTAAGGGGTTACTTTTTTTAAATTGTAAATTTTAAAAATAACTAAAGTTTTTCATAATTTCCAAAAAAAAGAACTTTTATTATATAATGAATCAATCAAACTCGTAATATCTTACAAAATTTGAAAAATATTGAAATTTAATTTAAAATATCTTAATTAGAAATATAAATAAACAATAATAATAATGATCAAGAGAAAAAAAAATTAATTCATTAGTATAATAAAATATTTTATGAAAATAATTCATTACTTAAAAAATAAAAGAGTTAATTTTTAAAATAAATTAAATTAAGGAGAGGAACTCGAAACTTCAATGTTGTGAAGGGAGTACAAATGTCTTATTAGTTAAATTATACTTAGGGTTGGAAAAAAAATCTTATTTTATTAATTTTTTAAAAAGATAAAAATGTTATATTTTAAAATAGGAAATATCAAGGTAATACTGTTTTAAAGTATTTAAAATTATAATAATTTTTAGTGTACTAATCAAAGTTTAATGATAATAGATAGTAATTACTCAAAGATGAACATCAATTATTATAAATCACTAATTCAAAGAATCAAAACATTAAAAATCGAAATATACAAATATTTTATAAGTAGATTAATTTTTTAATTACTCACGTCAGCATTGATGAGCAATTACATTACTAAAAAAAAATTATATTAACTTTATTAATTGGTGTAATATAAGAAAATGATTTATTAGGAAAGAAATGTGAATTTGAAGTCAATGCAATGACATTTCCCCCTCCCGCTGTCTTTCTGTTTTTGTTGACATTCGAAACTTCCCTCCAACTCAACCCAAAAATAATTCCACCGCATTGTTGCGGTGAATACAATTATTTGGAACGTGATAAAAAAAACAAAAAAAGCATTATATATATCATGAAATAAATAACCTATTAAAATATGAGCGTAGTTTAATCAGTCTGGCATCCATAATTTTTCTCACAAATAAACTTAATTTTTAAACACAAAAAAATAAAATCATTATCATTATCATACAAACACTCAAATTGCTATGCTTGTTTTGTTTTGTAAAAAAAAATATTTTAGGTTTGTTTAACAATATGTAGATATTATATTTGTTTTATCATATTAAACTATAGGGCAAAATACAGATAAGACCTCTGTAGTTTTTGTCAATTGCATGAACACCCCTGTGATTTGAAAATGGTAAATCATACCCCTCTAGGTTTCATATAATTCCAATGAGACATTTCCCTTCCAATATCATTAATTTCCTTTTAGCCATAACTTATTCGTTTGAACTCTCATTTAAATGATTCAAGATGTTTTGGAATCCTCATTTCAAGCACTACCTTATGATTATTTCAAAACTTCTAAATCATCAGTAACTAAAAGGGTTGATGATATCAATCATACCTCGTATTTTATTGATAATAAACTATTTTATCTATTAATTATTTCAAAGTTTCGAAGTAATAATAATGTATAGCTAGAAATGAGGATTCCAAAACATTTTGAATCATCTAAATTGGAGTTCAAAAGAAGAAGTTATGGCTAAAAGAAAATTAATATCGTTGGAAAGAAGGAGTCTCATTGGAATAAGCTACAGGGGTATATAATTTGTCATTTTCAAACCACATGAGGGTGTTTATACATTTGGTAAAAACCACAGAGATCTTATTTACATTTTACCCTAAATTATATTTAAAAATATATTATTTGAACTATACTATTCTTATGCTATAATATTATGATATTGAAAGAGGTTTTAGGCTCAAGATATTTAATTGTCATAAATAATATATTTTTTAAAAGTTAAATGTTTGAATTTTCTCTGATACAATTTAATCGTAATAAAAATAAATTAAAACTCAAGAAACAAAATTTATCTCAAATTAAAACGGGACAGTTTTAGAAAGTCTTAATTATCTTGCTCATTTCTACCGTTTTCAATTATTATTTTCCAATACGTTTACCTTCTTTATCTATTTACATACTTATTGTAATTCAATTTTAAAATGAAAATTTCGTAGAAAAAGGAGAGAGTAAAGCAAATTAAACAGTCAAGGCCGTTTGCTTCCAATAAAATTGTAGGAATCATTAATAAGATCTTATACATTTATTTTGGCAACAACTTGAATTAAATATTTCTCAAGCTAAAAACAAACAGAACAACACAATTTCTTGTGTTCCGGATTTCAATTTTTTTGTTTGGTTTGTCTAATAAGGTAATCAATTTAAATAATTGAGGGTCAACTCTTATTTATGTATAAGATAAAGAAGAACACATGATGATTATCAACATTGAGTTGGGATTATATTCTTGTTAATTGCCGTTGATTATCATTTCTGTTACAATAATTAATTATTAACTATCAAACTAGTACAAGTATGCACTCGAGTCATATTGACACAGTCAGTTTTTGATGTAATTAATCGTTAGGAAAAATTACATAAACAATCTCTGAAATATGAAAGGAAAACTTTCATTCATGTAGATTAGGAATTTCCCATATTACATATTCAATCTTAACCTCATTTCTCTATGACAGTTGGATCCCATTAAAATTTTCTTCTAATTTCTTTGTAACCTTCTCTCCGTTTAGTAATTGAGTTAAATTGAAGTAATTATTTTCCTTTTTTTCCTCTTCAAAGCTTCGAACAATATTTAGATGCTTACATATATACTTACAAACCAGTAAAAAAGGCCATATGAGAAAAGGAAAACAAAAGGGAAAATATTTTTTTAACCCATATGGTGTTTTTTTATTCGCTTGTTAACATATTTGATTGATTGCATGTAATTACTTAAATATTTTTCATGGGTAAAATACCATTTTAGTCCATAAACTTTCATCTGCGTTTCATTTTCATCTCTAAACTTTCAAAAGTTTACATTTTCCTGAACTTTACAATTCGTTCTGTTTTAGTTCTTTCACCTGTGTTTTTTCATCTAGGACACACTAACGAAGTATTTATGTGACATGTAATTGATGATGTGACATTATATATAATAAAGTGATGTTAAATGATGTGAAAACGAATATACAATGATATTTAAATGAGAAAATGATGAGATTAACCTCACTATATATCCGTTTTCTATGTCATTTAACCTCACTGTATATTTATATAATGTCATATCATCAATTACATGTCAAATAAGTCATCTGTTAGTGTATCAGACGAAAAAATATTGACGGAAGGACTAAAACGAAATGAATCGTAAAGTTCAGAGACGAAAAATGTAACTTTTAAAAATTTAGAGATGAAATTGAAACATGGGTTAAAGTTCAGAGACCAAAATAATATTTTACCTATTTTTCTTTACGTTGTTTCTCACTGTTTTTTTTTTATTGTCATTTTTATGAAACCAAAAGTAATATATTTAAAAAAAATAAATAAATTGAATTTAACTCATTTTTTTATCCTCCCTTATTTTTATTTCTTTCGTGAGTTAGGGTAAGGATTGAAGATGTTATTTAGTACAAATTTTATCATTTTTATGTACAAACTTTTATTATGATAATAATAATAATATAATTATATCAATGATTATGATGGTGATTATAATTGAACCATACACTGGAGCGGGAGAAATTATTGGAGGAGGCTCATTGAGGTTGTCTCTTATCTTACAAGTGTGGCGATATTTTAAAAATAAAAATCTCTTTTAAATATCAACTTCCCTCTATTTCATTGATTATATAAAATACAAATTGCCACATGTCACACATGCAGAAGACAACCTTAATAAAGCAAGTCTTCTCCAATAACTTCTCAGCGAGTGGACTGTGGTGAAAGGCCCATTTTCCGAGTTTCCAAAATATACATTTTTAAGTTACACTTTTTATTTATTTATATGATATATAAGTTATAAGTTATAATTTGTATTTATTATTTATTAAAAAAATTATATTGGAAAAATTATATAAATTTAAGAACCATCACTACCCTTCTTCCGTTTATTAACACTAGTCCTTTAACACGTGCATCAAACGTGATATTCTTTTTTAGTATTTGAAAGTTTAACATATTTTAATGTTTTTGTTTTTCTATACTTTGTTTGAATGATTTCATGCCTAATTTTGAATTAAAAAATGTTTATTTTTTTAATTTTAAATTTTATTATCAGGTTTTATTTAAAATTTAAATTATCGTATACTCTACTACTTCAATTTATATATGATTGATTGTTTATTTTTCATCTTTATTTATTTTTAATTCTTTTATTTATTTATTTTTAAATTTTATACTACCAAATCAAGTTAATAATCCCTTTCCAAAACTCTATATTTCTTATTTTTAAGCCAATTTATTTATTTTTAGATTATTTATTTATGGTTTTAATAATTCAAGAAATTATATTTGTTGAATTAATGGTTTATTGGTATTTTTTGTTATTGAGGTTTTCTGTTTGAAATATTACCATAGTCAATCAATAACTATTATTAAAGCATTGTTTTCATAAATTTTATTTATTTTAAACCATTAAAAGAATGAAATGATATCTTTTGTAATTTAGAGAGAACACAAAATATAAATGATGAAAAATACAACAATAATCAATTTATAATATTTATATCTGTAGTATTCTTCTTAATTGATTTTAGACATTAAAGGCACGAGTGACATGTTTTATAATTTAAGGATAATATAAATGATGAAAAATCTTTAAAAAAAGTTTTTTTTTCAAAATATTAAGATATTAATTTTTGAAGGGCTAGAAAATTAATATATGTATTGCAAATGGTTCATCTCCCTTTATTTATGAATTATAATAAATTTAAGTTGAATAAACATATTATTCCTTTTTATCTAATTTTATTTTATTCAATCATTAAAAATATGATTTCAATTCACATGCATTTTAAAATAAAATACTCATGTTTTATTTTTAATGAAATTAATAATTACGGTATAGTAGTGCTTTTCTTTTTTTATAAAAATGGTATACTTGTCTTAAAAAATGTAAATGAACATTTAATAGAAAGTGAAATATAATTATGTAATGATATGTTTAGTAATTTATTGTTTGAAAAGGGTATATATTAATATAATGACATGCATATAGTATTTGAATTTTTTGAAAATGATATAATAGTCCAAAAATGTTTCTTAAATATCACTCATTTTATATATTAAAGATAATAGAATAATTTAGATGATAAAAATAAAGAGATAAAAGAGGATATTTTGAGCACGTAAAAGTTTTTTTATTATATATTTTATTGTTGTTTAATTATAGTTTTTTTTAATACAAATTATAGTACTTTATTTCATAGAAGTGACGAGAAAAAGGGGATAAAAAGAAAAAGAAAAAAGAAGTGGAATAATAGGAAATTAAAAGAAAAAGAAACAAATATAAAATAATGCAGTTCAATTAGGAGGTGAAAGTTAGTGCTTTTTCAATTTTATAGAAGTGACAAGGAAAAGGGGGGAAATGAGGAAAAAAGAAAAGAGAAAAAAAAACTTGTAATTTAACTTAATGGAGAGAAAAAGTTTCATCAAAATTTAAGAAAATTATTGTGGAACCTAACTGTTATGGGAGAAACGAGGCTGAGATTGAGCTTTAAGGATGAGAAGTCCGAACGGCCATGAATCCACGTGGCAGTGTATGAATTGAAGAAATACCAAGCTAAGGTTGTGTTTATAACGGTTGTATTGTATGAGAAATCGGAAAATCTTGCTTCTCTTGATAAATCAGAGGATATCTTCTTAATGGATGCATATGAAATTTTGCTGAAATAAAATGTTTTTTTGGTGAATTCAGGTTTTCATTTTTTTTTAGTTGAACGAACACATGGTATTCATGCAAGAACAAGACATAATTACAAAGAAAGAAAAGAAAAAGAAAAGTGGCTTTCTTGTAAATTCGTGTTTGGTATATTGGAAATTTGATTATTTTAGTGAACAAACACATGTTATTCATGCAGTAACGACTAACGAGACAGTAATAACTAAGGAAAAGAACAAAGAAAGAAGAAGATTTTTGGGAAGGAAAATATTTGAGGATTACCGATGAGTATAAGTTCATTCTCACCTTTTTTAAGGGCCGGTCCTAAGATAATAAGGACCCGGGTTCGAAAAATAATTTTGGACACTATGTCATATAACTTTAATGTGACAAAATTATAAAAATATATAACAAAAATTTATAAATTTTAATCAAAATGCTATAGTCATTTGACTAAGCCCTAATGTGCTGGCAGCCGGCGTGAATTGTAGCATTTTTTTTAATTCAATGTAAAACCAGACTCAAAATTGGGGCCTCCAAATATTAGGGGCCCGGGGCGGTTGTACTGCTCGCAGTGTCAGAACCACCCTTGCGGCTTGTTATATTTCACTTTTGTGTTGGATAAAACATATCAGTGGGTCATGTAGTTTTTAAAAAGAAAAAATTATATGTTTACTACCACTACTATATTTTATTCAATAGAAAATTGACACGTATGAAGGTTATGATGAATTCATATTCACCGGTAAGCATTGAAATATTTTTCTTTTGTGAATTCATGTTTAGTGTTCTATAATTTGATTAAGGATTTTATGAATTCATGACGTATATGAAAATGAGTACGCAAATGTTATAATATAAATAGAACTTGAGTTCACTTCTCACTCTAAAAAGCTTTGGAAAGCAATATGGAGAAATCAAGAGTGAAGATTCATGAAATGTGTAAGATTTCTCCAACTCCATGCTTAAACTCAAACAACGTCTCATCAAATTTTTCTCTTCCCATCTCTTCCTTTGATTGGTTATTCATCAATATTCCTCCAACAGATCGTGTATTCTATTATAAACTCGCAGATTCAGATCCTTCATTATTTCTTGAATCCATAATTCCAAACCTCAAACAATCTCTCTCTCTCACTCTTCAACACTTTCTTCCTCTTTCCGGCAACCTCGTATGGCCCGAAAATTCTCCCAAACCCTTCATTCTCTATTCTCCTCCCAATGATTCTGTTTCATTTACTGTTGCTGAAATTCATCATGATTCTGATTTCATTTCCAACCCTTTTCATGATATTAAACACCCTCAAATTCTCATACCTACACTTCAATCTTCTGATTTTAAGACTCCATTAATGGCTATTCAAGTTACCAAATTTCCAAATCATGATCATGGGTTTTCCTTTTCCATTGCTACTTCTTGCCATCATGTGATTTTTGATGGGAAAAGTATGAACCTTTTCATGAAAGCATGGTCTCATATTTCCAAATTCAATAGTAATTTGTTGCCTGATTCATTAACTCCTTCTTTTGAAAGATCAAGTAATATTGTACTGAATGAAAACCCTCCATCTGTTTTTAACCAAAGACAAAGCTTGAAATTCTTGTCTTTCTTTGTTTCTCCATCTGATTATAACTTGTTCCATGCCACTTTTGAGTTGACTAAGTCACACATTGAGAAACTCAAGATTAGGGTTTTGGATTCAATGGAGAAGAATAAAAATAAGAAATTTTCATCAAGATCAGAAGATTTTCATTTATCGACGTTAGTCGTTGCATATGCGTACACGATATCCTGTTTCGTCAAAGTAAAACGATTCGAAGACGAAGAGAAAATCGGTATAGGATTAACTGCGGATGCTCGTCCACTATTAAACCCTCCAGTTTCAAGCAATTATTTTGGTAATTGCCTAGGTTTGAATATCGGAATTATTCAAGGAAAGGAAATTAGTGGAGAGGGAGATGAAGAAGTTGGGTTTTTTAATATTGCTAAAAAGATTAGTGATATAATTTTGGGATTCAAAAGGAGTGAAATCAAGGCCTCTAATAATTACTTAGTGGGTAATAATACTAATAATATGGGGATTAAATATTATTTAGTTTGTGGTTCACCTAAGTTTAAGTTTTATGAAACAGATTTCGGATGGGGAAAGCCTGAGAAGATTGAGATCGTTTCATTACGAACTAATAATATTTCATTATCAGATGCAAGAGATGGAGGTGATGGTATTGAAATTGGTGTCGTTCTTCCAAGCCATGAAATGGATCTCTTTGCTTCTCTCTTTTCTAAGGGTCTAAATTAGCCAATTTGGTGGTTTTAGTAATAAAATATTATGTTGTTTTGAATTTGAAAAATTGTGACTTTAATAAAAGTGATTTTCGATTAGAAATTTTTATTATTAATATTTAAGAGTAGCAGAAATTGGAAGCCCGAGAAATTTCATTTCATACATCAAAGAATTTGTAATAAAGTTTGGAAACGTTATCAATTCCGGATTACAAATCTAACCAACCTTTTAAAATATTTGTAAATTGAGTAAATTTTGATTTAGTCAATAAATGATATCTAAATTTATTGTATCTTATGCTATTGACTTACATATTCTACTAATAGACTTGGTGCGTGAATTAATGATTAATATTAATCAAGATGAATCAATTATTAACTCGATAAAAATATTCTCAAAAAAAAAAAAAAAAACTACTCAATAAAAATGTTACTTGTACAAATAATCTTAGGGTATAATGCATTAAATAAGATCCTGGTTATTTTTTCTAAATACATGAACAACCTATGGTTTGAAAATGGAAAATCATACACATGTAGTTTAAAATTATTCCAATGAGATCTCTTCCCTACACGCCATATACTTTTTTAGCCATATAATTTATTCGTTTGAACTCCGATTTAGATGATCCAAGATATTTTTTGGAATCTTCCTTTGGAGCTTTATGTTATGGCCACTTTAAAACTTCAAAATCGTTAATAAATAAAAAGAATTTATTATCATCAAAATACCAGGTATGATTTATATCATTAACGTATTTAGTTACTGATTTTTTTAGAAGTTTTGAACTGATCATAAAGTAGAACTTGAAATGAAGATTTCAAAACATCTTGAATTATCCAAATCATAATTCAAATTAACAAGTTATGGCTTAAAGAAAATTAATAGTGATTTATTATTTTAAAACCACATAGGGTGTTCAAGTATTTGGCAAAAACTATCATGGTCTTATTTGTATCTTAACCATAATTTTACCTCGCTATATATTTATAAATTTTAAAAAATATATTATATTTATGAATATTATATAAAATTCGGATCATTAAAATTTCCAAAAAAAGAAAAAAAAGCTCTCTCGATAAATTTTGACACCCTTTGCCTTACGTTTCCCAAATCGAAGCTGACAAAAGGATGACGACATGGTGAAGTAAGCTAAGGCGAAGTGACGCGAGGTGACGTGAGAAATTATTTTAGGGAAAATTAGGAAATGGGCTGCTTTAAAATCATGGAAACGACACGGGCGGGCCACGTCACTATCCTATCGCTTTAACCCCTATTGCTTTGCTTGTTTCCCACTCCACTTCCTTCCGTTCCTTTATACTGAAACGACAATTCAATTTTTTCTTACCAAAATTGTGTTTTTTTTTACAACACACCAAAATTATGTTTATTGTTTATGAAAATTTGTAATTATTGATTAATAATATTCAAATTCTAAACTATTTGTCAACATAGAATTTTTAAAACTATTTACAAATATATATATATTTTTTTAAATAAATTAATAATTGATTGATTGTAATATAAATATATGATATGAATATTTTTTTTAAAATTTACTAGTTTTATAATTATTTTTATAAACAGTATAGAAATATTTGAGTTTATGTATTTATTTTAGTTTAGTTTTTGATATAGAAGGGTTGCAACAAAGTATAAGGACAAAATAGCATGATGATCGATTTGATATGTTTTAATAAACTTTCCAAGCAAAGGTCTCATGGGTGAGTGTGGGATATTTATAATCTTACCTTCTAATTTGCTATCCATTTTCATTAATCTTAAATCACATTAATACTTGACATAATATAAAAGAAATGACTGAGATTAAATTACTACGTAAAAAGGAAATAAATAAGACACCTAACTTAATATAAAAAAAAAAAGTCTGATATGCATAAAAAATTAATAAAAAGGTCCATTGATGTTAACTGGAATATAGTTTAATCGATAATTTACTGTTATTATTTTCTTTGAGTTTGAATGTTCGAAATTTCTTTTGTTGAATTTGATGTAATATAAAAAACCATTGATTGCATTATGTCACAGAAACTAAGTGAAATGGGAGAAAGGGCAACGGCCAAAAGAAACGAGTCATATTCTTTTAATGACACCGACTTCTCAGCCTTCTCACAAAGTAGGCTTTGCATGAGCCTATTGCATTGCATGACCATTTTGTGAGGGTTTCTTCTCTTCCTTGATGAGAAAACTTCCTTTCACCCGAATCACTCGACCATTTAATTTATATAAAAATTAGATGCTTTTTATATGAGTAATTTTAAAAATAATAAATGTTTTAAAATATAAGTATGACAATTCCTAAATTGAAATTGGTGGATCTGAGAAATATCATCACATCATTATGTATATTTCATTATGTTAATTAAAGGTTAAAAATAGGAAGAAAAAACAATTCAGAATTTTAAAAAATAAGAATTTTAAATTTTTATTGTATAATGTTTTTCATTCATTGCCTAATAAATTTATCAAAATGGTAAGAACTCATAAATCTTTAAAAATATAGAATATTAGTTTAAAACATTCGAATTAAAACATAAAAAACAACTATAAGATTCATCATTCAATACTACAAAAGAAAAAAAAAATTGTCCTTCCCAAAATAAATTGCTAACTTCAGCCTTGACTTAACCTAATGGTAAGATTCTTACACTCCCTCATGAGTCGAGTAATACGTTTGAATCCCCTCCCATATTGTATTTAAAATTGGTTTTATAATATAGTAGGAAAAATAATAATTGGCTTCATACTTCTTTTACGTGATACAATTTAACTGAATAAAACTTATTTATCACACTTTCTCTTTTGTTCCTTTTTTAGCATGACTTTTTTTTACCTCATATATATATATATATATATTTTTTTTTAAATTATTAGTGAAATATAAAATATATATATATATATATATATATATATCTAAAAAACCAAACAGTTTTAAGCATAGCATTATTAGGTGTATTATATTAGATATAGAGGTTAATTAAGTAAGGAAAATTTTCTCTTTATGGAAGAAAAGTCTAATTTCAACCTTTAAGCTGCCGTTCTTCTTTATTTTATGATGGATTTTTTCAACCTTTATTTTTAAGTAATTTCAAATGATGAAAAAATTTCTATAATATTTATAAATATATTAACTTTAAAAAAGTAATTACGAATGTGATACTTTTAAAAAGAACACGCTAATCGCTGTTTTAATGTGATATAAAAAAAATCAATGATCAACTTAGATATTGATTCACATAAATCACACAATCATTGATTGACCCATTATATTTGTAATACCTTTTTTTCACACGATAACTATTGATTTACATCTTTGAATGATTGACTAGATTATTGATTGATGTATTAGTAAAAATACGATATTTATAAATATCATAGAAAACTATACTAAATTTCAAATTATTTTTAAAATGCTATATTTGTAAGTATTAGAAATTATTTTACTAAAAAGTGGTCACCCTTTGAAGGGAGAGACAATGGTGTTTTTTTTTTTTTTTTTTTAAAGTGGGGAGGGTCATGTCAATATGTCATGCACATTGCACAAAGACAACAAAGGGTAGAAGAATAAGAAAGTAGAAGTTTTTTTTTTTTTTTTTTTTTGTCTCTCTCCCACTCAAAAAGTAAAAATAATCCAATCCAATTGAGTATAAAAAGGTGGTTGAAGTGGAGCTTTTGGATCACCTTTGTATTGCAAAATAGAGTGATGGGAAGGCAGCCTTGCTGTGACAAGCTTGGTGTCAAGAAAGGCCCATGGACACCTGAAGAGGACAAGAAGCTCGTCTCCTTCATTCTCACTTATGGCCAATGTTGCTGGCGTACCGTTCCTAAGATCGCTGGTCTCCGCCGCTGCGGCAAGAGTTGCCGTCTTCGATGGACCAACTACCTCCGACCCGATTTGAAACGAGGCCTTCTCGATGAAGCTGAAGAACAATTAGTTATTGATCTCCATGCCTGCCTCGGCAACAGGTCTTCTTTTTCTTTAATTTGCCACTTCCTGAGTGTACTAACCTAACCATGTCCAGTAACTCCCTCACATCACATACAATGTTTAAGAGAGTGTTGCGCTCACCATTTTAACTGAATTGAGAATGTGTCTAAGAATAAGTTTATTAAGCTCGAGTTTGTGTATCATAAATAAGTTTGTCAAACCCGATACTAAACCACGTGTCTAGAAAACCCACCAATTATAAAATCAAGAGCCAAACTCGGTTAGGACTTGTATAGCCCAAACTCTTTGTCTAAAACTGTTAGCCCAAATGGCCATTTAAAGTGTTTATTTTTTCATAAATATGATCAAGACACAGCATTGTTATCTCATGTGTTCAGGTGGTCAAAAATTGCAGCAAGATTGCCGGGAAGAACCGATAACGAGATCAAGAATCACTGGAATACACACATAAAAAAGAAGCTTATTAAGATGGGAATCGATCCCATTACACACAAACCTCTTCAGGAACAGATCAATTTCAACTCTCAAACTAGTGAGCAACAAACTCCAGAGAGTTGCAGCCAAGGCAGCTCCACGGATTCCTCTGCTAACATATCTCAGTCGTCGGAAGTAAGCCACGTGAAAGATCAAATATTAACAAGCCATTTGTGGTCGGAGACCCTCCGTGACGATTCGTGGTTGAATTTCCCAATCTACAGTAAAGAAAATTACCATGACTTTGGATCCTATTCATCAGAAGACAGTTTGACATGGTTGTTGGATTACTATAAAGAACTTGGAGACAAAGATTTTGAGCTGGGTTCTTTGAGTGAAATGAACAAACAGTTGGGAGGCAGGGACTGATATTTAAAAGATTCAACTTCATTATCTTTTCAAATTTCAATCTTACTTTATTTTTCAAGAAATAATGGAAATTATAACACATGAATTATGTAATTTTTCTAATTCCCCTGCTGGTGTGGGAGGGAGGGATCTGATTGCAGAAAAGAACCAATAAACTTGCACATATGTAACTACAATAAAGAAAACAAATGATGATGTTTGGCTTGGGGATTTGTGATTTGTTCCTTTTTCTTTTTCTGGTTTCATGATTTTCATACTCTGTTTAGTTTGTCAAATTTATAAATCATATCTTTTTATAAATTAAGGTTGTAAATATAACTAAATTGTATATAAAATGAGTCATTGTGTGTCAATTTCGATAAAAAATAATGGTAAAAAGTTAAAAGGGTATATTTTATAGATTTAGTTTTATAATGATTTTTTTTTATAAATATTACATCAAATTGGGAACGGAGAAAGAACTATGAGAAGTTGTTGCATTTAAAGGAATGTTTACTTAGGCAGAATCGGAATCCAAATATACTTGTGAGGCCCACTCAATTTTAAAATCAATACCTTTATTGAGAGAGAAAAAAAATTATGAATTTAATTTTTAACCTTTGTTAAATCAAATAAAAAATAAAAAGGAGAGAGTATAGAAGTTCTGAAATCCTAATAATATGCTTTACATCTTTTTGTAAATTATAGATGTAATTTTGTAATGATGAGTTTTTTTTTAGGGAGATTGTGGTTTAAACAAAACTTACCCAAATTATTATAAAATAGTAGTTAAAAAATAATAAGATATGTAAATATAAATATAAATTAAAAGGTAAGCATAACAATCAAGGATTTCTATGATTGATATTAATCAATCTTTGTATAAATTATCTATTATTGAAAGGAAATTTGAAAAAGTATATATGTAATGTAATCAGTTGTTTTTAAAATTATCATTATTATTATTATTACATATTTCGTAAAATTATATATCGTGACTAATTGTATCAACATATATATTTTTAAAATTAAACTGCCACTCAAATTTGTCTTTATATTAAAGAAAAAACAGAAGAGAAGCACGGGTAAGCAGCCCACTAATAAATCTGTCACCTTTTTTGTTGGCCAACAATGTAGAACAAACCGATCATGTGATAGCTGACAGTTTGTAAAACATAGTTTTTAGTCATTCCAAAGGTCAAAATTTTAATAATATCCACTTGAAAAATTTAAACGATTATTTAAAAATAAGACAAAAACAGTATTCTAAAAAAACATGAATAGTTCTTACCTCCTTTTGTTTATCACAAATGAATTATATCGACCAAATAATATTTTTTTCAATTAATATATTTATATCAGTTCATACACATTCATTTTTTTTTAAACGGTTAAACCCAAAAACTGTTTGGATGGGGTTAATCGAATTATCAGATTATTAGGAGCTTTTTGTAAATACAGCATTGTTTATAAAATATCGAACTAGAAACAAGGTGGTATTTCGATTAATTTTTTTAAAAATTATTCCATATATTCCTGCTATTTTGATAATTCCTTAATTTCAAATATATGTACATAACCGTAAAAATGAAACATTATAATTTTAATGTACATTTTACAAAAATAGCTAAAACAGATATGTCTGGCCTTTTGACAGGAAGTGATATTAAAAACCTCACTAGCCCTATGCAATAAAAAAATAAAAAAACTAGTTATGCCAAGCTTCATACCAGACATGCATCCTCTTCAAATTTTCAAGCACACTGAAGAGATCCAAGCAATCAGAATTGGTATTTGTATTGGCTTCATTAACCATCCATGATAGCTTCAAGGAATCGATGGTTTCGAATTCGATACGTCTGGTGAATTTTGACTGCTCTTCACCACCATATCATAATTGATTGAAGCCAATTGTGACAAATTCTGCAAAAAAGGAATAAAGTTGCTCTATGATTTTTTTTTTTATCTATGTTTCAATGATAAGAATTAGTTTGTGAAAATCAGATCTTGATTTTGTATTATAGATAGATCTTTATCCCATATAAAATTAAAACTTCCATTACAAAAAATTCCAGATGTGAGTTAATAACTTTATTCCAAATTATTTTATTTTTACCTTGAAAAGTACATTTCCAAGATTATAGAGTGAATTAGATTCTTTACAGAAGAAAAAATTGGCATTCATAAACGGTGCCTTGATTTTCTTTCAATGAAATAAATATAACATTAAAATTTCTGCACAGAAAATGGAGATTTTCTAGGCTGGCATGCCTTACCTTAAAAGAGAAATTACTAAATGAATACTTCACAGCAAGGGCTGGTGCACCAAAATCAGTCAAACTACCGCATTCATCCCCCTGATTCATAGACAGACATTCAGCACTCAAAAGGAGGAAATATAATCTCACAGGTCATAATGCTTTATGTAAATTTATTTGGAAGCAAACGATTCAAGACAGGTAAAGAGTTTTTAGCAAGCTTACATCTTCATCAAGTAGGTTGCTATAATTACTACTGCTGTAACTATCAGTCAAATCATGATCATCAAAATCACTTCCGCCGTTAAAATCCCCATCTTCTGGATTCCATATGTAACGGCTCATGAAATAACTTGTATCTTGCGGCTCTGCCGATGGAATAAACATTGCCTGTAGTAGAAAACTTACATTTGTTAGTATTCATAAACTCATCAAGAATTAATTCAATCCATTTCTTGTGCTACAGTTTATACCTTCTGCCTCGCAAGCGTTTCCCAGTTAATATCCTTGAAGAAAGGATGCTGCTTCACCTGACATAAGATAGCAGTTCCAATCTATCATGTCATTTCATAAATAACACTAAAATCGCAAAAAATCTACTTCTTTTTATATGCATTACGCAATTACCTCTCCAGCACCTGTAGCTCCCAGTCTTTGAATTGAATTTTCAGTCAGCAAGCTGAAAATCGATGCATTAACGTCTCAGATAAAGTAGTTCTTTTATCATTCTTGAAATAAGAAAAAACTCATTTTCCTTCATCAATTAGAGAAAATGAAAGATAGAATTAATTAAACCACGTAACCCCAACCTTCCAAGACTCTTCCTTTCTTAACTAGGCTCTACCAAATCTTAGCAAGCTAGAATAAAACATAAAACTCATCTAAGAATAACCAGATCATTTTGATTATGTCAAGTATCCAAGTAACTCATTAAAGCCAACGAGGTCATTTAAATCCTTATAAAAATTTCGATAGCTATTCTGGATGACTTATGAGGCTAAAGATTCCATGTAGTGTTCCTGTTGATATACACCATGCCTTCTCCACGCGCACATTTAGCACACTATACCAAAAAACTGCACCTTCTGGTTTGAGTCCCCTATTCATTTTTAATATTTTTTAAAAAACATGAAATCAAAACAACAGATAACTGAACAATGAACTGACAGCGGTACAATTTGATATGATTGGTTTCAAAAAATCTTACTTGTCGATCAAATCACGGGCTTCATAACTCATCTCATCAGGTGACTTGGGCCACGGTATGTCTCTATTTATTATATTATTAAAAATTTGCTGCAATGAAATAAGTCCATTGATCGATCAGAAAGGTATATACTTATCAAGTGTAATATCAATGAGAGAAAATAATACAAAGCCTTGTATAGAATTTTCATATCCCTGATCACATCACATATACGTTGTTGAAAACCTAGGCTTGTGTTTTCATCTTGTTTTCTATTTATTTATAAGCATTGGTCTTTACAATGATATCATGTAATATTACAGAATGAGAAAGAGTTTGAGAGGAAAAGCCATATATATCATTCAGTTAAGTGATGGTATATATAGCTATAACTCATATATTTACAATGTAAGACTTAAAATACTCGTTGGAAAGAGAAAAAAAAAAGCAAAGAAACAAAGATCAAACAGCTTACTTATTTACCTACGAACCCCCATAAAGAAAGTCGCATTCATATGATACTTGTTCTTCATGGTAACTTCATTACATAGAGCAAAATGTAGCTCAAGAATGAAACCACCTATTGGATGAACAATTGCATCATGACCTTCATATTTTAGTACCAACTCATAGCATACTCAAATACTGTAGACTATATATGCAAACTGAGCTCAAATAGATGATTTTGAATTCAGATAACAACAAATCCCTAAGAAGATCAAACAACATACTGCATGGTTTCATTAGAAAGTTAAGGATACCAGTGGCAGATTCAACCTGTGGCCTCTCTGCATTGAATGGTGGAATTCCTACAAGCATCTCAAAAAGAATTACTCCAACAGACCACCAATCTGCGGTGACACCTGCAAGCAGCGAGATGAAAGATAAAAAAAATAAAAAATAAGGCTTTCATTGAGCATGGTTTACATTAGTTCTCAAAAGGAATGTACTACACATGTAAATTACAAACCATGTCCCATGCCAAGAAGTATCTCCGGGGCCAAATAGTCCGGAGTACCAACGACTGGTTGCTTTTGCCTATGTTCTCTTTTTGACAAAACTTGAGATCTTGATCCATCATCTCCAAGTGAAGCAGTTCCACTGATCGATGGACCTGAGAAATCATCTGTACTATTGATAAGACCAATCTTGGAGAGCCCAAAATCTGTCAACTGAACCAAAAGAACAAAAGATTTCTGAGAACTGACAAGCAAAAACAATTGTAACATTCTCCAAGAAATTTGAGACCAAAGGAGATAGTTGAGCAATAAAACCAAAAATATATACATTGGGTGTGGGGAATAACTTTTTAAGGTGGCATCCTTGGAACAAAAAATACTCAATATGTCCGGAAAAAAAAAACTGATGAGAGAATCAAGCATTTCTTCCTTGATTGAGAGAGACAAAAAAAAAAAAAAAAAAAACTAGGCTCATAATTGTTATAGCTGTGATTTCCTCATTTGCCTAGCCGTGCAGAAATAGTATCCTTTTCTATCATAGTTAGATTCAACTATAAGAGGTTTTTTAATTTTCGAATTCCTTCACAATCTAAAAAGCTAATATGTGAATATTTTCATTCAAAACAATATCCAGAGAAAATATTTAAAAATAAATTAAACCTGAAGCCTACACACCTTTATGTGACCATCTTGACCAATCAATAAGTTATCTGGCTTTAAGTCCCTATGAATGACATTTAAGGAATGCAAATACTCCAAAGCAAGAACCTGAAAAAGATCAGAATATGCCTGATTAGTTTATAAAGAGAATGATGACAAAAAAAAGGCAAGTAATAGCATTTCTTACGACTTCAGCGATATATATACGAGCCATATCTTCATCTAAGCATCCTAGGTTTCTCAGCAAGGAGTAAATATCTCCGCCGTTTAAGTATTCCATGACCAGATACAGATTTTCTCTACATGTGAAAGAGTAGAAAAAGCGGACCTGTTCATAATTACATACACAAAAGTGAGAAACTGACATTCATATACACACACGGCTTAGAAAGAAACAAGTTGTGGACTGACTCACCACAAAAGGGTTGCGAACTGAGATAAGGATATTACGTTCAGCCAAAATACTTTCGACTGCATTCTTACGAATCATATCAGCCTTCTTCAAAACCTGAAGAATCATTCATTCAAACAAATTATTTACTTCAAAGTAAAACCAAGACAAGCCCTCCCTCCATTTACACTACAAAGAGTACAAATGACTGATGTAATTATAACGCATTACTAAAACCTTGCCCTGTTGTGATAATTATGCAGTACAATAAAGAAGATTAATAAACAGAATATGATTAAAAAGAAAAAATCATGACTACTATGACATCAAGTACTAAACAAAGATCATGCCACACTAGAATGCCCAGACAACTCGTCCTTGGGTTCATACAGAAATGTAAATCAGTTCTATGTTGCAGATTATTACATCTTATTATAACGAACAACACTTCCATTAATAACTCAAGAGAGCAAAAATACAATAAGCAACCATGGGTTTGCCTAACAGTGACTAAATCACTGACCTTGATTGCAAATAAGTCACCAGTTGCTCTTTTTCTTGCAAGGAAAACTCGTCCAAATGCCCCTCTGCTAATTGGTTTAATTATTTCAAAGTCTTCAATAGATGTTCGATCTTTCGAACACGTGTTAACAGGACTTGCACGCAAACTACGCACGGTATCTTCTTCCACTGAACTCTCTTCATCAGCCATGCCATTTGAAGAGTCTACCTTATCATCCTCTATTTGCCCACAAATGTGTACATATTTTTCCCTGTAAATGATAAAATACAGAATTAAGTAATATAACTCACCACAGAAGATATATTTATATATATATAAAAGCATGAATTTGTGAACTATTAAAACGCCACAGACAAGTTTGATCTTTTGATATTCTCAACACTCCCCTTATGTATGGGCTCGGATATTTTCACGAGACTCGATCACATAGAATATTAATAAATGGAGAGAAAATGACAATGAAGGGGACTCATACTTTGATACCATGTTAACTCACGACTAGACCTAAAGGTTTAAACTATTGGTTAAGGCAAATTTAATCTTTTAATACTCTCAACACGAAAGGAACAAAACATGATTATTAGCCTAGTGACAGAGTTTTACTTTTGCATAAACCACTGTAAATGTAAATGTAAGTGTGTGGCAAGGCAATTAAGTTTAACTTTTGAAATGGAGAAAAAGTAAACTCACTGCAAAAGTTTCTCTATCCGCCTTCCAAAAGTCTCTACAACAAGTGCATCAGCTTTCCTGTCCTGGATTGCATATTTAAGGTCTTCTAATCGATCAAGCATATAATCCAATGCACCATAGTCAGAGTTGTTAACATTTGCAAGGGAACGAACAATCTCCAATAGTTTGCCTATCTGGTCATTTCAAGTACAAATTACTTCTGACATTCAACAAAATGAGTTCCCAAGACATAGGTAAAAGAAAAGACCACCTGCTGATAATTTTCAAGTTCATATATTGCTCTGCGACCATGCAACAACAACTCAATCTGGTTTGATCTTGGTGTTATAAGAGGTGATCTTGGTGTTAGACTTTCAGCTGAGAGTGATATTGTACTCTGATCCGGTGTAAAAACAAAATGTGGATTGTATGATGAATCGGGAAAAATGTCCTGCCCATCCATGAAGGAATTGTTACCGGTATCAAGAAAATCTTGAGAGTTTAGACATGACAAATTGATTTCTTTAGATGACAGCTCATAAATTTCTTCATGTACACTTGATGTAGAAACTTTAACAGTATCAAAATTTTCACTACTTCTAGGAGTACTTTTTGGTGTCCAAGACTCGAGTATCTTTTCAAGAGCTTCAGCAACCCGTTCCAGTCGCTCATTCACACTTAAACCCTTCAAATCACACCTATCAGCAATCGTACATATTCGAGAATGCTCCTCAACATGAATAGTTGGAATTTCAACCTCGCAAATCCGACAAATCATTAAATTCTCAAAAGTAGCAGCATTTTGATGATCACCCCATAATCCCGGCCAAGGCACCTTTTGTTCTTTATTTGGTGCTGCTTCTGAATGCTCAAGATGACTGGATGAAATATCTAAATGGTCATCACCACCAGTTTTTGCTTCTTGTACATGCAACAATTCTAGTTTATCCTTGGAAGGTGTACCAGTAGAGCTACCGTCTTTACGATTCTTCTCAGCTGCTGATGGTAGCTTTTTCCAGGAAGACATCCTATACATGCTTGTAGATGAAGCAATACTTAGAGCAGTGTCCACATCTGCACATCCACCATTGCTGCTAACTTCATCCTGTTTCACAATCTGACTTGCTTGATCCTTCTGAATTAACTCCATCTGTTTCTCATTATCTTCTTTCTGATCGCCAAAGTCATGATCATCATGTTGTTCAGCTTGTTTAATTTTTTCTGGATAAATTCCTAGATCACTAAGTTGGTGAAGACCCAAAACGTGTTCATCTTCATAACCACTCTCTTTTCTTAACTGGATAAGCCGGGTGCAGCGTGTTAAGATGAAAAGAAGGCGGGTGTGGGCTTGTTTAAGAATTTTCAACGAAAGCTCCTGCCGCCGATCATCTAGATTTTGAACAATACCTTCACCTTTCACCCAAAATTCACTAGGTGGCATTGTGGCACATTGCTGAGCAATCACCAATAAATCCTCCAAACCCACTTTACATTCAAGGTTAGACTGTTCTGCAGTGATCTTTTCAAGTATATCCACCAGGTCTCCGGCAAACACAACCAATTCGGAATTAACATCATCCTTTAGTCTGTCAAATTTTTCTCTAACAGCCACCATGATCTCCTGATAAAATAAAGCAAAAGCAGGGGATAAGTTAAAACACGGAAACAAAAATAAAATGAAGGAAATTAGAGCATATATACATCTAAAGGTCCCAATGCGCGAGACTTCCATATAGGGAAAGGGCGAATTCCTTTGGTGTTGAGCTCGTGAGAGAAGCTTTTCATATCAGGGGTTCTCTTCTTCCTTACACTAGTAACACGTAATATAGCGCGAAATCGTGGAGACTGAATTTCCCTAGTGAATGCTGCCGTAGCATTACTACCCTATATAACACACAGACATTGATGAACTACATTAATATCCACACACAAAAAAATATAAAATCTAATAAACAAGAAGACAATGAATTACCTCAAAACTATGATTGAGAGCTGAAGGAAACCTTAATGATTTAGAATGAGTGAATGGACCTTTTTTCCCTATGAAATTATTAAAACATGAATAATGACTTCTTCTTTTTTTAAATCATAATTACATAATCTCACAATAAAATACATAAAGAGACAGAGAGAAACCTTGATCAGTGGAAGAAAGTTTCGCCGGCGGGGCATCGAGATTATTATTAGTGCCTAAATTAGAGGGAGTACCGACAGCGGAGAGTCGATGGGACAAATTAGAAGAGCGTGTTCTAATATGATTCAATCCGAGAGATGATGCCATGATAATAGATAAATTGCCGGTTTGATCAAGTACTAATTGTTCTTGTTCTTCTTCCATTTCCTCTTCGTCTTCGGTATCGGTATCGGTATCGATATCGGAGTGGTCTGTGGTTGTACATTTGGAAGCTCGGAGAATTGGGATCGGAGGAATTTTACGAAGCTTGGAAGAAGAGGAAGCGGCAGAGGGAGAGTGAATTGAAAGATCATTGTCGTGGGAAGATGAAGATGGAGTTTCGGACATGGGGGAATTTAAGCTAGCTAGGTTTTACGCTGAATTATTATGGTTTTTTCATATATTCCTTCTTCTTTGGATGGGTTTGTTTCGGTGAGTGTTTGAGTGAGAGGAGAGAGAGAGTTTTTTTCGCGGGAAAGAGAGAGATGGCCTCACCTTCTAACACGTGGACGTATTAAATCAGTTCAGTTTAATAAGAAAAGGGAGATGTGCTTCTTCCTTTTCCCTTCCCGCTAACTGTCTCGATATGCCGCGTACGTACTACGTGATTATTAGATGACTGAAATTCATTGTAACGTCTATATCTTTCTTTTTTTTAAGAAATTATATTTCATAACATATTTCTCCATGCTAATCATTGAATTGTCGCTAATATAAACATAACTCAACCGATTATGCATAGAGACTCGAAGGTTTTAGTCTCACCTTCCCCGATTTGATGTAATATCCCAAAAAAGAATTATTAAATTTGTCAGAATATTTTATAATTTATCTAAATAGTAGTTTAATAATTATTGAACTATAATATAATAACAATGAAAAATATGTTTTAGTAATTGACATGCATCCGTCCTTACTAAAGGTTACGATTTTATTTAAAGAAATACTTACCTCTTGACCGGTTAAGTGGTGCTTCTCATAACACTCGTATGTGTTTTCTTTCTATTGATTAAAATAAATTAGTGGGTCCTCATATAGTTAATCAAAAATAATATATTTATCATCTCTTATTTATCTCATCTAATGGAAAGATAACACGTAAAACAATCAGGAGGAGACCGATCAGAAAGTTACTATCTTACTCTTTTTTTTTATAGGTATTATATAAAGTTAAGAGGAGAGAGTCGACTTTATAGATTAGTATTAGCAATTGAATATTCAGATCTAGAATGTGGTGGGGATGGGCAACTTATATATTTAGATAAAGAGAGGTTTTTTTTTAATTGAACTTCCGAATTTATCCTTTAACCAGTTATATGAGTTTTATGAATCCAATAATTATGTTCATTCACGCTGGTTTGAGTGTTTTACAAAGAACAGAGAGATTGGATATGAAGAGAAAAAGCATTATACAAAAAACAGAGATTTCGGAATGAAGGTTTTTTGTTTTTAAAACCAATAGACAAATGAAGATGTAAAAATCCAAGTTTTGCAAACAATACGGGTTTTTCAAATGGGTAATTATTGAAATAGCATATTTTTGCATACTAATTACTGAAATGTCAAAACTTTTCAAAAATTACTCAAATAGTTCAATAAAGTATTGACCTTGAGCTTAAAAAACCAAAAAACAAACAAAATTGTTAAAAATACCTATGAAAATAGTTTAATAATTAATTGAATTATAGTTTAATAATTTATTGAACTATAATTATGCTATTTGAGTAATTTTTAAAAAGTTCAGACATTTTAGTAATTAGTATGCAGATTTATGCTATTTGGGACAAAAAAAAATTCAAATGTATTGGTAATAATTTAGAAGACGTTTTAGATAGAAAGCGTTTTGCAAGATAGGATACCTAAGCAAGGGCATTTGGAAGAATTTGATTTTTATCTATTGCTTTTAGGCCATGTTTACTTAGAGGGAATCAGAATGAATGAATGGGAATGAGATTACCTCATTCCCATTGTTTTTGTTTACCTAAAACTTGGAATGAGAATAGGAGTCTGGGACCCACACAATTTGGCAATCTCATTCCCAATTTTCAAACAATTTCATTCTCTCATACAACTTCATCAATCTCATTCTCATTCATTATTTTGTGGGTCCCACCAACTTTTATATTTTATTAATTTTATTTTCTCTCTACTTTTTGTGGGTCCCACACGAATTAATACTCTATTCCCATTCCAACACTCTATTAAACAACATCAATGATAATTCTTTTTATTCCGATTCCGATTCCAAATTTTTTTAAGTAAACATAATCAAAGAAATCTTATTCTCATTCTATCATTTTTCATTCTGATTATTTCTCATTCTCATTCCCACTAAGTAAACAAGGCCTTAGGGAAATTTATAATAATAAATTTTGATATGTTCCGTTATTAAATTAGATAAAATGAAATTATTTTACCTTTAGAAATTTCAGTTGGTAGTATAATTTTATTTAGCAATTATAACAATATTATTTTTTTCAAAAAGGTTTAAAATTATTTGTAAATAAAATAAATTTTGTTTGTGTTTAATCAGTGACTACATTGATTGTTTATTAATCATCGATTAACATTCAATGGTTGAATATAATCAATTTTAACTGTGATTATCATATATTACGGTGAATTAGTGATTAACTTGTTTTTACAAATATGTATATCAATATTAATCGGTGATTTACATGCTCAAAAATTTTCTACCTGCGAAGAAAAAAAACTAGCTAGATTTATAACTATTTTTTTAAATGCACCTTTAATCTAATATTAATATTTTTTTTAAAGTTAAAACACTAATATAGTTTATATGACCATAATTTAATAAAGAGGCATTTGCAAATCTAGCAATTTTTTTTAGTAATATTTATAAAAATAAAAGCTCAAAAAAATATTTGTAAGTATAGTAAATTTTGATCGGGTTTATTAATGATAAATATGGAATTAAATATTTTTACACTATATTTATCACTGATAAACATATAAAACATTAATTATCATTGATAAACATGATAAAAATTGCTATATTTATAAATAAATTTTTGAATTGATATTTTTACAAATATTGCATAAAAATCTGTCACCCAATATATTTATACCATCTAAACAAATACACAAACTCAAACTTATAAACTTGAAAGTAATAAATCGAGTCAAAACGAGGAGTCGAAAATAATAAAACTCCGAAAATGTGACCAATCATGGCCTCCTTTCCCCCAGGCCCCATAAGAATCTGAATCACACATCTTTCAAGTACCAGATTCCTTCACTCTACTACCATTACCACATATATACAACACTCACAGTCACGGCCACACCCAAAGCCAGCAATGCCATTCCTTCTCCATCTCCATAACCATGTTAATCTTCACTGTTTCACATTCTCCTTCCCTTCTCTTTCCAACCTCTTTCTTTACTCCTCCATCTTCTTCTTATCGTTCTTCATCTTCCGTCTCTGCAATTCAGAGAAGGAGAAATAATGGAGTCGCTCTTCTCTGGTTCAAACATGACTTACGAATCGACGATCACCCTGCTCTCTCTGCTGCTTCCTCTCACTTTCCATCTCTTCTTCCACTTTACATCTTCGATCCTCGCATACTTTCCCGTAATCTCTCTTTCTCGTTTTTCTGACTTTAATTTATTACAATGTGGATTGAAATACTTTTTGTTTTTATCTCTTAATTCCATTTCATAACCAATTGACGACTCTGATATCATCTTTTCGAATGCGTATTGGAATTTAACCAACCTTGATTGCTTCCTCTATTTATTGTTAAGTTAAGTTGAATCATGCAGGTTTTCCTGATGAAATGCTTGAAATTGTTCTTCTTGCATTGGAAGACCTTAGACACTCACTCAGGGATCGAGGTTTGGATTTACTCATCAAGTTTGGGAATTCCGGAACTGTAATTCGGGATCTCGTTAATGAGGTGGTTACGTAATTACTATTTCTACTTATTTTCCGCTTGTAATGAAATTAGGATTTCTCATTTATCGAATTGTTACGAATTCAAATAGAATAATTTGTTTTGGTAAATTCAAATCCAAGGTTTGGAACAGGTAAAAGCTACTGATATCTTTGCTGAGGAAGAGGTTGAGCATGAATTGTGTGAGTTGATGGATGATGTATCGCAGACCTTGGGGAGCTCAAATCTCACACTTTGGACGACACCGTTTTACGATATCAAGGTTTGTCTCTCACTTTTCTCTTCTTAACTCTGCCACTTTTACTTGTTCATTTGCATATACTAATGTTTAGTTGTTTACTAGAGCTTAGAGACCCTTCCTGAATCATATGACGAGTTTCGGAAACTTCAAATTCCCATAACCACTCCATTTTCTTCTCCATCATTACCCTGTTTGAAACCGGATTTAAACTGGGGTATGTTCTCTGCATGATCTTTTTTCTTTTGTTTAACTTGTTCATTCCTTTCTATGATAAAGTCATGATTGAAATGTGTTTGTATGACAAGTTGGGTAAAATCAGGTACTATACCAACGTTTGATGGCTTGAAGGAATTTGTGAATAGTAGTCGATTGCACAAACCAAATGAGGATTGGGATTTGATCAAGGATACAACAGCTGAAGCTCTTTTGCGGTCTAAATTTTTTTCTAGAGGAAGCAATGAAAAGGATTCAAATTTGAAAATAACCAAGACAGACAGAACTGGCAGATCAATTTTTTCCACACAAAAAGGAAATAACTTCCGGAGGGGAGGTACGGAATCTGTGTTGAACGCTTTAGCTGCATACTTAAGATACAATGAGGGAACGGCTCGTGATGACTGGCAAGCGTAAGTGTCCATTATTTTCTTCCTCCAATTCCTTTACCATTTCTAGGAAAGAAGGCTGGAAAAGGAAAGGGAGAGAGAAATTTGAGGCCATATTATTACATGCTTAAAGATTTGCATCTTTTTCTTTATTCTTTCTTGTATTGTATGGAATAGAGATTTTAAAACAAAAGTTCACATGGTTAATTATTTTTTTATAGTATTTGATTTTTTACCTTGTCACTTAATTTTCAAAATCATTTTTAGCTACTCATAATCATATTAATCTGAAAATCTGCAGACTTATTGATCACCAAGAATAAAAGCATCAAGCAGTCACTATTCTTATTCTAATCTGTTGAATACTCATCTGTTTTTTAATTTGCACTTTGTTATGAAAAGAATGTAAATTGAAGGTTAGAATATATATCAATAAAACTGTCTAGTGATTATTTTAACCATCAATTTTAATAGAATTTGATTGTCCATCAATACGTTTCATGTAGAATACATGAAATGCTACGCAATTCTGAAAGTCGAGATGGAGCTTCATTTATCAAACTTTTTGGTCCTGCCATTCATCTGGGAATAATTTCTAGAAGAAGAGTGCATTTTGAAGCAATCAAATATGAAAAGGAAAGAAATGCTGGATTTCTGTCACCCTTTGGATACTCTGCAGGCACTGTTGCTGCAGCAGTTGATGCTGTTCTCTCCATAGAGGTACATTGCAAAACATGACTTCCTTTTGTTGTTTTAGAATTTAAATTGGATGAACTGCATGAATCTTTTACTTAAAGATGAATCAAAATTTAAAGGTGACATTGGAAATATATTAGGTTCTCATTTGATTTTTGTGACAGTGGTACTGGCTTATGGGTCTGAAGAATAAAGGAAAGCATCAAGGAAGTCATTCTATTCGAAATTGGAGATGGAATGGTTTTCTTGTTAAGGTCAGCATATGAAAACTAATTTGGTTACAACAGAAATGGACAGAAGAAGAAAAGGGAACAAAGATAAAAGCTGATTAGTCTGAGTATTTTGATTGTTTTATTTCTCAATGCTTGCAGTGCAAAGACTTATCTTTATATAAAATTTTGTTCACATCTATGTTACTAAGAAAGATTTCATTTCAGT
Organism: Gynostemma pentaphyllum; assembly: GCA_028015215.1. Lineage (NCBI taxonomy): Eukaryota > Viridiplantae > Streptophyta > Magnoliopsida > Cucurbitales > Cucurbitaceae > Gynostemma > Gynostemma pentaphyllum. The sequence continues at coordinate 2,175,982 of CM051351.1, read as the reverse complement.
ACACAGTTGTTGGCTGTGAAGAAGGTCCTGCGGTTCTTCTTGTGCATGGTTTTGGTGCTTTTTTAGAGCACTTCCGCGATAACATACATGACATTGCTGAAGGTGGAAATCAAGTTTGGGCTATAACATTTTTAGGATTTGGAAGATCAGAAAAGCCAAACATAGTGTACAGTGAATTGTTGTGGGCTGAATTTCTAAGAGATTTTATCATTGAAGTTGTGGGTAGACCAGTTCATGTTGTTGGAAATTCGATTGGTGGTACGTAAAAACGTTTATACGTGTTGCATAAACTGTTAAATCTGCCTCCCTCTTCCACTGTCCCTATAACACTTTCAAGGAAGTTTTCTTTTCAGGTTATATTGTTTCTATTCTTGCTGGTCTTTGGCCTTCACTTGTCAAATCCATTGTCCTCATGAATAGTGCTGGCAGTGTTATTCCAGGATATTTTGTGCCCTTTAATAAAGTGAGTTTCTGTGGACCTTGTTATATTTTTCAGATTTATCTCGAAAAGAGTACATTAGATCTCTGTAGCTCAGAAATTACTTATGAATGGTGTTTGTGTTTTATTTAAAAGCATCAATAGTTCCTTTTGTCCTTAATATAATTAGTTTTTTTAAATTGCAAAAACACGTCAAATTGGGAGAGAGGTGTCTCGAACCTCCAATCTCATGGCAAGGGAGCATTGATGCCTAACAACTTGAGTTATACTATGGTTGACAATTCCAAGAGGAGTTAGTAAAGTCTAGTTTGGTTCATGATCTCACATTATTAATCAGTTCATTTTTTATTAGAAGAGAAATTACTGATTTTAGGCTAGTCTAGTTGTTTATATTTGCTTCCTCTCCAGATCTGATGATGTCCAACTGGAAGTAAGCCATGACATTTGTAAGACAATAAAAGCTTAAACTTTAATTAGCTAAGGATAACAAGGATTAGGGGGCAAATCACTTAATAGTTCCTTTAATATCGCTTCTCTTTACATTGTTAGCATTCTACGAGGCATTATCTGGCTTTCTAGTTAAGGATTCTGCAAGTCTGATTGCAATTTCGAGGCAACTCAGGCTGATTTTCTAAGAAATCGAAATGGACATTTCATCATTATGTTATTCTGTTTGACTACAAGATTTAGAAAGATTCATATCAGAGCTACATTTTCTCTCTGTGTGAACTGTAAAGTTATTTATTTTAACAACCAATAATATCCTTAACTGTCATATATTGTGATATTCAAAATATAGGAGAGACAGGTTTCTGGTGCTGCATGGTTGGGTGCTCGATTCCTTTTATTTTACTTGAGATTGAAAATCAAGGATACAGTGAGGAATTGCTATCCTACTGTATGTCTGTCAACTGATGTTCCAATATTTGATTATTTCCTTTTAATGTTTATCATAGGATTTGAATTTTTTTACATTTTTTCTCTCTGCAGAGAACAGAAAGAGCTGATGATTGGCTTATCAGTGAGATGCTAAGAGCTGTATCCTCTTCTGCAAGATTTTGTTATGATGTCTAAGAAAAAATTATTTGATAATATACAATTGAGTGCTAAAAATGCGAGCAGTTATTTATGCACTTAGATGTGGCCATGAGACAATAGTAGAGAAAAGCCAATCATTTTGAAAATGTTTTTTTCAAATATTACCTTAACGTGTAAAAAAAAGTCCAATGATCCTGGTGGCCTGGTGGTCCTGGAAAGTGTTTTCAGCTTTAATCTTTCGATTCCCCTTAAGTATCTGTTGGAAGGATTAGATGAAAGGGTTCTTATCATCCAGGTAAAACATCTGCAATACGCTGAACAAGCACCCCCCAAAAGATATATATATAGAAATCTCTTCTTAAAAGTTTCTGATGCTATTACCTAGGGAATGAAAGATCCTATCTACAACTCAAAGTCTATGTTGGCCATGCTCAAAGAGCATTGTGCTGGAGTTATAATCAAGGAATTGGATGCTGGTAAGATGAACTGCTTGATTGATTCTACAAAGTTTGTGGCAAAATCTCGGTAATTTTTTATACTTCTAACTTCGGCTTCTCATCTTATCAAAATCTCAGGCCATTGCCCCCATGATGAGCAGCCAGAAGAAGTGAACTCTATCCTACGTGAATGGATAGTGAAAGTAGAAAGTAAAACTAAAGCTGGTAATGTTTTGTAATTCGTTTTCTCTCTCTTTTCTGACAGGAAACAAACCTTCATATTGGAAAAACAATGAATTAAATTCAATTAATTTATTATGATGAGAAACATATAATAATATTTGTAATTATATTAAAAGGCTATTTAATTGAGTAGTAGTCTTTTCAAAGTTAGAGTGTGGATTTTGATGATTATTCGTCATTGATATACTCATAATGTTGTGAAAATGATGGTTTAATTATATTAGGGTGGTGTATAAGTAAACACGATCAACAAGTAATACTTGTGACGAATGAGTGTTAAATCCCTCTGAGATAGTAGCTGTAAACAAATTTAATGTGTTTGGTGAACGATTTTAATGATATTTTTGTGCAAGTAATTAAATGAGTAAAAGCAAAGTTTCATTGTTAACGAGTGTAAATCGGTGATGAATTGATGCAACTTGCAAGTGATAGGGGAGAGATTTTTATGGGAACTAAATTATGTGCGTACGTACTATGTCATGTTGACGGAATATAGCAAAATTCATGGTGAGCAATTGTCAAACACTTCACAAAGAAACTACTTTTCTCAAACTTACTTGTTTAACCATTTAAATCCATTTTAAGCTAATCTCAAATAAGTTCATACTTGGTGAGATAAAATATCTTTGAGAATCTATCCTACCAAACAAATTTTCTGCCTTTAAAAAACAGTTATTTTTTTAAAACGGAAAAATGTTAATGCCCAAACATATTCTCAATATTATTAAAAAAAAATAATTTTTTGAAGCATCTTTATATAAATGATGTTTTAATAATTATTGTTTCAATCATAATAAAATTTTGTTTATCTTCTCTCAAAAATCATTCGTAGTACCAAATACTACCAAACTAGTTATAATTTAAATTTATAATACCAATTTACAGCAAGATTACCAAGCTGGCCCGTATGCTTAGATTTAAGGGTGTTTGATTGATCCAATAGACATCTTTTCTTACTCGAAGAAATGAGGCATTTAGCCATTCTTGGTTTCCTGTACGCTCAAAAACTCAACTAAAACCTAATCATGATACAACGGCAAATCTTTTCAAAACCCAAACGTAGAGTCAGAAATAATCTATCACAAACTTATTTCTCCATTCCACTCGTTTTTTGACATGAAAGGGGAGGAATATAAAAGGGGGGTCTATTCACACTGAAGCATAAGCAGAATACTCATGGAATTCAATATTTAATTTTGCATCAGATTAACAAATCCAAAGATCTCCGTGAGCTATCAAAAGACAAAAAAAAAATCCCTCCACAAACAAGTTTTTCAATATCAAAATTATGACAAAAATGGATAAAGCATTGACCCTAATAATTTTAGCATGACAAAAGCAAGATTACAGAGTACATGGAACTATAAGTAACCAAGGATAGATTAAAACTTCTGCGACATGGAAACATCAATCTGCAATTGTGACCTCGACCTCAACACCTGGTTCAATTGTAATGGATGTGATCTGCTTAACAACTTCAGCAGAGCTAAAGAGATCAATAACACGCTTATGAACACGGAGTTCAAATCTGTCCCATGTGTTGGTACCTGCAACAAGAGCGAAAAGATTGGTAATCTATTTTCAGGATAGATTTAAAATATCGCTCCGTTTCTTCTAAGTTGTAGCAAAGATATCAATGAAAGAATTGGAGTCGTATAAGATAAGCATATCAAAATAACCAGGTCACATCCACTAGATGATTGTATAACATCAACAGTTTAAAGAAACAGCATAACAAACAACTGATTATATGGCTGAATAAAAAATGACAGGTTTCAGTCTCCAATTCGAAAATAGCTTTAAATTTTCACATAACATTATACACAAAGTATTCAACTCGACTATAGTATAATAAAAAATTCTAAGAGACTGACTTGAGTACAATTTTAAAGAACTTTCCTTGGAATTTAAAAATATTTGCAATCATGTGATTTGAAATCGATTTTTTTGTTAAGACTTGTTAAAAAATTCAAATCAAAAGTGATTTAAATTAAAATCCTGTTTTTAACTAAAAAAATCATAATTTAAATTTCAAACAAAAGAAATTGCAAATTTAGCCTGATCAAAGAAAAAAGAATATCAAAGTAGAACGACTACTTTCATCACATTACGATATCGTCCAAACAGAAAATATCAGATACATCGAGTTCAAATCTATCTCATTCCAAGCAAAGTAATAAATTAGTCAAGGTAACACCTATAGCTATGAGAAAACTCTAACTATATGAAAAACAAAAAAAGAGAAGATGATATGGAGCATGAAAACAAGCTAAGATGACGATTACCATGCAATGCAATAGTACGACACGATACAAAAAGCGACAACTATCATGAAGGATTAAAGTAAAACACGAATGTTATTAAAAAAAAGGGTAGGTGATAATTCTAATTTAAGTTGAGAATTGACATCGTAGAATTACCTTCTCCACAGGGAGATTTCCTGGTGGTAATGTGCAAGACTTTTGTCGGCATCCTCACCGGACCCTTAACCCTCAATTTCTTATCCTTCGCACCCCGAACCAAATCAGCACAAACTTTTGATAAACAAAATAAGCAAATATTACTACTACAATTACAATACTAGTTCGAGAACATCACATTATAAGACAAATAAATACAAATATATGAAGAAATGTAATTCATTCAGAATAATAAATGAACTTTCAAGTAATGAACAGAAATTGAATAACTTGCTCTCATTATTATAATAATAAAGAAACAGAAAAATGGTAAAATAAATACCTTTCTCGAGATTCTTAACATTCTTAGAAGATAGAGTGATCCTAATCTTATGGATCTGATCCTGTGCCTCTTCTAAACCAGCCTTCGTACCCTTCACTGCTTGGTAAGCCATGTTTCCTTATTTCCTGGAAAATTAAATTACCAGAATTAAACAATAATCACCATTGTCAAGGAAATGAAACCTCACGATGACGAATCAGAACGAATTCGGAGAAGCTTACCGGCACGAGAAAGGGGCGGCTTATGCTGCTGCTGCTGCTTCCACTTGAAGAATTTAGGGACGAAGAAGATTGGGTCTCAGGTTAGGGTTTTGTTATTTATATTCAATGGACTGCTGGCCCAAATTCTCAATCCATCCCGCCGGGTCGGATTTAATGGTTCGGTTTTTTTTGTAACTCAAGGGTTAGTTTAGTAAAACTATTTAAGACTCTGCGATAAATTGATTTGAAGATCTCAATTTATAATAATTGAATTACATTACAACCATCATCTATTTTTGAAATTTTAATTATAAACTAATATGTTAATTTTATATATCTTCAAAAAATTAACAAGATTTTCACCCTAAGATCCTTAAACTATAGTAAATTTTATGGAAAACAGTTTCAAAAAGTAATATTTATCAACTTTAAATTTTATATAGTTGGTAAGAATTGGTTTAATTGTTAATTTAGTCCCTATAATTTTGGAGTGTGTTCCAAATTAGTTCTTATGATTTGGAGTTGTGTCAATTTAGTTCTCATTGTTCGGAAAAATTTCATTTTATCCATGTGATGTGATAAAAGCTCACAAAACGTCTTTATTGCTCTCAAATTTAGACATCAAAAAGTCTCACTCACTTATACACGTTAGTTAACACTATACTTTACTTACTACATTTTTTTACCATTTCATATATTTATTTTTAAAAACTATATCTTTATTTAACAAAAAATAGCTTTTTTATTGATCATACATTGTATAAATATAAATGATGATCATAAGTGTATAACAGTAAAATATTATTTTTATTTCATATCTTTATGGTCTTCAAACAATTTTTTATTATTTTATAATCGTGAATATCTGGCCAGCTTACCCATAACTCAATTAATTCCCTTTTCTCTCTTCTATTCTATGGGATTGATGAAAACCCCATGTATTTTGAAGGGATTTAACTATGGAGGGGGCCATGGTATCCTCACGGGGTTTAGATTCTCTTATCTATTTTCAAAACAAACCTGAGAATGAAATAAATTTAATTATTCCAAAGATATCTTGTTTTAAACGACAGAAAAGAAATTCCGTATGTCAAAATTATTATATTTGAAATTAATTTCTCATAAACTCCAATGGCGGATTCATATAACTAACTGTAAAACTATTTTAACAATTTTCTGAAAATTACTTTTGGTTAGAAGAGAGAGGGAAAAAAAAAAGCCACCTTTAAATACAGTTTTTGGCGCTTTATTATCTGAGCCCTAATCTGAAGACCAAAGAGAGAAATTTCTCCGACTCCGATTCAGTGACAGAGAAAAAGAGTTAGGGTTTTAGCAAAAAGAAATGGTATCAGGATTAAGGCAATTCACAAATAGAACTGGTGAAGAAGGTTTTGGACAACCAGTTCTCGACTCCGACAATGGCGAGGAGCTTATGCACGTTCAGTCTGGGGTCTCCCTTGTTCTTGCTAATCTCCCCCCTCACTCGCCTGGCACTCTCTACATCTCCACCAAGTACTCTTTTTCTTGCTTGTTTTGTCCCATCATGTTTTGTTTTTACTCATTTCCTGTTGAGAGACTATCTTTCTTGTATTTGTTATAAGGAAGAATAGATTTATTGAATCTAGGGATGAAATTATTACTTTTTAGCTTTCGAATTCTGATGCAGTTTATGAAAAGAAAACCGGTAATGCTTTCGTTTTCCAATTTGTAAGACGGGAAGATGATGGAAATAGAATAAAAAATTAAAGTTGTGAACATCATCTCAAGTTACTATTTCCATGGTTGGTGCTTGGGAAATGATGATACATTTAGTTTTGGGGAAAAAAATACTAATTATTTGAATTTATCATTTTAATTTTAATTGCCAACTAATAAGTGTAACATTTTCCTAGAAAAATCTAATAAACTTAACATTTCTGGTAATTTGATGGGAAAAACCATTGAGGTACTGAGAAAATTGGCCATCTTTTATAGGCAAGTGGTGTGGTTGAGTGATGTTGACCGCGAAAAAGGTTATGCTGTCGATTTCTTGTCAATATCGTTGCATGCAATATCAAAAGACCCAGAGGCCTATCCATCTCCTTGTCTATATGCACAGGTATGTGCTTGTGTAGTTCTACGTTATTTATTGCTAAATAATTTATTTAGTTATCAGGGTGAAAATTAGCTCCATTAAGTTGATGTTGGGGGTTGACTGAACAAACTGATATAAAAACATTGATATAAAAAACTGGATTGAATGAGGTCTATTTGACTGGATTCAGTTCTATTCGATTTTTAATATAGTTTTAAGTTTTTCATTCATTTTAAGTGTTTTTTTTTTCTATTTTAAAAAAAAGATTATCTTATTATAATCGATTTGGTTTAATTTTGATCATAATTCGATTAACTGTAAATTGAACCATATTCTTTGGTTGGTTTGGTCCTAAATATATGGAAAAAACCATCGTAGTTTGATTGGTCGTTTTTCCCATCTCCCGGTTAATTGCGGATATATGATGTCTTTGTATAAGGTTTGTATTTTTAGTTATTTATTGGTTAGTATTATAACATCATATTATGTGAAATGTACTGTAATTGCTTAGTGTATTTGTTAACATAGACATGATTTCCTGTATGATATTTCTTTGTCATGGGTGGTACATTGTTGCTATAAATTATAGACTGTAAAAATCTATAAATATACTATGAGAGTAAATTAATTGTAGACTTTATTGCAAATTGATTGCCCATAAATTTGTTATTTATTTTTAAATCTGAACCTTAGAATGCCCATCTTCAATTACTTCTCCCGTCCTGTTTTTCTCTGTTGATCTTGATTCTGTTCAAAGGAATAAATAAAAATTAATTTAGGAGTTTGAATTTTAATGTAGACATGGACAGAGGTAGATGACTTCCCTGGGATGTGTACTTCCTGCAGTGCTTAGTTGATCTATGCCCTTTTTTGCTATATGCAAACCGATTTTGAACTTCTGCAAGAAAAAGGAAAAAAAAAAAAAAAAACTTTGAAACATGGCAAGACAAATATTTGATTGGAATCATAAGATGAGTTATTTGCCATTTAGCATTATATAAAGCTTGCGAAAAATTGTTTTTCCCATGCACCCTTGGCCCTGCTCTTTTGTTTTTTAATTATTTTTTTCCATATAGCATTTAGTTAAACTTTTTATTTCCATTGACGCTGTTTGTGTTTGAAGATTGATACTGAAACTGATGAAGAGTCTGAGGATTCCGATTCAGAAGGTGGTGGTGCTTTTGACTTAACCAGGGTCAGAGAGATGAGGCTTATACCTTCAGACCCGGACCAATGTATTGTTCTCTCCATCTTTTTCCATACTTCACTGTTCTGATCAAAACTAATATATTATCATGATACTTTCTGGTAATAGTTTGCTTGTGAAATGTAAATAAGGACAACTTATACTTATTTCTTTGACTATAGTGGATACTCTGTTTGAAGTATTCTGTGAGTGTGCTGAGCTTAATCCCGAGCCTAATGAAGGTTAGAGTTCTTCTGTAATGGACTTGGATTTGATTTTTACTGACATGTTTTGATCTCCCCTTCCTGGGGAATATAAGAATAAAAATCAAACAAAATATATGGTATATTAGTTGGTTTTGTGTTGACTGTTTGCTTTCTTTAGACGAAGAAGAAGGGTCCACGCACAACTGGGTTTTCAGTGCTGATCAGATGGATCATGATACATCAGGTGTGTAGTCAAAGAAAAGAAATAAACAATATAGTATCAGTACTACTCTTGAATGATGATGTAAAACTTATATATTTTGTTTTTCAATATGTTGCATTTTCCTTAGCAGAAGATCCTCAAGAACATTTTGCCACCAATCTGACAAATTCAATTGGCTATTCAAATGGAGATCATGATCTAGCTCGCACAGTGCTCGAGGTATTTTTTTTAATTGTGTATTCTAAGCCCTTAAATTCCGTTCCACAAATGTCTGGTAATCAATGTTTTGCTCTATATTATACGCATTTTCTTGTAATGGTTTTTCTCCATAACTATGTCCTTGTTCTCTTGTATTTGTGGCTGAGTTTGACAAGCTATTGGGCGTATAAATTCTATATTTGTATTGAATATCAATTTTGTAGTCTTTTCTATGGGATTTTTTTTACTCCTTTTGTAAATGTCATTTGCTTTTGTTGTAGCTTCAAATCAATGATCAGCGTTTTGAGGATGCAGAAGAGATGGAACATGAAACTGATGGTAGCCGTAGTTGAGCTTGAGCAAGTGAATGCATGCTGCTGTCTTGTATGTTCACATTCTCGTTTTTACACCCAATTGCTTGCTGTAAATGCACAGTTTTGTGTTGCATCTTATTAAAGCTTAGTCACCAGCTTTAGTTTGTTACCCCTTTTTTTTTTAAGTTTTTACTCACCGCTTAATGACATAACTCCACAAGTAGTGTTTGAATTATGACGCTATGGTTGAATCCTCGTTCTGAAATATTTTTATATATTCTCTGTTTGTTATTGCCTGGAACAAAACAGGAAGAGAGAGCTTCACGTTAAAACCTACAGAATATCTGGTCTAGTATAGTTTAGGGTGTGTTTTGTGGGAATCTAATCCGACATCTCGATTTCCATGGTTGTTTTGTAGCTTTTATTTTCAGGGCCCAGTTTTAATTCCCATGGGAAGGGTATATATCCAAGATTATTTTACCATGGGAGTGAGCATTTTACCTATTTATCAAGAATTTATCATTACAAATGCTAATAAAGCATACAATAATAGTCAATCAGGATTGCTCAATTGTAAAATGTATACATTCTCACTTTCAATTGGGTAGTTTTGATTCCCTCCTATATAATAATATTTTTTTGAAAGTATAGTCAAGATCGCGTTTAACCTATCATTCATTCCTTGCTAAGGTTATAACTTCTCCTAAAAATGTTGTGTTGAACATTTTAAAAGAAATACTAATGAAGTGTTTAACTTAAAAACACTTGAATACTTGATTTGTGATTCTTCTAAAAGTGTTTATAAACAAGTATTTCATATAAATCTCACCATTTCATAAAAAAAAAGAATGGCATATAGTAGGAAAAAAATATGGTTCATCTGATCGAATGTAAAAAGTAAACCATAGCAATAGTAGTCACACCACTCCTTACACTAAAGATAAAAAAAATTCCCTCAACAAATTGAATAAAAGTTTATGATTTGTTACTTAATGTTGCACAGAAATTATACTAAAGTTGTTACCTGTTCCATTCATTTTTAATGCTACATCAGTCAAAAGCCCAATTTTTTTACTTAGAAAATGAGATTTATCAGTTAATTGTTCCTTTACATCATCAGATGTTTTCCAAACCTTTCTAACATGTGATAATATTTCAAAAGAAACAAACGAAGGCAAGGGAGCTTGGTGATAAACACTGCCAATTATTAAATTCACCATTCATTAAAATAATATCCTATTAAAGACTATTACTAAAATTATCCTACTCATATCACAGGAGAAAAAAAGCATTCAACTGATTAATAAAAGCCGCAAAAGTTTTAAGAAGAGTACCAAAAAGCAACAAAAATATTTCAGAAAAAAAGCATTCAACTGATTATACTCAGATCCTTGTTCTCATAAATTAAAGTACAGCAACAAAAAAAATTCCACCGACGATTCAAATCTTTAGACACAATCAGCTGTCTATTTGCGGAGTTATAATACCCTCGGCCCCATCCCTGTACTTGCCTAAGCCACAAGGGTGCTGGCAGTGGTAGACTCGCTGCAGAGTGTGAAAGAGCATGGGTTAGTAAAATTTATATAAGATGCTTTATACAAAAGTACACCATGCAGAAATGGTGGATCTAACTAACATGGCAGAACAAAAAATGACATGGGAATGTAACATTGCAGGCAGATCATATAGCAAAAAGGCAGAATAGAACTGAAATGACATTTACTAAGACCTGGTGTGATTTCTTAAATTTGAAACACAGGACATTGATGAGGATTAGGAGACAATTTAAAAAAAAAAAAAAAAGAACACTCTAGAAGTAAGATGTGTAGGAGAACTAAAAGAAATAAACCAAAAGTAACTATTTCAGAAAATCAAAACAGATCTAAATTTTGAATTAAAATAATTGCAGTAGGGAATTATAGGTTGAATTCAATTGGATGGAAACATGAGAAGGCCCCCATCCGAAGTGATTAATCACCTTCCACAGAGTGAAACAACGGGTCACTCATAACAATTTCACATAGAACCGAAATCAGAACCATATCTAGAGCAAATGCGCCAAATTACAACAAAAAAAAATGCAAATGAAACTTATATGAAGAAGAAATTCTTTGTGCAAAGCCTCGTGACAACCTCTAGATAATTGACGAAGCGATTCATGGAAATTACATTTAAAGCTTAAAATGTAAAAAAAATGAAAATAATACTAGAACTAGAACACTGCCACCAACCCTGACATCAATATATGGATGAGCTAAAGGTACAAGAAGCTAGAAAAGAACGGATAACTCTTACTATTTCCAGACAGGAGGAAGCTTCTTTGTTTTCTTGTAGTAGCGAGCAAGCCTGTGAATTCTACTTTCAACCAAAATCAAACGAAATTTAGAGTCCTTATCCTTCCTGTTCCTTTCCAAATGCTTCCTAATTGACACTGCTTTCTTGATAAGGTGGTACAAATCCTCAGGAATATCAGGAGCAAGACCTACACAAATTGAAGGAATAGCCATCATTTCAATTACATACAGTATGAAACAAGAAGCTAGGAAAGTAGACAAAAAGAAGTTACAATATTGATATTTAACAATGAATCAAAATGGCGAGACCAAGATGGTGAAGCAAAAGGTCAATGTGGTTTGCACACACCTCGACTAATCTCACGAGACATCCACACGAGGGAAACTCGTAAGATACTATCCTAGGTAGGTGACAATACATGGTCTGAACAGACCCCTAGGCCAACACACGATGGATTTTGGGATAAAACAGACAATCAATATAAAAGTGAAATCTGCAACAATAGGCTTTCGAATCTCAACTTGAAAAGTAGTTAAAAACATATAAACATTCTAATGGTAGCAAATAATCTTAAAAAGAGAGAGAGAGAGAGAGAGAGAGAGAGAGAGAGAGAGAGAGAAAACATACCGTGAGCCTTGAGGATACGCAATATCTTGCTTCCAGTAACGCTTCTAACCTGAGCTATACCATGAGAATCACGAAGAATAACACCAATTTGTGATGGTGTAAGACCCTTCTTTGCAAACTTGCAAATATTGTCATCAACCTAAAACCCCCCATTACATTAAACAATCCCATTAATCCATAAATAGAATTACATTGAAAACGAGGAGTGAAAATGAAGATCATTTCTTACTTCTTGTGAAGAAATCTTCAACCAAGTTGGAGGAGTCCTCTTGTAGGGCAAAGCTGAGGCAGAAATACCCTTCCTTCATCAGAGAATAAAATACAGAAACAAAGCGTTAGTGATATAGATAAAGCAACAGAACGATTTTTAAAAAATAAAACTGAGAAAACTATGCGAGAGAGAGAGAGAGAGAGAGAGAGACCCGCGGCTGTGCATACGACCCATGGCGGCGGCGGCGAAGGCGAAATGAAGGGAAGTTTTCTTCTACCTCTGATTAGCTATAAGTAAGGAAACCCTAGCTTCACTTGCGATGCGACTGCGATGAAGATTTTGATTTTGATTTTCATATGCTGTATATAGTTACGTGTTATACCTTGGGCTTTGGCCCTAGATTTAATGGGCCTTCTAATTGCCTCATACGTCATCGGTTTTCTTCATGGGCTTGTAACATTCCAAATGGACTCAAATTTCCTGTCCATTTTTTGAAAAATGCTTGGGATTAAAAAGGAATTTTATCATATCTACCCCAAATTTAAGGTGTGTTATCAAAAATACCCCCTCTCTTATGATACTTTCATTTTTACCCTTTGGTTAGTTATAGTCATCCCACTAATTTTAATTGGCTAGCCTCCATGTGTAAAATTAGGGGTAATTTTGATAACTTCTATATGTATAGGGTAAATTTGAAAACTAGTTTTTCTATTGGGGTAGTTATGAAAATTTCCCGATTAAAAACTTAAACCAATTTTACCCGTTCAGGACCATTTTTCCCTTTCTTGTTATATTTTTTAGGACTGGACTGATGGTGGTAATTTTCATAGGGAAATTTTCATAACTACCCCATTAGAAAAACTAGTTTTCAAATTTACCCTATGTATGTAGAAGTTATCAAAATTACCCTTAATTTTACACATGGAGGCTAGTCAATTAAAGTTAGTGAGATGACTATAACTAACCAAGGGGTAAAAATGAAAGTATTATAGGAGAGGGGATATTTTTTATAACACACCTTAAATTTGGGGTAGATATGATAAAATTTCATTTTCATAACTACACTTTTAGAAATTCAAGTTATAAAAAATACTTTATTGTTTTAAAAAGTTTTATAATTACCCTTAAATCAGTAACCGACTTTACTACAATGCAAGAGAAAAACTGTCAATTAAGGATAAAAAAAAAACTACAATTTTAATTAGGGTAGTTTTGAAAACCATATTTAATTTAAAAGTAAATGTGATAATTTTTCAAAAATCTTGAATTGATTTTAGAAATTGAGAATCATGTTTTTTCCCTACTCTTATTATTTTTAGAGAATTTATCTCAAATAACATAATTATGAATACTAATTAATAAAATGTCAGAACTTTTTAAAAATTACTCAAATAGCATAATTATAATTCATTAAATTATTGAACTATAATTCAATAAATTATTGAACTATTTTTCATGGGTATGTAATAAATTAGTTTTTTTTTTTTTTACTTTTTTAAGTGCAAGTTCAATAATTTATTAAGCTATTTGATTATCTTTCATTATTATTTTCAATGAATTTATTAGTTTTTTTTTTACTTTTTTAGTTCAATAAATTATTGAATTATAATTCATTAAATTATTGAACTATAATCATACTTGTAGAAGGAGAACATTTGTCAAATTATAAATTACCACGTAATTATTCAAGCCAATAACAAAATTACATGCCATTTAATAAAGACCCATCATAAATTGACACGTGTCTTTAAATTAAATTAAAAAACATTAAATTGACAAACAAATGATGCCACATGTCTTTTTCTTGGCCATTGGATGACATAAATTAGTCCAATGAAAATATGTCACGTGGCAATTGGGCTCAAATAAAATAAAGCCCATATCCACCAAAGACCCATAGAAAACTCTATAAATAGAGTAGGTCATTCATCATTTGAGGGGGGGTCGACAATAGAGAAGATTCAGAGAAATACGAACAGAGGAAATTCAGAGAAAAAACCGAAGACTTTGAAGATCAAAGACCTCGAAAAACAACGAAGAAGATCGAGATTAAAGAGTTTGACGATCAAAGACTTCCCGAAGACCAAATATTCTTTGAAGATCGAAGACCTCGAGATCGAGATTGAAGATTTTAAAGAACGAAGCCTTGAAGATCGAAAACCCTAAACGTTGACGATTTCAAAGACTTTAAAAACTCCGTGACGACCATCTTGAAGACAAATTGTTGAAGACTAAATTCTCACAAGTTCCAAAGGCTTTAGTGTTCAAGCTTCAAGACCGCAACAAATCGATTGTCTCTTCACAAGCCCAAAAGCCGAAGATTCATCCCAACGATCCGAGAAATACGTCAACCGGCCCTCGCATCGAAGTTTATGTTTTAGAGAAAGAATCAGAGGATAAATTTTTTAGAGATTGTAACATTCAATTCATCAAATACAAATTACATTAATTCCGCATTTAATTTCTTTACTTATAAATTTATTTGTGTGAACAATGCTATTTTAGTAATTTTTGAAAAGTTATAACATTTCAATAATTAGTATGTAAAAATATATTATTTCAATAATTGTCCCTTATTTTTATTCTTTATTTCTTTATATTTTTTCATGAAAACTTGATCTAGTGTTAGAATTCTTGACCTAATTCAAGATTTTTTTTTACTCAAATCCCAAAAGAAGGGAAGTAATATAGATTAAATGTTTGTTTAGATCCAAAACAAGGTTAAGTTGTGAAAGTTTATTTTTCACAGGAAATTGGTTAACTTGTCAATCCAATTTTCAGAGAAGGATAGAAGAAGAAGAAAAAACAACCCTTGAGGTGGGAGGATGGCATATTTTTGTAAGGCACCTTTTTTATTCCTACATATGGTAGTGGCTCGTGTTTTAGTATTGGGAATAAAAACTTTTTGTATGATACAAGCATTTTTTTCTTTTAAATATTTTAAACAAAGGTGTGTTTAGAAAATACATAATAGTGCGTGGACTCTCAAATGTAATGTCGAGGCGATAAGTATTTTTCTTTTTTACATAAATTATCTCAATTAGTATAATTTAACTATGTATTTCTATTTATGTCATTAAATATTTCAGATAATCCATCATATTGATAAGATGAGACTCGAACTTTTATAAATGTAAAAGGAAAACCGATCCCTTTTAAGTGTTATAGAGCTTCATGTGTTTAGTCATGTCATTTACCAAGGGGTTGTAAAGTAAAATGGAACCCATCATCAAAAAGTTAAAAAGAAGAAACCATTTTTAACTCTTTTCAATAATGATTAAAAATATAGAGTTATGGTATGGTATGGTAGGGTTCATATTCATTTACTTTCTGAATTTGGTGGCCAGCTGTCTGCTTTTACTTTACCCAACCCCATCCATCACATTAAAAAGAAATGAAAGTTAGAGAGGTCCCTGGAATTTGGAATTAGATGCTGAGAGTTGAAGAATATATCCTCGCATTTTGGGACATTTCTCACTCTCAGATTCCTGGCTAGCACAATAAATATGCCTACTCAAGTAACTCAACCACCTGCGTGAACTAATTTAAATAATTGATCTCTTGAATTTTATGAAACGTTAAAATTAAACCCATAAAAATTAATTTTAGTTATTGATTTTTTTAAAATTATTAAATTAGACTCTTAAAATAATAGAAGCGGAGATTATATCTCAAAGATCAATAGGACGGGAAGGAATGAGATCAGAGAAAAACTTTTCGCCCTCGCCACCACAAAAAAATTATAATAATGATTATGTAAATGGTCCAATTGAAACTTATGGATCAAATTTAATATTTTAATCTTTTTCATCAAAGTGATTCTCTTCTCCATCTCTGTCATCTTCTCTAGCAACATCAATCGTTATAACAAACACGAAATAAGCATTTGATGAATCTAGAGATCCATTTAGATTTTCAATAGGAGAAAAATTTGCATTCTTAGATTCTTACTTAAAAATATGGTTATCTCTTATGATATTTTTTTCCTTCAATGAGTGGTATCTTTAGTAGTTTCTTCATTTTACCCTCAACAATATGGAAAGATTGATTCTTCTGTATTTTAGTCAACTAACTTAAACATTAATTTAACCTACAAATAATTAAACCATTTATAAATAATCATATTTTTTCAAATTGAGTTCAAATAATTTAAAAATCCATAAATTGAATAGATAGATGATTCTCACAAAATTAATTTGGATTTAATCGATAACATCCCTTAGAACCAAATCACACTTACACTCCTTGGAGAGAGATCACGGAATGAGAAAATACATATGGGCCAATATTGACATCAATTGAGAGCTTTATACTTGATATGTCTCTTTCACACACTTTTCACTGTGGTCTTTTTGGTGTGTTTTTTTTTTTTTTTTTTTTCATTCTCATGTAACCAGATAAAAAGATTCTCTTCCAAAGGAAAGACAGTCTTCAGTTTGATGGTGACTCCCATTAACAATTTCAAAACTACATCCTCTTTAATCCCCATCTTGTCAAGTTAGAACCATCCTCTTTATGGTGGAATTACATCATTTTTTTGCATGAGTTTTGTTTATATACTTTTTTTAAACGGTTGACTTCAGATTTAGGGCTATAATTATAAAAAAAAAATTGTTTTATTGGTTAAACAATTAATTCAAAATGAATCGAAATAAATAAATTAATTAATTAAAGGGTAAAATGCAAATTAGACCCATGTGGTTTGTTTCAAATGCATGAACACCCCTTGTGGTTTGAAAATGACAAATCACACCCATTTTGTTCTAAATTTTTTCAATCATATCCCTCCATTTCAATACCATTAATTTTCTTTTAATCATAACTTCTTCGTTTGAACTCCGATTTCGATGATTCAAGATGTTTTGGAATCCTCATTTCAGTATCTACGTTACGGTCACTTAAAAACTTTTAAATCATCAATAACCAAAAGAGTTAACGGCGTCAATCATATCAAGTATTTTGATGTTAATAAACTATTTTATTTATTAATCATTCAAAGTTTTAAAGTGACTATTATATAGAGTCTGAAATGAGGATTTCAAAACATCTTGAATCATCCAAATCGGAGTTCAAACAAAAAAGTTATGGCTAAAAGAAAATTATTGACATTGAAGGGAGATGTCTGATTGAAAAAATTTAGAACCATAAGTGTGTGATTTACTATTTTCAAACCACAGAGGGTGTTCATGCATTTGAAACAAACCATAGAAGACTCATTTGTATTTTACCCTTATTTAAATTATACAAAAATTATATCTTTTGGTCCAAGGGATATGATACTACGTACAGAATCTAATGCAAAAATAAAAATGGGATTTTGGATTTGATTACTAGTGTGCATTGGGTTTGGGCCTTTGCATGGGGTTTTGAAAAAGTAGACTGAAAAAGGAATTACAATAACAAAGAACCAAATTAAACTTTTTTTAAAAGCTTTTAATAAAGCAAATAATTTAAATCAAATAACAGATCGTTAACAGTGTGAGTCAGAAGTGAGCTGGCCAAGAAATTCTTCCAACACTACATCTCCGGCACACATGCCATGTCTAATTTAAATTTTTGCCCTTAAAAGATGAGAACTTTTCACCGGAAGCGCAGTATTTTATGTACTATTTATAAAAAAAAACTAGATCATACAAAACTATTTTATAAATTAAAAAAATTCTTTTATTGTGTTAATGAATAATTAGTATTGATTATTTGCTAATATGAACATAGCTCAATTGGTTTGGTATATACTCTCTTCCCCTTGAGATCGAAGGTTCGAGTCCCCACTCCCCCACTTTAAAGTAATCTCAAAAAAAAAATTGAATATTTTAATTGCTAATTTACACGTCAAGTCATTCACTGAAATAAGTAAATAAATGGTTATAATATAAAATATTATCATATACCAGTATCACAATGAATCAATGATTGACTTATTTTGAAAATCAATCTGCTTACTTTTTGGTAAAGAAAGCGGTGGATTCTGGAAATTC
This sequence comes from Gynostemma pentaphyllum, assembly GCA_028015215.1. NCBI lineage: Eukaryota > Viridiplantae > Streptophyta > Magnoliopsida > Cucurbitales > Cucurbitaceae > Gynostemma > Gynostemma pentaphyllum. Next base: position 2,157,571 of record CM051351.1, on the reverse strand, counting down.
TAAGCTTGGAGAGGGGTTTCTCTCAACTGGTTTAGAGTTAATATTTTTTAATGTTGTGTGTTTCTGGTTTGTTCTATTTTACGTTTTAAAAAAAAAAGATTGACACTATTTAAAAACTATGTAATTCAATACTAATTATTGACTAACCCACTCAAAATTTACTAGATTTACAAATATTTATTAGATTTGCAATTAATTTATTTATTTTTTAAAAAAAATACTATTTTATAAAAATTTAAGTGTGCTCATGGCTTGGTAGTGAATGGAACCTCACAATAAATGGTGAGGGTCGATTAAGAGTAGAGTGGTCCTCTTAAATCTGGTTGCCCTTACTTTTCTTTGGGTAAAGAAAAGTAAATGTACTTCAAATTAAAATAATGGCGTTTACCTCGTTGTAAGGTATTGATAAAAACATCATCCCATTTGATTCCATTTTTGTCTCATTTATAGTACTTGACAAAATGCAACCAACCAGACAAACAAAACTTAATGCATACGGTTAAAAAAAAACAATTTAAAATTTTCTCTATCAGTTGATATTTTTTAAAAAAAAAATCACATATTTTAATTTTATAACTATTAAACATGTGCATTGAATGTGTAATTATAAAAAAAGATCATATAATGATTATGGTACAATGTGTAATATGACTTAATTGTTTCTATAATCACATAAAAACAAAGAAGTGAAGCTTGAAAATTGTTGTACCACTTCTTCTTTCTTAAGGAGCTGAGTAAAACACCACAAGAAAAAAAAACACATGTGATAGCTTTAAAGAAGAAAAAAAAGTATCTTAGGTCATGTCCTACGTTTAGAATTTTCATGGCTGTGGGAAGCCATGAGTGCATGAAATTTCGGGGAGTAATTCCCATAATGACGTAGACCAATAATCAGGAAAACAAGTCTAGAAATGTAAAATCATAAAAACATATGTTGTCTAATATTTGGGGAACGCACTTATTTAATTAGTAATAATAGACTTCTATTTGTTGATCACTCCTTAAGCTTGGCATCACGTCAATCATAATCATTTAATGGCCATTAAAAAAAAAGTCTTATGTAATGATGCTTTCGTATTTTAAAAGTTGATATTTTAAAAATTATAATTTTTTTAAATAGCACTTTTCAAATATTTTATTATGAATTTCATTAATTAATTCAGTATATATGAATTTATCAAATTTGTAAAAACTATTGATTTTTTTTAAAATAATTAGATTTTAATTTAAAACATCTCAGTTAAAAAACATTAAAAAAAATCCATCATTCAATAATACAAAAGGAAAAAAAACTAATCTAGTAAAAACAAAAAAGTGTTACTAATTAAAATAAATCAAGTATTTATTATTATTATTATTATTATTTTTGCAAAGTATTTATTATATTTAAAAAGAGAAATTCCACCGTATGACGCCTTTTTTAATATTATTTTTTTTAGAAAAAATTTGATAAATTACGTTTACCCTTTTGTTCATAACTTTTGAGTTGATCAACATTTTGATCTCCGACGTTTTAATCCAACTACCGTTAGTGCTCTGTTAAGTGGGTGACATGGCAACAATGAGGTGACAACTTTATTGGTATCTTTTATTAGGTGGAATTTTTAATTAAAAAAAAGGACAATTACTGAAATAATATATTTTTACATACTAATTACTGAAATATTTGAACTTTTCAAAAATTACTCAAATAACATAATTATAGTTCAATAATTTATTAAACTAAAAAAATTAAATTTTTTAACAAATTCATTGAAAATAATAATAAAAAATGATCAAATAATTCAATAAATTATTGACATTGAATTTAAAAAACCAAAAAACAAATAAATTCGTTAAAAATACATGTGAAAAATAATTCAATAATTAATTGAATTATAGTTTAATAATTTATTGAACTATAATTATGCTATTTAAGTAATTTTTAAAAAGTTCTGATATTTTAATAATTAGTATGCAGATTTATGTTATTTGAAACAAATGCTTTAAAAAATACGCCACACCGTCTGATTTGTTATCGACGGCAAAGAAGAGAGATTTCAGAAATTTCGATCCCCTATTCCTTCTTCTTCTTCGTTGATTTCCTATCATTTCTTCTCAAATTTTGAACAAACCCCTCATGAATCAGAAGTCATGCTTTGATTTCGCATCAGAAATTAGAGCGGAGAATTCGATTTGAGATCCCATGATTCAGACTAACCAATTTGAAATTGGAGCCATTTTTTATTTGTTCTAGTTTTGGTTTTCTGGGTTTGAAAGAATCGGAGCAACGGAGAGAAACAAATAAATAATAAAATCCACCTAATCAACAAACAACATTAAATAATAATAAAATTGTCACGTCATCATGCAAATTGCCATATCACTATTTTAACAGTCAACTAACAACGATGGAATTGGACGACATGAATAAAAAAACATGGGTAAAGTACCTTTTTAGTCCCTGAGTTTTGGAGGTCGTGTCTATTTTGTCTCTGTGTTTTCAATTTATATCTAAGTGGTCCCTGAGTTTTGGATGTTGTGTCTATTTGATCCATGCGTTTTCAATTTGTGTCTAAGTGGTCCCTGAGTTTTGTAACATGTTTAATTGGTCAAAATACGAAGATGAGATTAAATCTTTCATAAATCTAGGCCAAAAAATTGACAGAATTATTAATCTTTTATCAGTATTTTGATCAATTAAACATTTTACATCACCATTAAGTCGATATTATGTTAATGAGTTAACAAATTATGGAAGAATTAAACTTATTTCTAATAATCCAGGGACCATTAAGACACAATTTGAAAACTCAGAGACCAAATAGACACAATATTTAAAACTTATGGACTAAATAGACACAAATTGAAACACAGAGACCAAATAGACACAATATCCAAAACTCATGGACCACTTAGACACAAATTGAAAACGTATGGACCAAATAGACACGATCTCTAAATCTCAGGGACCAAATGAGTACTTTTTACCCAAAACACAAAGGTTCTTCATAAAAACGGGGCATATGTCAACTCAAAAATCTAGGATCAAAAGTATAATTTATTCTTTAAAATTATGAATATTTTATAAAATTTCAGAAATAATACATTTTTAAAGTTATTTGTATATTGCTTGTTTTAGGGTTAGTGAAGGGGGAAATTCAATTATTGAATTTTTTTATATTTTTTGAAAATTCTGATAATATCAATTCATAAATAAAGTACCTATTAGCTATAATTTTTCTTTGGAAAAAATATCTTTTCATCTCTCAGTTTTGAGTTTTTTTTTTTATTTAATCCTCGAATTTTGTAAAAAAAGTCTATTAATCTTTGAGTTTTTTGCATCTATTTCATCCCTAGTTTTGAGAAATGAAGTCCATTTAGTCTCTACATTTATTTTTTCATCGATTAATAAACAAATTTCTTAAATTAATGGATTAAAAAATCAACTGCAAAGATCAAATAAACCTATTTTTAAAACTCGAAAATAAAATAGATAAATAAAAAAAAAACAATAACAGAATAGACACAAAACCTAAAGTTGAACAATTAAAAAGATATATTTTTATTTTCTCTGTTCTTTAATGAGTTGTTTATAATTATTTTTACGTTGAAAATTCAACAATTTATAGGGTCGTATAGCCAATAAAAATATATTTCCTCTGCTCCATCTATCACAGCCAACCCTTTAATTTTGCATCGAGAATCTACACTTTTTTTTTTGTCACTCACGATGCAAAGTTTTCGTTCCCACTAATCAAAAGCACTCACTGCTACTCTGCTACTTTGTCTCTTCATCCCCTCTCCCGCCTTCTCTTCTCTTTGCCATTGCCAAAAGAAAATAGAGTGAGTTAGAGAAAGAGAAAGAGAGTTTGAAGTTTAACCAAATATCAAAAATGGAAGTTCCCATTTCAGCTATTCTCTTCTCCTTTCTCCTCATTTTCTTTTCAAACCCACTTTGGGTTTTGGGAAATGAAGAACTCAAAACACTGTTAGATATAAAATCATTACTTGACCCAGAAAACCAATTTCTGTCTTCATGGAATGTTAATGCAGATCCTTGTGATGGTTCTTTTGAAGGAATTGGATGCAATGAAAAGGGTCAAGTTTCTAATATATCTTTACAAGGAAAAGGTCTAATTGGGAAACTTTCCCCTTCCATTGCAGGCCTTCAAAGCTTGACTGGGCTTTACCTTCATTATAACTCTTTGTTTGGAGAAATACCCACAGAAATTTCTCACTTAACTCAACTTACTGATTTGTATTTGAATGTCAACAATTTATCTGGCCAGATTCCTTCTCAGATCGGAAATATGGAGAATTTGCAAGGTTTGTGTTTTTTTTACTCTGCTTAAAAATTTAAACTTTCAACTTTCGCTTTCATGGGAAAAATAGTAAATCTGAAAAAGAAAAAAATATTTTCTTCAAAGATTTTATTTTGAGTATAAGTTTGACTAGCTTGAGAAAGCTTGTACTTCTTTTAAAAACTACAACTTTTTTTACTCCCAGAGTCTTAAATAAGATCTGGGAAACTTGACTTGTTCTGCCTTTTTGATTTGTTTGTTTTGAACTTAAGAATTTGTTTTTGACTCAGTTTTTCTTATATTGGAGTTTTGTTCTGTATTTTTAGTATTGCAGCTCTGTTATAATCAGCTCACTGGTAGCATACCAACACAGTTTGGATCTTTGAAGAAACTTAGTGTTGTTGCTCTTCAATCCAATCAATTAACTGGTGCAATCCCTGCTAGCTTAGGAGGTTTGTCCTTGTTAATGAGATTAGATTTGAGCTTCAATCATCTCTTTGGTTCGGTTCCTTCACGACTTGCCGATGCGCCTTCCCTTCAAGTTCTCGACATTCGAAACAATACACTGTCTGGCAATGTTCCTCCTGGTATGACTTTGAATGGATCTTAAACTGTTTAACAAAGACTTTCTTTTTTCTGGCTCTCTTTTATTTCGTTCCTTTTTTACAAGATTTGACTGAAAATTTTGTTTTATTTTTTGCTATTTTGATGAAGCTTTGAAGAGACTAAATGAAGGATTCTTGTATGAGAACAACTTGGGTCTGTGTGGAGTTGGGTTTTCTTCCTTGAAAGATTGTGTTGGTTCGAGTAATGGCAATCAAAATAGGCCTGAACCTTTCGGTCCCGGATCGTCTGGTCGAATGCCAACAAGAGACATTCCAGAAACTGCAAATGTTCAGTTGCCTTGCAACCACACTCGCTGCTCAAGTTCATCCAAATCACAGAAAGCTTCGATTATTGGTATAGTTGTCATAACAATGGCAATATCTGCCATTGGAATTTTAACATTCACACAGTACCGTCGTCGGAAACAGAAGCTTGGATCATCATTTGACAATTGTGATCACCGTCTCAGTACTGATCAAACAAAAGGAATTTACAGGAAGAATGGATCTCCTCTCGTCAGCCTCGAGTATTCAAATGGCTGGGATCCGTTAGCCGATGGTCGGAACTTAAGTGTATTTGCCCAAGAAGTTTTCCAAAGCTTCAGGTTTAATTTAGAAGAGGTGGAGACAGCAACCCAATATTTCTCTGAAGTCAATTTGTTGGGCAAGAGTAACTTCTCTGCAACATATAAAGGAATTTTAAGGGATGGTTCAGTTGTTGCAGTAAAGAGCATTTGCAAAACTAGCTGCAAATCTGAGGAATCTGAGTTTTTGAATGGATTGAACATTTTATCTTCATTGAGGCATGAAAACTTGGTGAGACTGAGAGGTTTCTGCTGCTCGAGAGGCCGGGGAGAATGTTTTCTCATTTATGATTTTGTAACAAATGGGAACTTGTTGAGATATCTTGATGTGAAGGATGGTGATGGCCGGGTTCTTGAATGGTCCACTAGAGTCTCCATTGTAAGAGGCATTGCCAAAGGTAAGTTTTGTGTTCAGAACTAACTTATTTCCTAATTATTATAGTTGAATATCACTCACTGGGAAGTTTTAATGGACTTGATACTGAATTGGATATTTTGTTTGTTCTTAATCAGGTGTAGCTTATTTACACAAGCATGAAATAACCAAACCTGCTCTTGTACACCAAAACATCTCGGCGGAGAAGGTTCTTATCGACCAGCGATTCAGTCCGCTACTCTCAGATTCTGGCCTGCAGAAGCTTCTTACGGACGACATTGTCTTCTCCGAACTCAAAGCCACTGCTGCCCGAGGTTACCTAGCTCCTGAGTACACCACCACAGGTAGATTCACAGACAAAAGTGATGTATATGCATTTGGTGTACTTGTTTTCCAAATCCTCTCAGGAACCCGAAAAATCACTAGCTCATTACGTGCTGCTGCTGAATCATGCCGGTTCCAAGAGTTCATTGACCCAAAACTTCAGGATCGATACTTTGAATATGAAGCAGCGAAGCTTTGCAAAATTGCTTCACTATGTACACATGAATCACAGACTGAAAGGCCTTCTATGGAAGCTATTGTTCAGGAGCTTGTCACCTGCAGCAGCTGTCTATGATTAAAGGAAAGTTTAATTGTTGATTGAGCTATTTTTGGAGCTGCAAATGACAGTCACTAACTGCTCACTGATGTGCTTCTAACTTCTTTTTTCTTTTTCATTTTAGTCAATAGCTGTATGAATTTCATGTCCTTTTCCTAAGGACTAACTTTGATATGTATGTTATGGATATTTATTTTCTTGTAGTTGTGAGAAGAAGCTGATTATGCCATTTTTTTTAATATTTTCAGAACTTTTGATATTTTAAAAACATCAATTCTTGAAATGCCCTTTTTAACAAACCCGGGGCATTACAATAAAATATTTTATCATCAATTCTTGAAGATACATTTTTTAAAGTATTTATGTTTCCAAGTCTATTATGCAAATATTGATCCAAATGTTGAGGTTCATATATTCCAATATATTAATGGATATTTCGATAAAATTTATGAAAATAATAGAAATTATTGATTTTTTTAATTAATTAATAAACTCTTGAATATGTTATAATTCATCATTTCCAACACGTATACCAAAATATAAAAGTTATATTCTAGTAAGATTTTTAACTGTAAATATTATAAAATCATGTGGTTATCTTGTGTGAGATTAACACTCTCGGATATAAAATAAATATTATAAAGAATTGTATCAAAATTATTTCTTATAAGAAAATATTAACTTACAATGATAATGTAATTAGTTTTAATTTACTTCATGAAACGAAAGACTCGCTACTATATTCCGGTTCTTATGATATTCAACATTTTATTAATAAAATTTAATCATTATGGCAACGTGATGTAATAGTGATGATATTAAGCATTTTAATATTCATTTTTTTTTTGTTTCAATGGAATGAAGTGTTCGACGATCATAATATTATAAACAAATGTAGGCACACTAAGATTTATTTACAACCAAATTATTAGTTTTCACTCCTTTATTTTACCACATGTTATTCTATAGAGAAATTTAAGGACTAAGGTTCATTCAGGTGAATGAAAGCTATATTCTTAGCCATATCACTAATACATGGTGGAGAAGATCATTTAGTACAATTAGTTATACATACTTGGAGAAAAGAAGAAAGCTAAGAATAGGGAATTCTATATTAAGTAGTATTAAATTTCACCATTTTTATATAAATACGTAAAAATATAATTACAACATTCATTCATTTCCCATAAACAAGATTATCCAAGAGACTCAGAAAAAAAAGTACAAGAGAATAAGAATGGTTATGGAGTTGAACTGTGTGGTTTTATATTTTATGTTATTATTCGTATGTACAGGGAAAGCCCAATTAAGTGATGCCATTTTTGATGTGACAAAGTACGGTGCCAAGCCTAATGCTGATATCACTCAGGTAAAGATAAATGTAGAGATTGCAGTATTGGAGTCAAAGATGGGAAAAACATCAAATTTAATGTATTATAAGTTTAATTATGTTAATTATTTGGTTAATAGGCTTTGACAAATGCATGGAAGGGTGCTTGTGCATCAACCACTAGAAGTAAAGTATTGATTCCCAAAGGGACATACAAGTTAAACAACATTGAATTAAAAGGCCCTTGCAAGAGCCCTATTGAGGTTCAACTCCAAGGAACATTGCAAGCTCCAACAACACTAATAGGAGAAGGTTGGCTTACTTTCCAATATATTAACTACTTCACATTGGTAGGTGGTGGAGTTTTTGACGGGCAAGGAAAAGAAGCTTGGAAAAAGAATGACTGTGACAAAACAATCAACTGTGCCAAACTTCCTACTGTGAGAATTCTCTAATCATCTAATCAATTCACGTGTTCGATATATATATATATATATATATTCAATTCTTGTTATCTTCACAGTATTATCTATATTCTTAGAATTTTGAAGATCAAATTTAACGACCCACAATATTATTTTTAAAAGAAAATATTCTAATGTATGAGCAATTTTGTTTGTTAAATGTGCAGAATTTAAGGTTTGCCTTTATCACGAATGCGGTAGTTCGTGATATAACATCATTAGATAGCAAGAATTTTCATATCAGCGTTCTTGAATGTAAAAACCTTACCTTTCTACACATGAACATAAAAGCTCCAGGAAATAGCGTCAACACCGACGGGATTCACATTGGTCGTTCAAAAAAGATTGATATCTTAAGTACATATATTGGTACTGGAGATGATTGCATCTCGATTGGAGATGGAAGTAACCAAGTAACCATTTTAAATGTAACTTGTGGACCAGGACATGGTATTAGTATAGGAAGTCTTGGAAAATATGGCGATGAAAAGTCTGTTGAGGGCATCATAGTAAAGAATTGCACACTAATGAATACTTTAAATGGTGTACGGATCAAAACATGGCCAGCTTCTTCTGCTTCTATCACGGCTTCAGACATGCATTTTGAAGATATAAAGATGGTTAACGTTAATAACCCTATTCTTATTGACCAAGAGTATTGTCCGTGGAACCAGTGTAACAAAAAGGTACTAACGTGTAATTTTTACTTAGAATTTATTTTATTACTTTTGAAACCATGTTTTTTTTCCAGATTCCATCAAAAGTCAAGATTAGTAAGGTAAGCTTCAAGAATATCAGAGGCACCTCAGCAACAGCTCTCGCACTCCAATTTATTTGCAGCTCCAGTGTTCCATGTGAAGGGGTAGAAGTAGTTGACATAGACCTCAAATATAATGGAAAAGATGGTCCTATAAAATCTAAATGTGCAAATGTGAAGCCTATAATTTCTGGGAAACAGAACCCTCGTGCTTGTTCTTCCGGCACTCGAACTGTTACCCCATCAACTTTTTCAACTGGGCATCGTAAGGGTCTGCTTCATCATAAAAATATTTGGAGTCATCATCAACCATAAAGAGTGTGTTATTAGTCACCTATTTAATTAATTTAAAATAAAATAGTCTTTGAAAACATGTTAGATTCGAGAGTCATTTGTGTATCAGAATTGTGTTAGTATCCTAACAACATTGGATTACAAATGTTTAGCAATAATATATTTTTAATAATTCATGTTATTTGAAAAAAAAGTTGAAAAAAAGGTGTTAGTTTTAAATGTTTTATTATTAATTTATATTTTATAAAATAAAATTTGAATTAATAATCATGACTGAGTGACACAATGGACATTTTAAAAATATTAGAATCTACTAAATACTCACAAAATAATTACTTACTTCAAGATCATTGAAAGACTAATATTATAGTATTAATATTTGACATAAGAGTTTTGAGAAGGAAAAAAAATAAGATTTATTGTTTTATATTTAATTTTAAATTTAAACATAGTGTAACTTATTATTCCTAAAAAATATTATTGTCCTTCTAAAAACGGAGGTCAGACAAATCTAAACTTAAAAAAAAAAAACAATAAGTTTTAGGTATATATATGGGAAAAGAAGAGAGAGAAAAAATAACATAAAAGAAAAAGAGAAGGTATTCAAATAGTTTAAGGGAAACGTTAATATCTGTTTCAGAGTTTTTTTAAAAAGTATGGTCATGCATGAAACATTTATGTTTTTATCCCCAACTTTGGAATTCATCAAGATTTTCATTGATTGATACAAACATATGATATTTTCATCTCTAACTCAAATAATGACACCCATTGGAATCATTTATGACTATTTTTAAAACATCGCTCAATAATTACATGAGATTTAGAAAATGAAAACAATATTGATTAAAATAAACTTAACTTCTAAGTTACCAAAACTATAAATCATAATCATATATTAAACAAGCATATGCTGTCTATTATTTGAGAAGCATTGTTATTTAGAGATAAAATTAAAAAGTGATATTTTTTAATCGAATTAAAAAAAAAAAAGTCAACTTTATGGTATAAGTTGAAGTACCTTATGTGTCTTTCTTTGCTTCGCACTAAAGTGGAAAAGATCTCAGTCAATGACTGCCACAACAGCACCACCTCATGATCTGACAGATCAAGTGGCTGATATTCAATCCACATAATTAAAATATTTATTTCATGCAATTAAAAATAATGCTTTACTTCTAATTTATATATTAAGTTAAAATCTACAAGAAAATCATATTTGGAAAATTTTGATATCGCCTCAGCCTCCTCAATCCACTATCGGCTATGCCGGGATTTCCAACAGAGATCATATGGGCCTCAATATCTACTCCAAGGCCCATGGTCTTCAACCCCTTAAATACAGGTATGATTCCCCTAGTAAACGTTTCAACATTTTTTTCATATAACATTCTACATATCATTTTTACACATTTTTTATTATCAAGCTGATAACACTACAAGAAATAACCGGAATAGCGACGTAACTACCAATATCTATTCGGAAACTAACTTAATCGTCAAAACCTCCTCAACAAGAACACATGGCATGGAGCAGCTCGTGGTCAACGATCATCTTTGACCCTAGTTTTTTACATCAACTAAAAGTATCCCATCTTCACATAAGCATCCTTAGCAAAGAAAAACTGTGTATTGCTAAAAAAAAAACTGTGCAAAAAACCATTTCAAAAGAGCCTAAGTTTACAAGATGGTATCACTATCTGAAAAAGTTTCATTCAAAATTAAATTAAATAGAGGGTGATAGAAGCAGAATCTTTCCCAAGTTACAAGAAAGGAAATGTCCAATAACATGACATACACATCAAAATTAGTCCTTAAGAAAAGGACATTTGAGTTCATAGTCATACTAAAGTTAAAAAAAAATTAAAAGCACATCAGTGAGCAGTTAGTGACTGTCATTTGCAGCTCAAAAAATAGCTCAGTCAACAATTAAACTTTCCTTTAATCATAGACAGCTGCTGCAGGTGGCAAGCTCCTGAACAATAGCTTCCATAGAAGGCCTTTGAGTCTGTGATTCATGTGTACATAGTGAAGCAATTTTGCAAAGCTTCGCTGCTTCATATTCGAAGTATCGATCCTGAAGTTTTGGGTCAATGAACTCTTGGAACCGGCATGATTCAGCAGCAGCACGTAATGAGCTAGTGATTTTTCGGGTTCCTGAGAGGATTTGGAAAACAAGCACACCAAATGCATATACATCACTTTTGTCTGTGAATCTACCTGTGGTGGTGTACTCAGGAGCTAGGTAACCTTGAGCAGCAGTGGCTTTGAGTTCGGAGAAGACAATGTCGTTCGTAAGAAGCTTCTGCAGGCCAGAATCTGAGAGTAGCGGATTGAATCGCTGGTCGATAAGAACCTTCTCCGCCGAGATGTTTTGGTGTACAAGAGCAGGTTTGTTTGCTTCATGCTTGTGTAAATAAGCTACACCTGGTTAAGAACAAACAAGATATCCATTTCAGTATCAAGTCCATTAAAACTTCCCACTAGGTAATATTCAACTATAATAATTAGGAAATAAGTTAGTTCTGAAGACAAAACTTACCTTTGGCAATGCCTCTTACAATGGAGACTCTAGTGGACCATTCAAGAACCTGGCCATCACCATCCTTCACATCAAGATATCTCAACAAGTTCCCATTTGTTACAAAATCATAAATGAGAAAACATTCTCCCCGGCCTCTCGAGCAGCAGAAACCTCTCAGTCTCACCAAGTTTTCATGCCTCAATGAAGATAAAATGTTCAATCCATTCAAAAACTCAGATTCCTCAGATTTGCAGCTAGTTTTGCAAATGCTCTTTACTGCAACAACTGAACCATCCCTTAAAATTCCTTTATATGTTGCAGAGAAGTTACTCTTGCCCAACAAATTGACTTCAGAGAAATATTGGGTTGCTGTCTCCACCTCTTCTAAATTAAACCTGAAGCTTTGGAAAACTTCTTGGGCAAATACACTTAAGTTCCGACCATCGGCTAACGGATCCCAGCCATTTGAATACTCGAGGCTGACGAGAGGAGATCCATTCTTCCTGTAAATTCCTTTTGTTTGATCAGTACTGAGACGGTGATCACAATTGTCAAATGATGATCCAAGCTTCTGTTTCCGACGACGGTACTGTGTGAATGTTAAAATTCCAATGGCAGATATTGCCATTGTTATGACAACTATACCAATAATCGAAGCTTTCTGTGATTTGGATGAACTTGAGCAGCGAGTGTGGTTGCAAGGCAACTGAACATTTGCAGTTTCTGGAATGTCTCTTGTTGGCATTCGACCAGACGATCCGGGACCGAAAGGTTCAGGCCTATTTTGATTGCCATTACTCGAACCAACACAATCTTTCAAGGAAGAAAACCCAACTCCACACAGACCCAAGTTGTTCTCATACAAGAATCCTTCATTTAGTCTCTTCAAAGCTTCATCAAAATAGCAAAAAATAAAACAAAATTTTCAGTCAAATCTTGTAAAAAAGGAACGAAATAAAAGAGAGCCAGAAAAAAGAAAGTCTTTGTTAAACAGTTTAAGATCCATTCAAAGTCATACCAGGAGGAACATTGCCAGACAGTGTATTGTTTCGAATGTCGAGAACTTGAAGGGAAGGCGCATCGGCAAGTCGTGAAGGAACCGAACCAAAGAGATGATTGAAGCTCAAATCTAATCTCATTAACAAGGACAAACCTCCTAAGCTAGCAGGGATTGCACCAGTTAATTGATTGGATTGAAGAGCAACAACACTAAGTTTCTTCAAAGATCCAAACTGTGTTGGTATGCTACCAGTGAGCTGATTATAACAGAGCTGCAATACTAAAAATGCAGAACAAAACTCCAATATAAGGAAAACTGAGTCAAAAACAAATTCTCAAGTTCAAAACAAACAAATCAAAAAGGCAGAACAAGTCAAGTTTCCCAGATCCTATTTAAGACTTTGGGAGTAAAAAAGTTGTAGTTTTTATAAGAAGTACAAGCTTTCTCAAGCTAGTCAAACTCTTACTCAAAATAAAATCTTTGAAGAAAATATTTTTTTCTTTTTCAGATTTACTATTTTTCCCATGAAAGCGAAAGTTGAAAGTTTAAATTTTTAAGCAGAGTAAAAAAAAACACAAACCTTGCAAATTCTCCATATTTCCGATCTGAGAAGGAATCTGGCCAGATAAATTGTTGACATTCAAATACAAATCAGTAAGTAGAGTTAAGTGAGAAATTTCTGTGGGTATTTCTCCAAACAAAGAGTTATAATGAAGGTAAAGCCCAGTCAAGCTTTGAAGGCCTGCAATGGAAGGGGAAAGTTTCCCAGTTAGACCTTTTCCTTGTAAAGATATATTAGAAACTTGACCCTTTTCATTGCATCCAATTCCTTCAAAAGAACCATCACAAGGATCTCCATTAACATTCCATGAAGACAGAAATTGGTTTTCTGGGTCTAGTAATGATTTTATATCTAACAGTGTTTTGAGTTCTTCATTTCCCAAAACCAAAAGTGGGTTAGAAAGGAAAACGAGAAGAAGGGAGAAGAGAATAGCTGAAATGGGAACTTCCATTTTTGATATTTGGTTCAGCTTCAACTTCAAACTCTCTATCTTTCTTGTTTCCGGAAAGAGAAGACAAGGCGGGAGAGGGGATGAAGAGACAACGTTGATATGAATGATTTAAATTTGAATTCCCCCGATTTTTTTTTTTTTTGTTTATATGTAATTTCCCTGATTTTGTTGGGAATGAATGGTATAGATTTGAAATAAGTTAGAAATAAATTTTATTTTTTTGTCAGTTTAAAATGAAATGACAACGGTCCTTTTAGATATTAAATCTGACATGGCTGATTTTGAGATTTTATATTAGTTGTAGAGTAGGGATTCTAAACTTCGTATTCATCTTTATTATACAAGCAGGATGCCTAACCATTTAAGTTAGACGATATTGATAATTTAAATTTCTATTATTTAGAAAAAAGAATTTCTACAAAATTTGTGTCATGTTTTTTTTTATGAATTTGAAATCATTTTATTTTTAAGGGAAAAAAGGCAAAAATCATCCATAAATTATGCAACTTATGACAAATACTCCTAAATTAATTTTTTAAACAAATACCCCTGAACTATGTAACTTGTGACAAATATCTGCTGAACTATTAACCTAAGCAAATATCTCATGAACTATGTGAGTTGTGACAAATAACACCATGAACTATTCTTTTTGTAACAAATAGTTCCCTAAATTTTATAAGTGTTTAAGATAAACCCTTTTATTTACACCCGTTTAAGCGAGTGGTAAGAGGGACAAAAAAATTAAACTGGTAAAAGGATTTATTCTAAAAACTTATACGGGGCTATTTGCCAACTTACATAGTTTAGGGGTATTTGCTTAAATTAATAATTCAGGGGTATTTGTCACACTTAGATTATTCAGGGGGTATTTACTTAAAAATAATAATTCATAGAGTATTTGTCACAAGTTGCATAGTCCAAAGGTGGTTTTCTTTTCTCTCTATTTTTAAAAATACCTAAGCTAATTAAGCTTATCTTCTTTCCTCTCTTTCTTCTAGTAATTACATACTTTTTTTCCTCCTATTTTAATATTTACTCCCCCACTTTTACTAGGTTCCTGATGAGATTTGCTTAATGAAATAATCCCACCAGTACCACACATATTTTACCGCAACAGATTGGAAAATTAAAAATAAAAACATAGAATCAGCTTCAGTAATGGGATCATCATGCATCTTCATCAGTAATTTTTTACACAAAGCTTTATCATTGGAGTGTGAAACTGCAGACTTACAATCTAATATTAAAGAAAGCTAATGAAACGCTAACAAAGTTTTATTGAAGGTAATGTACATGCCCACTTGATCTACCAAAATCGAATCCATCCTGAAAACTTCCACCCATTCCCTTCGGCGAAAATCTTCCATATGCTTATTATTCATTGGAATATTATATTGATCAGAACCCACGGTGCATCAACCGTGTTAAACGATTCATTATGACAAAAAAAAAACTCTTGGGTAGATGACCAATATTCAATATTCAATATTCTCCATCATGAACTGTCACTACCAATAGTGAAAACCTTGCAAAAATATCGATCTTCTTCTTGTTGTGGATTAAAATAATGGCAAATAACTTTTAACTTGCATGGTAAGAGATAAATATGTAACATTCAATTTGATCTTATAGCCTTGGAATTGAATTATAGGGTTTTGAGGGATTTTTGAAGTTTGTCGAGTGATGGAATTAATTTAAAACATAGAGATAATCTGGATCCTGGTGGTATAACATCAAACCAACGTGAGACCAAAATTAAACATTTCAGGGTTAATTTTTTGAAACTTGGTTAGCTCAACCAAGTAAAAAAATATTACGGGGGTAGAGAACGGTGGAAGAGAAGAAACGAATTTGAAAGTCGCAGATGATGATCTCATCTGGAAGATATGGAATTCTAGTCCTTTGTTTATGAGTAAAAGACTCGTTGTTGTTCTTTTTCTTTTAGGGTTAGGGTTTAGAAACTTTATTACAAATATTTGAATATCAGAAATCAAAGACTGGGAATGAATGAATGATCCAATTTAGTTTCGGTGAAAACTCAACTCCGGTTTAACGGGTATGGCTGTGGCGGCTGAGCATGGTGTTTCTGGCCGGTGAGAATGAAAGCTTTCTTTTTGAATTGCTCGCCCAAACAAGTGTGAAACCCAACCCACGTAGTCTTTAATAAAAGTATCATTTAAACCTTAGAATTAATCAAAGGGCTATTATCACATATACCCAATATCGAGTCTCAGTTTTCAAAAAAACCACAAACATTGAAAAATATCAAAATTACCCAACACATAATTAACCCATAATTTTTTTATGAAAATTTGATTATAATTGATATATTATTTTTGTAAATTTATATTATTGATATAAATTTAATACTAGAATTTACATTACTGATAAATTATTGTTGTAAAATTACATCAATGATATATCATTAAATTAATGAAATATATAAAAATGGGTAAATCTGATATAAACATGAAAGTGTGGCATATGTGAAAACAAAACTTAAAAGTTGGCTACCAAGCATAATTTTCCTTAATCAAAACCTAATTGAACTTTAGAAAGGAAAAAATAAATATTATGCCTTTTTAATAAAGGTTTTCGTTTTGGTTATTTTTTAAAAAAAAATAGATATTTGAACTTTCTTGTTATTAATATTTTTTAATTACGGTTAATCCGTTTTTTTAACAATATACCAATGCTAATCATTTATTTCTTAAGAATTTGTCTCAAATAACATAAATCTGCATACTAATTACTAAAATGTCAGAACTTTTTAAAAATTACTCAAATAGCATAATTATAGTTCAATAAATTATTGAACTATAATTTAATTAATTATTGAACTATTTTTCATAGGTATTTTTAACAAATTTGTTTATTTTTTGGTTTTTTAAGTTCAAAATCAATAATTTATTGAACTATTTGATCATTTTTTTATTATTATTTTCAATGAATTTGTTAGAAAAAAATATTTTTTTTAGTTCAATAAATTATTGAACTATAATTATGCTATTTGAGTAATTTTTTAATAGTGCAAACATTTCAATAATTAATATGCAAAAATATGTTATTTCAGTAATTGCCCCCTATTTCTTTTTGGTAATTTTAAAATGACATTTTATGAATTCATATTTTCAAAAATAACAAAATTTTTTAAAAAAAAAATTAAGAATAACAGTTTTCCGTCTTTAATAAAAATGTCATTTAATAAAAAAATTAATTCATTTTTGTGAATTCATCTAACTTTTTTTTTACTATATTTACAAATATTTAGAGAAGTTAGATAGATTTTACTTTCTTTTTCTAAATACCTTTTTAAAAAATATTATAAATTTTCTTGGGAAATTTCATTGGGTAGCAGAATTTTTAGCAATATTTATAAATATAGCATTTTTAAAAAGTATTTGCAAATATAACAGATTTTTAAATACCATCATTCATGTGATCAGAGATATCAGTGATAACTTATAAGATAATTGATAAAATAATCAGTGATTATCAGTGATTTCTTCATAAAATATCAGGATATCAGTAAATCAGTGATTACTAATCACTGATTACTAGTGGCAATTTTGTAATATTTTAGCTGCGAATTTAATTTTTCTGCTATTTTTGCAAATATGTTTTTTTACTGCTATTTTTACAAATATTGAACATATTTTTGCTATTTTTGCAAGAGCCCCAATTTTCTTTTTGTTAGATTTGCAATCCCAAGATTTTATAACGAGTTAGTATCTATTTGTTCAAAATAAAAAAAACCACTACCCTTTATCAAAAATTGTATCTCCTTATTTAAAACCAAATATATTTTTTTTTAAAAAAACTAAATCAAATCAAACATATTCAACGCTCTTCAAAAAAAAAATGAAGGTTGCACAAAACCTGTGACAAATATATGATTATACTATACTTTATTAGTTGTACAGATAAGAAATGAAATTGGATCTTATGCATTATTTAGGTTGCTAGCTGATTTTTTTCTTAGGAGACTTGTACTCGGTTGTAGTTGTTATGTTTAGTTGTTTGTGTTTTAGTTGATTCCTTGTAGTTTTTATGGAGTTTTGTTTTAAACTTGGACCCTAACTATGATTTATCTAATAAATTATGCATTTGGTTCTATCTGGATTCCGAACATGTCTTCTACTACAACTGCTACTACTACATTTAAAAGATGATCTCACCGCTCTTATCGTCTTCTACTACTACTAGAAAAGCAGGATGTATGATAAATTCCTAACTTCAATTTATACATCAATGTCATTATTACACTATTGCTAGCATGTTTTTAAGTCAAGATGATGAATTCCAAACTTCAATTTATCCGCCTGCATTTTCATGAGAAGGGAACCAGTTTTTTTAGATCTTGGATTTGAAGCCCAACCCAAGATAAGTGGTAAAGACACAAAAATGTAAGTTTAATCCCCATTTAAAATTAGAAAGAATAGTAGGTTTACCAATTTTTTTAATTGATTGGATGGTTTGGTTTGTTGCAAATTATGAAAACCTCCCTTCTTCACCTAGCTTTCAATACACACTTCTTCCTTTTCCTTGTTGAACTGGGGGCCACTGCACCAATTAAATGAAGGTTAGGTGGTGAAGGGTTTGATGGCAAAATGCATAGTGACATTCTTTTTTAGAGCAAAGTTTATAGGGAAAGGGCCAAAAGTGCATACTAAAAAAAGTAGATTGGCATGTGAAATAAACAGTAAAATGTCATTCAACAAAAAAGAAAAAGATGACATAAATGTATAATGCAAGGTATTTTCTTACTCAAATCATTGAGATAAATCTCAACACTGTTGTCTTTTAGGTGAGATTTTGATTAGCCAAATTGAAATAATCCCACCACACATTTTACTGCAACAGATTGAAAAATTAAAATAAAAGACAGATTTCAATTTGATGGTCCCCTATAGCATCATTGTGGCTCCCCATAGAATCAGCTTCAGTAATTTGATCATCATTCATCAGTAACCTTACAGTAAAAATCTCTAAATTTTGTCATTTGGGTGTGAAACTGCAGACTTACATTCTAATATTGAAGAAAAATTAGGGCCTGTTTGACAACGTATTCTATTTTGTTTCTTGTTTCTCGTATTCCCGTTTTTAAGTTAATCTTCTGTTTTTTTATTCTGGTCACAACTTTCAGCAAGGTAGTTTCTAAAGTAACTGCCAAGAATCAAAGCAAAATTTCTCCTTCAAAAAAGAGGTTTTTTTATCAACTGTATAATAGAAGAATAAAGTTAAAAAAAAAAAAGCAGAAAGCAATGAAATTCTACCAATTGGTTTCAACATCATATCACATAAATGGATGGGTATCAAATTCAAAAGCAATCAAAACTTGAAAAAAAAAGTGAGAGAAAAAAAAACATACAAAGAACAATTCACTATTGACAGCAATTCAATAGGTGAAAGATTCTTGTAGAAAGAGTCTGTCCTATACAAATAATTATATCTACTTTCCCTTTAACAATAACAATGAGTGGAATGACATATTAAGCATACTAAAAAGTGAATAAAAAAGTATAATGATAATAATAAAAGTTTTATTTCTCTGGTTGGTGAGAAGTCACCATTGTCTTTCATTGCCGACAAAATCCACATATATTCCACCATTATTAAATGTCAATGGCAAATCATAGTAGATTTAAGGCCGACTAGTGCAAAATAATCGAAATTAAAAAGAGGCAAATCACTTTTTTCACTGGATCCTTTTGGTAGTAGTCAAATTTATACTGCCTTTGAAGAGGTAAATCTTGGAAGCCATAATTAAGAGAGAGGGAAAATAATTGTGGGTCAAAGAACTTTATTAACATCCCTAGAAAAGAGGTCATAATAAGACATGGTTTATTCTATATTGGAAACCTTACTGGGACAGTCTTTCATAGGTATCATAGATTTGTGAGAAATTTATAGGTAAGAGCATAACCACATGTAATTCAAAAAAATAAAATATTGAATGCCCAAAAAAATAATCAAAGGTTAGTTAGATTCATGATTAAAAGAATAAAACTTGAAACCATTATAACGACCATAGGTTTGATTTTTAGATATGCATTTAATGGCAAAAACATGAAATTGTTGTTGTCATTAAGAGTTAAAAAAATTCAAGTGACCTTAAATATTTAAAATACTTGAAAGCGTAGTAAGTAATGAATCAAACTTGAGTTTTAAAATTTTTATTATTTTTAATTTATTCTTTCTCCACTGAGATTCATGAAAAAATTTATTATATTTAAAAGTTGTTAGATTTATGAACATTCTATAAAATATTACAAGAGAGTGATTTCTATATAAGTATGAAATTTTTTATAAAAAATTACATTTTGTCAAAATCATTCAATTTATTTAGATGATATACAAGAAGAATAAAGGAAAAAAAAATATTGGCACATTTATCATACCGGCTCCTCTGAGATCTTGCTTGAACCTCTTGCAGTCGTCAAATCTAAACCAATTTCAACAGGGAAAAAGGAGGATGTTGTGTCAGATAAAGAATCTAATGAAGTATAGTTGATACAAACACAAAAATAATCAGACATAGAATAGTATGAGTAATAATTTGTCCGCTGAAAGAGCAAGAAATGTAAGTAAAATAGAATGGTTTTGAGCAAAGTGGAATAAAGATGACAACACCCAATTCTATAAATATATCAATCACAAAATTGTACAAAAATATCAAAACTATTTGGGAAACTTTTACAAGTATAAAACAGTAATCTTGTATGTTATAGCACTAATCTCTCTTTTTTTCTTAATATCCCTGAGTGTTTGGGACGATTTGTGTGTCTTGACTAATCTCACGGGACAACCACACAACCCACACACTTGACAGGAAACTTGTAGGATAATTTTTACTATGTACTCTCTTAAATTTTAAAAGAATAGTTAAAAAAAATTCAAAACTAATCTTATTTTATAATAATTTTTGGTAGTTAGACAGATGTCAAAGATATCATTTTTCTATAATGTCGTCAAATATTAAATTATGGCATCATTAATGATATTTTATTGATATTATGATTTACTTTCATGGTTGGTACATAGAGGTTGAAAGGAAAAGTAGAAGAAAAAGATGTCACCACAAAATAACTACCAACCTGTTGTATAAGGTCAAAGTTGATTTCTGAACCATACATGCAACATCAGTTCAAGTTCGTTGCTACATCCTTTTCAGCCATCTCATGTGTTACTCGTGCCGACAGGCGAGGCAACAGCCTTCCTTGCTTGCGCTTTGCTCAATACCTTTTTAACAATTATGCCAACACTAACTAATAACTCTGAAAAAAACTAGGTTGAAAATTCTCTCAATGGCCCATTTTAAGAGTTAAAAAATGTCAAGAGAATAGGAACATTTAAATGACAAGCTACTAAAATATCGCGACAAAAGCTAAGAAAACAAATAAATAAATAAATGAATGCTCTAAAGGCGTGTGCACAAACACAGGGAGAGAAAAAGAGAGAGGGCTGGGGATATGTGACCTTGTAAATGTCTTTTCTTTGATCATGACACCAGCAACAGCACTGACAGAGATATATCCACTCCTCATAGTGGGGCTCACAAGTTACAAAAGTAGGAAAAACAGAAGATATAGCTGAGTTATATCAACCAAGTGCATCTTCAGCTGCAAAAATATGGTAATATGTCCGAGGTTGACTTCTGGTGATTCAGGTATGGTTTGCCATCCGCCCAACTGATCAAGCAAATCCTATACCGTACTGCAGAAAAAGTTGAAATGTTTTTTAGCCAATATTATTTCTAAAAGCTGT
Organism: Gynostemma pentaphyllum; assembly: GCA_028015215.1. NCBI lineage: Eukaryota > Viridiplantae > Streptophyta > Magnoliopsida > Cucurbitales > Cucurbitaceae > Gynostemma > Gynostemma pentaphyllum. Next base: position 2,135,970 of record CM051351.1, on the reverse strand, counting down.
TCAAGTTATTTTGTCAAAAATCCATATTCAGTTAACTAAAACAATTCCAGTTAACTAATACTTTGATCATCTTCATCTATGAAACAATAAATGCTTGATTAGCTCTTCGATCATATTCATCTATGAAACAAGAAATGCTTGATTAGATCTTTGTAAGCTCTAAGTCTAACTAATTAAAAAAAAATCCATTAGCGTCGTTCAATGACATTTAGAGATTCAAAAATTTAATCTCCTTCCACGTTGATGCTTAGACAAATAATTGAAAACAGATCTATGATAGATATGGTAAACTTGTTTTCTTCGAGGCAGAATAAATGAAAGGCAAATTATACCAACTACATTAGTATTACCAAAAAAAAATACCAACTACATTAGCATTTTAACCTAATAGTTAATGATAAGTACCGAAAGTGGATTTATGAATTTTTCAACAAAATGCAGAGTCCCTAAATATCACATGGAGCTGGAAGATATACAAGTATTAGCAATCAAGGGTTTGAGATCATAAATTTTGATTTTTAGGAGATATATTGCCTTAACATAAAGTTTCTCACTTTCTAGATAGTATTTCACTTGTAAGGATGAATGTGCATGACTTTTCTAAGGTTCCCTCTCTTTATTTGACACTTACTTTTAATAAAATTTCAACTGATGCTGGGTTGTACGCTCATGATTTTTCCTCACCTTCTTGTTTTTGATTTTGTCTGCTGCAAAGGAAGGGACTCATCACCTATTTCTTGAATGTCCTTTAGTGTGTAGTCAATGCGAGGCTGTATCTAATGAGTTTGAACACGGTATCAAACTAGATGAATTTGCTCTAGATATGGTGAGAAACGATAAAGGCTCCTTTCAGATCTCAACTTAATGTCCTTTGGTAGAGCTCAATTATTTATGTTTTTTGGTGGTTGGTTTAGTTTCTTCATTATTAGATTACATTGATGATAAAAAAAAAACCTTTGTTTTAGCCAAGGCACTTGATTTTAGATAGAATCTCTTGAACTTTTCTAATTTTAATTCTCTTTTTTTAATTAATATGTTGGGGTGAGTTTTAAGTTACAGATGCTAAAGGTATTTTATTTTTTATTTTCGAAAAAACAGGGTTTTTGTCACTTAATATGGAAGCATAGTTGGACATTTGCTTGATACCTTCATCCATAAGAATACCAATATTTATATAGTCAAGTAATCCAAAGAGAACTTAAAAATTGTGACCCTCTCGGGAGCATTGGCTAACTTTGATAGAACGAAATTCCCTTAGATGCATATTCATATTCTTTCTTCAATAGTTTTTTCAAAGGTAATACAGTTTTCTATATTTATCACGTCAAATAAATAGAATTCAACTTCACAGGAACTTACATTGTTAAATTTTGACAAAACAACAATATAGTGGGACCAGAAAAGTTTAAATATAATAGATGTTTTATTAACTGACTTCAAACTGAGCTAACCAGAGAGGGAAAAGAAAAAAGAAAGAAAACTCATACAGAACATTGTGCTAGTGCACGGAAGAAGTAAAAACTAGTAGTCAACGCATAACATGTTCCTGATACATGAGACAAAGCAAAGTATATCTGACCATTGGTAATCACAATAACTTCATTCCATATTCCAGCAACATATGATCATTTATTTAAAGAAGATCCATATATATTGTGTCATTGTCCTCTCTTATTTTTATATGAAAAACAGATCCTAGCCAGATAAACGAAAGTTTGATAACTTATTAGATTATTACTTCTAGTGCCAAGTTAATACAGAAAAACATTACAAGATTGTGGATGCTAAACTTTTTTTAATGGTTTTAATTCTTTTTATGGCCTCTGTTCGGCATGTCTAGTAACTCACAACCACTCGAGCGGAAAAGACTGAATAATCCGTTAGAAACATGCAGCTGCATAGATTTAACCAGTTACACAGCTCAATCTCATCTCGTAAACCATGGTTCCTCCCCCTTAAGTGACCCACAATTTTCTATTTGCAGCACACCAAATTTATAGTAATAAAATGTTAGAAAGGAAAAACAAACAAAGAAGAAGAAGAAGAATTAAAGCAGCAAAACAACGAAAGAATTTAATACCTATTTCCACGATTCTACAGGATTTCAAAAGAAAACATTACATTGAGGGTGCATCAGAAAAGACCTCAGTAAGCATGTCATTTTCACCATCTGCCATTGCAAATAGTTCTGCATCTTTTTCTTCCTCGTTTGAAAAGTCTCTCCTTTCAAGCTTGGCATGAGCTGCAACGAATACCATCTTCTGAGCTCTCTCCAGGCTCACCCTTGAGTGTCGATGCGAACAGACCAAATTCATGATAGAGCATTTACACTTATACCCACAAGATGTTGAATGAAGGAAAATAAGCCTGAGTGCAATCTTACCAAGGATCTTAAACTCACTAAGGCAAGTCTCCCAGACAAGTCGCCTACTCTGTGGGTTGGCAACTTTCATCTTTCCTGTTAAATTGTCTCTTTGTTTAACCTGAACTGCCTGGGCATAAAGTGGGTCTAGACCTTCAGATCTCCATTTCATGAGTTCCATGAATGCGACGTGAGCTTCTTCCCTAGACACCAACCGATTAATAAGTGAATCCACATCCTTTTCCTGGTCTTGTGATAAGCACTTGAAAGGTGGAAGATATTTTCCATCTATGTCCTTCCTCAAGTAAAGCGGGTCCAGTATAAATGCAGCTGACCATGCTGGGTGATAATTTTTTCTAAATCTCTTTTCTATAATTTTCTCCAATGGCCCTTCAGCAATGTTGAATTTAGCACACCATTCCTTCACTTTTGTTCTCAGTTCCTCCCAGAGAGGTAGACATTGCCCAATCAGTGGTCTTTCTGCCTCAATCTCCTGAGCCATCCCTCGGATCATCTTCACAAGTGAATGAACTGCCTCTACTTCGTCCCAAAAACGTTCATTTTGTATCAGACTGGAAACCTCAGATGCAATTGGATCCTCGCCGCATGCCAGCTTATAGGACTCATCCAACACAACCATTTGAAGCACCTGAGCACAGCTAAGCATATCATCAAGCATAGCATAAACAGGTAAGAAGTTGTTGGATGTATCACAGTTTGGAGAAGGAACATGAAGCAACCAATGACTTTCTGGCTCCTGCACCTTGTACTTGTTTAAATTATTCCTAACTGGAGCTTTGCTATTTACAAAATTTACCACCTTCAAGCAATTTTCAGTGACTACCCTGAAAAGTGGAAGCTCTTTGTTAAAATCCTTTATCAAACTAATAAAACCCTGAAGCTGGCAAGAGAGATTTACCATCCAATGATTCTTTATCTCCAAATTCCTCAATGCCTTGGCCTTATATCTATCTGCAACTATCCCCACACATCTCTGCAGACTACTCCCACAAACCTCATCGACTGTCTCTAATATAACCTCCTCTGCATACTTGGAAGACTCCAATCCCCCAGTAAATAGTGCTTTTTGAAATACGGTAGTACCATTTGGAAGATTAACCATAAATCTAACTACACTCTCTTCTCCACAATAAAAACCACAGCAGTTCTTCTTCCTCTTCCAGCCATCTGAAGCAATTTGAAAAAACATTGCATCCCTAATTCTGGTTTCTGAATCTGCTTTGGCCTCGACATATTTAGAATCAAGCCGAGCTCCTAAAACTTTATTCCGTGGTATAGCAGGCAAACCCAACTGATTAAGCAAAGCCTTGAACTTGGGATGTTCAAGGCACGAAATCGACACTGACCCGCATGACTCAATGAACCAATCAGTCAGTAATTCAATAGCAGAATCAATCTGTTCCTTACTTAGCCTTGGTCCAGGAGAAGCATGGGGACTCTTAAGTTTCTTGACACTATTTTCCAGCATTTCCAATGCACCTAAATCATCTTTCCCTCCTGACAAAACCAACTGATGCTGATCGAATCCCGGCTTTCGTGCCACTGGAGTCGACGACGAAAGGAGGGGAGCAAAGGGTCTCGTGGATTCAATCATAGCTAGAGAATGAAGTTGATAAGAGGCTGTGAATATAGGAGGAGGACCCATTTGAGAACTTCTCTTTCTATGATTATGCAATGTAGGAGAAGGGATCGAAGATATCGGTAAAGGCGAAACGGCTGAATTAGGACTAGAAAGGGAGCTTAAATTAGGACAAGTTCCTCTTTTGAGATGCTCAGAAGCAGTTCGTGAAGGGTTTGAAGCAGAAAAAACAGAATCGCATAAAGAACATTTGAGCTTGACAGCTTTAGGGAGACTAGTAGTGGGATTTCGAATAAGAACAGGTTCCAAATGAGCCCAATACCAAGCTCCTTTTCCCTTTATGGCTTTTGTTCGAACAGTTAATAGGCATTCATAACGTCTGTTTAAAGCTTTGGTTGCTAAATCTTCTGTAAGCAAAGAAGAATCAATGGGGGGTGATGAATTGGTAGAAGCCATAAACAGAAACCCAACTCAAAATTGATATTACAATAACTGATTATGAACATTCAGCTATAAAAAAAACCATCAATGACTGAGAAAATTGATGGGTTTATAGCCGTTGTGTGAATGATTAGTGGGTTTCGTTTTTGGTTAAGGAAAAAGGAGCGTTGGTTGGAGAAGGTAATGATCAGTTGACTGTGAGAGAAATGGAAATAGAAAGAGAAAAGTGCTTCGAGGAGAGATGATCACGTACAAAAAATTTATAGCAAATTTATAGCAGACTCCCCCATTATAGGAGAAATTATTGGAGATGAATGGTCACAATGTGACTGTTTGCCCTTCCTCCGCCACGTGTTCATTTAATCAACACATAAATTCACATAATCGAGTTTTTCTCTTTCCATTAAGATGGTAATTTTTATTTCGAGATAGGAAAGGGAGTCGGGAGAAGGTGTTAAAAGTCGATGTCAATAGAAATATTGAGTTTTTAATTTACGGATATATCGATAGAAATATTGATGTTGACAGATATTTGGATAAAATAATGAAAACGATGAAAACTTAAACGAATACTTAAAATTAATCAATGAAACTTGAACTACTTTTTAAATAAGTCATAATTAATCATATAAGCAAGTTGTGCACTCATAAATGATATTTAACATCGAGAAAATAAAAAAAATCAATAGATTAAAGAGAGATAAAAATAATAAATTAAATGTTTTAGAAAAATGAAAGAGAGAATTACCTAAAAGTTAGTAATAAATTAAATAAAAAATAATAGTTAAAAAAAATAAAGGAAAGAGAGGGTGATCAACGATAATTTAGTAGTATTCCTATGGAAATGTGGATAATATCGAAGATATTATTTATCCCCGTTTAAAAAGTCGAACCTCCATTTTAGAGACATATTGACAATGTCGAAGACATTTAATACCCTTTAGACATTCAATTTTTAAAAAATAAAACTTGAAAATATAACAAATTTTGACTTTGTTTATTTATATTGTGTTAGTTCCTAAATTTGCACTCATATTTCATTTTCGTCTCTAAACTTTCAAAAGTGATATATTTTTCGTCCCTGAACTTTACGATTCGTTACGGTTTTAGTCTTTCCGTCTGGGATACTACCGGATGGGTTATGCGACATGTAATTGATGATGTGGCATTATATAAATATTCAATGAGGTTAAATCAAATGACGTGGAAAAACGAATATGTAATGGGGTTTAAGACTGCAATTAAGGAGAAAATATTAAGATTAACATCATTCTATATTCGTTTTTCCATGGCATTTAACCTTACTACATATGTCTATAATGTCACATCATCAATTACATGTCACATAAGCCCTCCATCAGTGTCTAAGAAGGAAAAACACAGACGAAATGACTAAAACGGAACGAATCGTAAAGTTCAAGGACAAAAAATGAACTTTTAAAAGTTTAGGGACGAAAATAAAACCGATGTAAAAGCTTACGGACTAAAATGATATTTTACCCATCATTATTTCTTAAAAGAAGACATTCATTACTATTGATCGAAATATGTAAGTTGATCGACGTAATATGTAAATTAATTATTATTATTATAATATAAAGTGATTATTATATATCATAGTGAATCAATAATTAATTAATTTTAAAAATATGTAAATCAATATTAAATTGTTGCTTGATATCCTTCAAATTTATAATATTTATAAATATTTTGAAAAAATTATTAAACTTATAGTTATTTTTTAAAAAAGAGTACTATTTTATAAATATTATAGAAATTTCGCCATGTAATCTAATCACCCCTGTATTTTATTGTCTAATAATGGCATACTCCAAAAGAAAATACTCGTCAGATTTCACATCATGAATATAATTATTCCTATAAAGGGAAACAATTTTCTATTTTTACCATTATTGTGTGAGAGCTAAATTATGATCCAAGGATTTGGTGGAGTAGTTCTTTATGATATTTCATAACTATTTGATGATTAATTACTACATTTCATTGGGTAAAAGAGAAAAACGCTAAAAAAAAATTTAAAATGATTGTGATGTTGAAAATAAATGATTTTCAAAACTCTGATAAGACCTAAAGATAATGTTTGTCTTCATGAATAAAAATTATAGTATAAGGCCATGTTTGTTTTTTTAATGCAAATTGAGATTTTCCATAAATTGGAGAGTAACAAATTTAATAGGATTAATTATATTTGATACAAAATACTTTTTCAAAAAAAAAATCCTGAGATCAAATATATAAGGACAAGTTTGGGGTATTTTTTCATTTAATACCTACAATTTTATAAGATGGTGAATTATTGAATTTATAAATGGAAAGGGAATAGAGGTAGAAGCTCATAGAAAATTGAAATGAGCGGACATGATTTTTGCATAATGATGTAAACAAGGAAACTACTATTGATATTAGGAGATGGGAAGGGGTCTAGGATTTGGATAATGAAATCACCTAGGATTGGGAGTATATGAGAGAGTGACAAAAAAGTCAAAAAAGGTATTTTTTTTGGGTGAGAGGTTTATGGCATTTTCACCTAAAGCATATCATGTTGTCTCACATCTTTAGACTTTGTACAATAAGGTATTGGGTCTTTCTCACTCAATAAACATATAATAATAATAATAATAATAATAATAATGATGATAATCAATTGATTAGTTTAAATTTTATTTTTATATTATATTAATTTACGAAGGTTAAACTTAAACTAGTTTAGAAATGAATGAGCTAACCTATTTAAAGTATGAAATCTCTTTCTTATAAACATTAAGCAATTTCGATTAAAAAATATTACATATAATTATCTACCATTCTCGAATAATTTATGATCAAATAACTCATATTTAAATATTTTTATTTTTATAAAATAAATTAATCAAACAATTTGTAGAGAACATGAATGACAATTTGTCAAATGATTTAAAATAGTTATTATTTAAGTCTCATATAAAAAAATATAATTAACATAATTTTTTATGAAGATGTATAATTTGATATTTTCAAAAATTAAATATATTATATTTTTTATTTCTATTTGAAAATTGTCATACGTTAATTAATAAGCCATTTCGTATGATGTGATGAGAGAATGAAAAAAATCTAACCCTTATATTTTGAACTTTCTAACAGTAACAATAGAACCAAATTCATGATAAGATAAGAAATAGTGAAAGTAATTAAATAATTTAAAAGATGTCACATTTATAGATGCACATAATCAAATGGAATTTTTAACTAACCCCTTTTCTTTTCAAATTTAAGAATTAAAAAACAACATTTGTTGCATTGACACTCGTTGAAATTTTTTTTACCCCTCAACTATTAATTATCATATTTTATACCCATTGATATTACTTTTCAGGCATTATTATAGTTTTTTTTTTTTTTGCAGTAATATTATAGTTATTTTTCGTATGATTCTATTTGAGATCAGAAGATTTTTAATGAGAAGAGAGACCAAAAGCTACCAATTGAAGAAATTGGAAATTTTACTTTTGACCTCCATTTTTATTTTAGAGATTGAGAGTTGTTGACATCCACCTTCCATTTTAATTTATTTTGACTTTTTAATGATTTCACTATCTCATAAAAAGACTAAAATATCCATTTTTTTTATTTTCTCTAAAATCCCAAACTCTCATCTCTCATGGTAAAATCCATATCCATTTATATAAAATTGAAGTTCACATGTTGAAACTCATATCTCCATTCTCTAGAAAACGAAATTCATCTATCTCATCTCATCATGGTTGACGACACGATGAAATAAGAACGACGAAGAGATTCAAAAAGTTTGAAAAAAAGAGAGCTTCACTCTAAAAAAAACTATAAAATTACTCCTCTCTTATAGTTATGATTTCCATTCTAGCCAAAACGAAATGGTGGTTGACGGCGCGATTTAAAATTTAAAAAAAATGGAAATCAGACCGATCTCACTTAATGATCGTATGAATTTTTGTCTGATAATGGTGTATCACTTAATTTAAAAAAAAAAACAAAAAAAAAATCCAGAAATCAATAATTGATTTGAGATATTTCGTTATTAATAATAATTTAATTCTAAAATATTTATTTCATCAATTCTTTTAAAATACAATTCAAAACTAAGTTTTCCCAATGAACTGTATGGGAAGAAGAAGAAAATAAAATTCTCCATATTGACCATGTGAATTAATCAAGTGAAAATGCATACTATTGTATCAGATATAGAGAACATTGAAAATGAGTTTTTGACATCTTTAAATGCTATCGTATCAGATATAGAGAATAATGTGTTCACAATTCCTGTATACAAAAAGACACGAGATTGAGAAAAAAAATAAAAATAAAGCCTAATGATCTAACTCCTTTCTAAAGATATGTTGACAATTACCCTATCTAAGTCAGTCCTAATTAGTTCTCTAAAGAATCAATGAGTTTCTAATGCTTATATTGAAAGTTGAGAAAAAACCAACATATCAACAAAATCTTGCAGGAAAATTTCATAGTGCAAATGGTATGACTGGTTGGTTGGACTTGGGACCACACTTCATTCTTCCAGATTAGATTATTCATCATCTGAAGTGTTATCAAAAACTGGAATTGGGTTTGAAGAAGCTGCATTGTCTCCAGTAAATGCAGGTGTGGAAACAGGCTTCATTCCGTCAAGGAACCCCGGTGTTTTTCCGCCATTGGCCTGAGATGAAATTACCAGTGATGAAGCTTCAGTCCTACTCTTTTTTTTATTCTTCTGCCATTGGCCTGAGATGAAACTGCCCGCCACCACCTGGTAACCACAAAAGATAAACAATTTTTTATTTTATTGACCAGGATAAGTCTATTAAAAAATACAGAAACATATCCCAATATTATTTAATAATAGGAATGTTTTGACATAAGAATCTTGAATTACCAATTTGTTTACGTTTCTCAAATCCAATTTACTCGCTCATAATCAAGAACATTGATTTTCATATCCTTCGTTATATTATATTCATATGAAGAAAATAATCTTACCTGCACTGGACAACCAGCAATTAGCATGCCAGCAAGTTTTCCACCAATCACGTTGCCATCTGGTCCAGCCAAAGAGACACTGATCCGCACAGCTGGGTTCTTTTTTCCGTCAATCTCAGAAGGCGCATATGATCCAGACAATGAAAGTAGCTCATAACAACCCTAATAATCAGAAATAAATGATAAGGTTTCTCTGTGGATAAATGATAGGTGAGCTGAGGACATAACATGCAGGGAAAATGCAGATTTACTACAGTAACTAGGATTTACTATAGTTAGTAACTAATTAAATGGATGGATTCACAGTAGTTAGGATTATGAACTTAATCAGTGGTTTGCTTGTGTAAGAGTTGTAAAAATTGTAACATTAGATGTTGGTGGTCGAGTAAAATTTCAATGACTCTTATGATCTAGTCACGCTAACTAAACTGAGAAGTCGTTAGAGTAGGGTCTGTCTGGTGTAGAATTCTTATCTAAAATGTGAAAGTGATGTGGAACTCACTCTGGATGAACCAGTATTGATAACCATGTTAGTAATCTGATGTGAAGGTGGGGCAACAAGCAAGCAAGCAAACAAAACAGCAATTATCAACAGTAGAAGTTAAGAGTTGATTCGAGTAATCATGGATCGTAAGGCTTCTCGTACCCATCTTATTTCAAATGCTTTGAGGCTTTACTTCATAATATAAAGAAACAGTTAAACTTAGGCAGATAATGTAGAGAAATGAAAGAATAATTTGGTTTTGTCTAAGCTAGCTAAACATAATACAGATAATTGATGTACTCACAGGGAACTACCAAAAATATAAGGGCATGTTAAGTTAAGAAAAGCTTAGAATATGATAGCTGTCTCATGGAAACAAATTTTTAAAAAACAGGAATTACGATTAGCTGTTCCTTAGTGTGTTTATCAGATAATTATCCATATATAATGATGAACACCAGAACTTGTATGATAGCATGGTTTCTGAAAACATATTTTAAAGAACAAAAACGAGAACAACTAGTTGAAAACAGCATTACACCAAGCTGTTACCGAGTGTGTTTCCTCAGGTATATGAATTCCAATTTCTATAGCACCTAGTTCATGTAGATGAATTGATCTTAGAGCAGTCAGGTAAGTGTCTCCCAGGAAGAAGAAATAGGCAAGTGCGGTAGAAGAGCAGGTAAAATGGTTCTTGTACGAGCTTATAGCAGTCATTATTTGAATTAGAGAACAAAAAAATAAAATGAGAAATTTGAAAGAAAACATGTTGCCATCACAAAAAAGTCATATCCAGTGGACCGGTATACCCTCGAAGTCATCCACACACAAGATCTTATATGGTATAAAAATATAAAGGAAGGTGGTATACCTCAAATGTTATAGTATCCCCACGAGACGTTGACTGCTCAAGTGTAGCCTTTGAAATCACACCATTTGCAGAAAGTAGAACAAAAGCTACAGGTCCTTGAGCCATCGACATAACTTTCGCGTTAACGTCCTACAACGGCCAGAAGGATGTCAGGAACAAATGGCAACTCACAATGCACTGAGAATGAACATAAGTCATGGTAACAGTGAAAAGACAATTCCTTTGATCCTGGGATTATTAATTATAAATAATTTGATAATTCATAATTCAAACTACAAGCAGATACTTGAAATTGCAGAATTCAACAAATGCAACTGGCATAATGTTACTAACTAACCCTATATTTGGTTAAAAATATTTTTTCACAGCAAGATATAAGAGACAGCTCTCGATAGGTGCCTTCAAGACTTACCTCGCCAACCTTGACAGTAAAAGTGTGAGGCATTAAATGTGAGCCGTGAAAGGAGCCCCCCGTGTCACCTAGTAAACAATAGAGTTATTAAGAATAGAGAAAAGTAAATAAATTTTCCTCTTTTACAATGAAATTACATGATCAAACAATCTAGTACCTTATTTCATATATTAATCAGGATGATTTCAGTTATATATTTTAATGATGAATCAAAGGAGATAGGCATTATCTTGATTCTAGTAAACAAGACAACGCCTTTTTTTTATCATGAAATATGTTAAAGATTTCAGATGATATTATAATTTAATCAGTCAAGAAAAATACGCTATCTTCTATTATAACGAAACCCATCAATAAATTGAAGCACTCGTGTATCTTTTTTTTTTTTTTAGAAAAATTCCCCAAAACATTATCTTATAATTCTATAGAACTATTTATATTATAAACAGCAAAGTTACGAAAGTTCCATCCTTTTTCCAAAATATTCCAGTACACTTTCTTTTTTGTTTATTTACAGTCACTTTCATCAGATTCAAATCATTAAAGAAAGGGAGAAAAAAAAAACATTGAAACAGGAAAACAAAACTTAAAAAAAAAAAAATAGAATTTCAAAATACCTAGCATTTTTTTGCGTGGTTTCTTGATTGACCTTGACCTCGATTTTGATCCAACTGGGCGTCCTCTACCTCGTTTCTGAACAGGAAATTCTCCTCCAGTTAGCGGAATTGACGACGAAATCGGCGTTGCTGTCAACGCCGAAGTGGACTTACTTGGCCTCCCTCTCTTCTTTTTCACTGCAGTATCCGGAACAAGCGTAGAAGAAACCCCGTGATCCTTATCTTCTTGCTTCTCCATTTCCTTAAACCCCTCTCTGTTCTAATCAAGAAAATCTTAAAATAATCAAATGATCTACCACAGCAATAACTTGATTCTTCAACTTCTTAGAGCTTTCGCGGGAAAATATAATTGAAACAATTTCGCGGGAGTGAATTTAGGGCTTTGAGGGGGAATGAAATAGGGTAGAAAATGGAAAATTAAAAATAAAATTAAATATAATATGGAAAGTTTAATAATAATTAATATTTTTATTATAAATTTTGGTTTAATAAAATGGTTGACGTCCGTTTCTGAATTTATTACAAGATACTAAATATGAATATCATTTATTAAATTACAATTAAAATAAACGAAATTATAGAGAAAAGATATTTTAACTTTTTATTTAAAAATGAGTATAATATTTTTAATTAATTTATTGAAAAGAATTTTGTTTGTTTTTTTCCGAAATATAGTTTTAAAGTTCCGTTTTCTCTTCCCTACTCTGCTAGCGATTTGCCTTTTCAGTTTTGACCTTCAAACTTTTGTTCATATTACCCGCCCTTTCCTTCCGCCAAATTCAAATATTTAAGGAAATGATTGATACTTTTTTTATGACTCTTTTTTAATGTAAAATACCAATTAAGGAAGAAGAACAAAATATCCTTAATTTTTTACTTAAATAGTGAATTTATACCTTTTATCTCATAGAAAAAAATACACACCTAACCACTTAGATGGGCGTTTGATTCATATTTCTAATCAAGTAAACAACATGAATATAGATATGATAATTATATAGAACAACATCAAATTGACGTGTTTCTCATTTCGATTTTTTGTCTATAATTCATGCCGGACAAATGGGCCTTAGTTATTCTTCATCCATTTAGAGATTTCCATCTATTTATTTATGAATTTTGAAATCTTATAATTTTAATATAGGATTTTTATAAATAGTTTCAAATGGTATATTTTCTAAGCTAGTCGTTAAATCCTTTGGAATTAAACTAATATTAAAAAACTACTGATATTGTTAAGAAAAAATACAAAAAGTTATTTGAAATAACATATTTTTTAGACGTGTATTTCCATTTATGTCCTTACTTTTTTATTTTTAACTTTATAACCATTTTTCAGTATTGAAATCAAAACTATAAATTATTAAATGCTATGAATAGATTACCAAAACTAAATTAACAATTAACTCATAGAAAATGATAGTTTTCTTTTTTCCCATAAAGACTCATTTAAGTTGGGTTACAATGATTTAGCTTAAAATTAAAATAAAAATAACAAATATTAAAAGTAAATTGTATGTTTATTTTTAATAATTTACTGAAATAGAAAATTAAAAGCCAGAATGAATATAAAAAATATCTCTAGATACTAATGACATTTAACTGATATATTAAAACAAAATAACATAAATAATGTTATGAGTATAAACCTCTTTAACTTTAACTAATATCATTGAATAATTTTTACCATTTTAAACCCTTTGATCTGGGGAAAAAAACTATAAAACCCTCTCATAACTTTTTCATAATTTGAAAAAAAAAAATGTAAAACTTATTTTAAAAAACATAAATAAAATTTTGTCTGGTAAGACATTGATCGGGCCATTTTACATAATTTTAGTATTTTGACCTTGATCATCCTCTACCTCGTTTATGAACTATAAATTAACTTTCAATTAGCGGAATCGATGACAAAACTGTAAAATAAAATTTATTGCTTTGTTGCAATAAAATCGGAATCAATTGAAACAGTAAAACAAGACTTAAAAAGGAAAGAGAGGGAATTTCAAAATACCTAAAATTTCTTTCTTGATTGACTGTGACCTTTATTTTGATCCAACTAGGCGTCCTCTACCTTGTATGAACATGAAATTCTCCTCCAGTTAGCAGAATTGACGACGAAATCAGTGTTGTTGGCAATGTCGAAATTGACTTTCTTGGCCTCCCTCTCTTCTTCCTCACTTAAGCATCCCGAAGTACAAAGCCAAAATCTTTGAATAATCTAATGACGATTTATACTTTATCAATAACTTTATTCTTCAACTTCTAAGAGCTTTCGCTGGAAAAAAAAATATAATTGAAACAATTTCGCGGGACGAAATTTATACATTTTAATACTCTTTACTGATGTCATTGTTGGGTGAAAATACCAAAAGACCACTTTAAACCATTTGATTTTAAATTAAAAAAAAAACTATACAACTCTCACATGACCTTTTCATAATTTGAAAAACAAAATGAAAAACTTATTTATAAAAAAACATATAAGTAAATATCGGCCCGGTAAGACCTTGATCGGGCCAGTTGCGGCCAATGTCGAGGCGGACTTACTTGGCCCCCCTCTCTTAATTTTCACTTCAATATCGGGAAGAACAGAGTCAGAATCTTTAAATAATCTAATGACGATTTCTAATTTATCAATAACTTATTCTTCAACTTTTAAGCCCTTTTTCTCTATTTTATGTGAAAGAGCCATTTAATGAAAACTGGTTGTAATTCATATCATTTACTAATCACAATACACATATATATACACATTAGAGTCTAACCTAATGGGCTTAAAAGTTATGGGAACGGTGGTATTGCGTTCTTTAGGCAAATAAAAGCTCATCAGTTCCAAATTATAGGCAAATGAAAGATTTGTAACTGTTGCGTGAGTGGAAAAGAGATGTTCCCATAATTAGCCACAAAATGGCGATAGTATTCGTTAAGGCCCAAGAAACCGCGTAACTCTTTTGTACCCTTTTTTATCACTAACAATTGGGCCACATACTTGTAATTAGGTGGCGGCCGGGGTTTGTGGTGTGGGTCCCCGTTACTTTACCTTACCTGCCTAATTGTGGCTTCCTTTGTAATTTTTTTTCTCTTTTTGTCTCTCTTTCATTATATCAATGAAATGGACTTATGAGCCATCTTTTTCAAACAAAAAAAATAAATAAAATAAAAAAATAATCATAACTCCCGGATATTGGAAGGTTTTAGCCACTGTATCATTTCTTGAATCTTCTAGGGATCGGGCTGTGTTATTATAAATACAAATGTTGATGTTACTTAATATTTCTCTCTCTAGGTTGTTTGTTAGTATTTTGGGCTTATCCTTTACTGTATTGTCTTTTCCTTTTATATATATATGTGTAATATAGCCTAAGTAACAATATTGAAGAATATTCTCAATCATACTTTCTGTCTTTTCTTTCTCTTCATTGTTCTATGGTATCAGAGCCCAAGGCTCATTCCTCAAAAAACATATGTCATGGCGTCGGGCACTAATTCTGGCAGTGTTTCACCAGCAATGCAAAACCAAGCAAAAGCACCATTAACTCCCATTACTCCTCCTTTTGTTCTCGACCTCCCTCCCTAATACACCCTCAAGCCCTAATCCCCAATATCATCCTCAAATTTCTAATGTCTCTAAGACTTCTCATCCTCAAGTTTCTTATGCCTTTATTATAATGGTTTGCTTTCTTGCAGAAAAAATGCATTCTAGAATTTAACCAAGATATTCTATGGATCCCAACATACTTGTTCGCAAAAAAAAAAAAAAAACAATCCTTGGGGCGAACGCAAGGACTCCTTCCATGCCTATTTTTGCACACGAACAAAGAACGCAAGATTATTACGGGTGAATGAGAATGAAGTGTTGAGAGAAATCAAAACATTTGTAAGTAAATGAAAGTTATGATATTCTTTTAATTCTCTAGTTTTCAAATTTATGACATTATATATATTTAAATACAGCCACACGGGTTAAAGTTGAAGTTAGAGGACTGGATTGATATTGAAAAAAACATAGGAATCTTTTACCACCGGAGATCGCTTAATAAACACGGGTGCCCCGCTGTTTTGGGTGGAGTTTTTGAAACTCTTGCACATTATACTGAAACAGCGGTAGACTTGTACTCGGAAAACAGGAAGTATTTCGAATGTTGTTTTTTAATCTCGGCTCTTGGTGATTTACTAATCACCTTTTTTATACTCAGCATCTTTATGTTGTTTTTTTAATGATATATTATCGTTTCCTATAAAAAAAAGATGTTAGAATAGGTTGAAATCATTAAAAAACAATGAATTTTAAGACTGAAAATGATGGAAAATAACCTAGTTAATTACAATTTAGTAATCAAGTTCACGAGAATAGGATGAAATGATTAAGTGGCTGGAATTTTCAAATCCCCTTATGTGTAGTTTCTAGGGTTCTGTCGCAAAGATCGTACTCTGACATTGTCTTTCCAATAAGCATAAATCACTTTTACGCGTTTTTTCCAAACAAATGTGGTGATGAGTTCTTATTTGGCTTTTAAACTATCCTTACTCCAAGTAGTGATTAAGAGCTTTGTTTGTGCCTTGTTTCCTTTAACTTTAGAGGGATAATTTATATTTCATATATATCCTAAAGGCTAAAGGAAGTTAATATTTCACTATTTAGTATTGTCTCCTAATCCCTATCATTTTCAGATTTGAGAACTTGCTTAGCAGCTTATTAATGGTTTCTATTCACTATAAGCACGAGAGTTTAGCATGCTTGAAATGGTTGAAACAAACAAATACTTGCTTGAGCTACAATGCACTAAACCACTTAAGTTTTCATTACAACCAGGTTCCCGGTAATGAAATGAAGTATAGAATGAAAAATTAAATTAAATATAATATGAAAAAGTTTAATAATAATTAATATTTTTATTTGGGAAATTTATAGTATTAATTTTGGTTTAATAAAATAAATTTTCTCTCAAATAGCATAAATTTACGTAATTGCTAAAATGTCCGAACTTTTTTAAAAATTACTCAAATAATATAATTATAATTCAATAAATTATTGGACTATTTTTCACTGGTATTTTAATGAATTTGTATGTTTTTTTAAGTTTAATTCAATAAGTTATCGAGCTGTTTTTATTATATTTCATTATATTCAATGGATTTGTAATTTTTTTTCTTTCTGTAGTTCAATAAATTATTGGAACTATAATTATGCTATTTTAGTAATTTTTTTAAAGTTATAACATTTCAGTAATTAGTATACAAAAATATGTTATTTCAGTAATTGCCCCTTAATAAAATGGAAGATGATCATTTTATGAATTTATTGAGAAAAACTAAATATGAATATTATTATTAAAATCAAAAGAAACAAAATTATAGAGAAAATATATTTTAGTTTTTATTTTAAAAAATGTATAAATATTTTAAATTAATTTATTGAAAAAAATTTGTTTTTTTTTTTCGAAATATAGTCAATGAAAAAAAAATTAATACTATTTAAAAATAAATCCTCTTGGCCTAATTTTGGAGGTAATTTTTGTCAATTTCCTAAAAATAAAATACGGTGTCAAATATTTTGTTTTGTTAATAGAGTCGATGAACAAAATTAATACTATTTTAAAAAAAAATACTATACGGTAAAGAATCACATTTAAAAAAAATGGGAAAAAAAACTGATCAATCAACTATTGGTTCGATTTGATTTTGTTATGTGATATGGTGTTTTCATTTACATTTTTCAAGTATTTTTAATCATTTAATATTTGAAATAAAAAAATATTTTTTTGATAAAAATATTTATTATTTTATTTTATTTAATTAGATTTTGATAAACAAAAAAACTAATTTCATTAATTTATTATTTTATTTAATTTAATTAGATTTTGTTGTAATATTTGTAAATATATCACCAATTAAAACTATTTACAAATATATCATTTTTTACTCTGTTAATCAATAATTCAGTTAGTGTAAAAATACGTAATTCAATGTTTATCATTGATTCACTCAACCAAAATTTTCAGCTTCTCCTCTTTCCACTCATAAGAATGGGGATGGGCTAATGATTCTTCTCCCTCATCCTCTCTCTCAAGTGAAGAATGAAATTGATAAGCAGGACAGACGAGTTCATAAAAAACTTTACCTACCTTAAAAGAAATAAAAAAACAGTCGTGCTAGGCCACAAAAGCGCATTCTATGTGCAGATGGCCAATTACATAAAACAAAAATGGGTTGAAAAAGACTCCACAAAACTTACTCTAACTTGAGCTCAAACATCCGGCAATTTAAAACTATGTACACAGTTCAAAAAAAGCCAATTGAAATTGACTTGCGAATGACAACTACAAAATGGCTAAGAAACCATTGGGAGATCTGTTAGTCATCCAAGGAAACCATCTACACTATCAAACCTGTATTGACTTTATATGTGTTTTTGGAAGCACAAAACCGGCTCTTCTTTCCTCGAAAGAATATTCAACCTCTTCTGAAATTTCTTCAGTTTCATAAGTCGAAGAAGGTGGTGGTGCAGCCGGAGTTGTAGCCGTGTGCATTGGAGCAGATAGAGTTAAAGGGGTAGATGGCAGTGGAATTGGCATTTCCTTGGGTGTCCGGTTCTGATCTTCATCTGCTACTGAAGTTCTCTTCAAAGGTGTGGCAAATGGAACATTGGTCGAGTCTGTTTTCTTTAATGTTTCACTATGTGCTACTGCTACGTTTCCATCATCAATTGGGTTCATCGTATCTGTCTTTGATTGCACAGTTGAAACAATTGGTGTGAAAGGTTTGCGAATGAACGTTATATCTGCTTCACAAGCATTGGCAAATGAGCTGTTGTCACTCACAGGATATCCAGAATAATCAATTTCTCTCTGACCTGAAATTGATAAACCATGTATATGATGGGAAATGTTGAGAAGTGTCATGTTTTCACTAAACAAGAGGGGCAAGAAGAAATTAGTTCTCAATTTATGAACACAACAAAGAACAAACTGGTGCACGGAGCATTAGGCTTCTCTATGAATGGAAAAAACAATGCTAGTCTTCAGGTGGTACGCTGGAAACATGAACGAATACAACTACATTTGTTAAGAAGTACCCTTTTTC
Organism: Gynostemma pentaphyllum; assembly: GCA_028015215.1. NCBI lineage: Eukaryota > Viridiplantae > Streptophyta > Magnoliopsida > Cucurbitales > Cucurbitaceae > Gynostemma > Gynostemma pentaphyllum. The sequence continues at coordinate 2,117,087 of CM051351.1, read as the reverse complement.
TCTAGAAAGACTTGGAGAAAAGTTTAGATTATCTATATGAAAAAAAGTGCTTTGCAAATATAGCAGCATTAGAAGTTATTTACAAGCATAACATATTTTTAGCGTGACTATCATTGATGTTATTAGTATGGAGACTCACCATTGATTTTGGTTAATCGGTAACGCAAAAAAATATGCTATATTTGAAAATAGTTTTCAAACCATTGAGAAATTTTACCCCCCAAAAAGGCACTTTTCCATGTCTAAAAAGGGATAATTATGTCTCCAGATTTATCATAAAAATAATTTAAAGAGAAACCTACCAGGTGGAAAAGAAAATCCTTCATCATAATGATGATCACTTTTCCTGGCAGAATGTGACTGAGGTGTTTCCTTCATGAAGTGAACTTGATCAGGTTTGGGAGTTTGAACCAAAGAACCCCCAAGAGAAAGTCTTCTACTACTCGCACCTCTAGATAACGTTCTAGTATGTTTTTTAGTACTGGGAGTTTTTGAGGGGCTTGGCTTTGACCCATAGAGTGCCTCTTGTTCTGCCATTAATTGTCCCTGAAGTTTCTTCTGATCCTACAAGAAAAAAAAAGGGGGGGGGGGGGGATAAGAACTTCACCAATAATTTTCAGAGTAACATGTCCACTTTTATGTCAACTAAACAGTTAAATAATTCATACTGGTCTATATCAATAGGAAACTGACCCGAAGCCTACGACGCTCTTGCTCTTTCTCCTGCCTTAAGATGGCATACTCCTCAAGCATAGTGAGTAGACGCACCTAGACAGAAGCAGATCACATAAAAAAATTTAAGCAACTTCTGCAAGAATATTCATGTCAAACAACAAACAATACACCATTAAAAAGTTGCATGAAGTACTCACACCATCATACGTAAACTCAATGCCTCTGTCCATCTCCCATGCCATTGTTTTTGAATTTAATGCATCTACCATTCCTGCATATATTATGAATTAAAAACCAAGAATGGTTAAGGACACAAAGAGAAAGCCAAGCAAAAAATCAATGACATGACAAATTTGAAAATTAAACAGTGCTTTTTTGTTAGGATTTTCAATTGCCTTCTTCCCATGTCTAATGGGATTCCAGAAATATTTGATTCATCGAATCAATTTTATACACGAGAACATTTATTGAAATGTTCCTAAGACCAGACCATTTATAATCAATGCAATTTGAAGCCAGACCTGGAAGCTTATTAACCAAAGCTCGAGCTTTCTCTGCACGTTTGAGAATGAGATGGCCCCCTCTACCAGCATTATATCGGTTTTCATCCTGTACAAGAAAAAAGTGTGGTATTAAGATATCTTATGTAGCTATATTTATAGAGTACAGAGTAGTTAACTGTAAAAAAAAAATGTTACCCTATTATACTCCTCAAGCCAGCACTCCTCATCGCATGCTACCAGCCATTTCTCAACTTTTTCAAGAATATCTTTCCTGATAAATGCTTCCTCTTTAATTCTGGCAACCTGAAGCTCAATTTGCTCAAGAATACTGGCAGGGTCAACATTTCCTGCATCATATGTACACAAGTTAATTAATAAAAAAAAAGGAAGGAAGAAGGAGAGAAATTTCAATAGATGACAACTTTTTTATGAATATTTTCAAAAATAGCAAATATTTTGAAATATTTTCAAAATGGCATTTCTTAGACGGATTCCACCAATCTCAATACCATTTTTGAAAATCTTCAAAACTTTTGCTGTTTTTTAAAATATCAAATTCTTAAAATGTCATTTTTGAAAAAAAAAACCCTTATTATTGTAACAGTGGATAGATACCAGAGTCTATAGTTTCGATTGCATATTCCACTAAGGTATCTTCTTCAAGGACCAAATGTGTTTTCCTACATATCTCATCCAGCTCTGACCGCTTCTTCAGAACAAGTTCTTTCATTTTGCTTGATTTCAACTCTTCTAATCGAGAGACCTCTGCTTCAACCTACATGATATTAACGACTTATATCTTCATAAGTTTCTAAAACCTGCAATTTATATTATAGTAACTTCAAGTACTCACAGAATTAATTGAGTCCACAGAGAGAGCACCAGGTTCAGTTATTTCATCTTCTGAAGCAGCAATATTACATGTCACATTCTGAAACACCTGTTGTTCTTCCATTGGTGTATCCATTAGATTCCATAGCTCCAACAAAGCAGTCGCAAGATCTTGAAGCTGTCCAAGGAGGATGTTATTGCAACTGATAAAAGGCTGATGGGAGTTAATTGAATTATTTTCAACTAATAGGTTTAAGGTAGTACCCGCTGCATTCTCTGTAATTTCACCTCCCGCATATTTTTTATCGCACCAGCCAAGATTTCAATTGAGTCACTAGTTATATTCATAGGCCCTTCAGTGTCCCCCCAAATTGGGATGAAAATCATGAACTGCATGCTTGAAATCCACCCCAAGCACTAAACAAAGCAAGTGTAAAGTATGAAGATGCTCCTGAACAACCATCTGCCGGTCACTCTGCATGAGTAAAACAAGTTTACTTGGTAACTGAAAACAATGAAAGGGAAAGCATTTAATAATATAGCATAACTTATTAAAAAAATCAATGACCTTCTCCTTTTGTAGTGCATGCAGCCGTCCTTGCAGTTCTTCAAGCCTTCGTAATGATAAATCAGTTTCGTCTAAAACTATATTTGAATCGACAAAATCTGATCCATAAATCTCATAAGAGATCTTCTGTATCTGCTTTATGACTTCTAAAAATTGGTTTCTTCGGTCTACCATCCTTTTCTGCATTTCTTCCAGTTGCAGAAAAACACGGGCATTCTCTTCTTTCAAGGTTTCGGCCTTTTGATCAGTCTATGAAAAAACTAACTATTAACAATCACATTATAATACAATCAAATCATTCATAAACACGTCAACATATTGATATAACTATGAAAGTTACCCTAATTATTGAGCAAACTGCTTAGTTCTACAAGTTTACCAACTTTCGATGTAATTATGTGCAATTCTTTTCATAAGCGAAAGTTGAAGATTTCAAAACTAACTGGCCATATCCTCATATCTGAGCCAGAAAATTTCACACTCAGGTTAGCGCTAAAGCTTAGTTTTTTGTTGATTCCTAGTGAATATTTCATATCCTAGTAATTTCTCCAAGTCCTGAGAGCCATGATATCAATATGACATTGGAACCTTTTTCACCCGCGTGATAGAAAAATATAAAGCAAGTGATATCAACAATATTTCCAAGCATAATCTTGCAAGTAAATATTAACTGTGATCTACTCCAACCTGCCTAATGTGTACTGGTCTTTCTCCCATTGCAGAACAGATGGCAGCCAATTCTGCTTCAGAATCAGCAATTGCCTGCCTTAGCTGAGCTCTAGACCGATTTGCTTGATCCACTTTTCTTCTGTAAACTTCTAAGCACTCTTGTTCAAGCTCCAACAACATTTTGTCCCTTGAGGTCTCAGATTCACCTACTTCGTCCCAAATTATCTGATATTGAGAAGCCATAAGAAATACAGATAAATATTTCAGCCAAATCCATGTCATCGTTCCGGAAAACAACAACAAATCCAATTAGCATGATGGATTTATATATGAAATTCCAAGGAAAAACCTTAAGTTCATAAAGAAGCGTTCCGCAGGGTGTTTGCAATGGTAAAAGTGAATCATTCTGAGCACTAGCCATAGTGAATCAATTCTTCCAACCAATCAAAGATGTCTGCATCGATGAATTCAAATTGTATAAACAATCTTTCATAAGAAAGATATAAATCGATCTAAATTCAGGGGGGGGAAAGGAACTTAACAAAACCCTAAAAATAAAAAAATCACAAAGCTTCGAAGCAAAGGATTATCCCAATTATGTGATTGAAAAATCGATAAATTTGATCAAAATCCTTACGTAAAAAATACGTTGCGAGAGAAGAAAAGTAAGGAAACCTCAAAGAAGTAAGCAATGGAATTACAAAACAGAAAAACAAACCTGATAAAATGGAAGTACGAAAATAGAAAGAGTCAGTGGCAGATAGATATTGAGATATTCCTGAAGATCTGTTTTTCCGGGAAAATAAAACGTTCGTTCATTCGTGTTTTTTAATTTGCTAAATGGAAAGAAACGAGAGTGTGTGAGAGAGAGCCGTTAAAAGAAGGAAATTGGACCGTTGGTACTTGGAAGCGTTGAATTTCAAAATGAGAGACAGAAGAGGGCTAATTTGGTTTACATTGATCCGTTGCCGGCCTGTTTAAATGGGGGCCCAAGTCCATGCATTCAGAACTATTGCGGATGATTACATATCTTAAAAAAAAAAAAAAAACTTTTACATGATTATCATCTTTAAAAAAATATTCATTTTCAAGTATATCGCTGACAGACTTAACGACGGAGTAAATATGATACACAATAATCGTTTTATATCATAATTATTGATTGACTCTTATATGTGGTATGTCACTAACTAACATGTTGAATAAAAATGATATATTTATAAATATTTTATAATATTTCTTTTGTCGAATTTATAATGATTTTTATAAAAAATGATAAATTATAAACATTTTAGGTTTTCTAATAGATTTGTAATCATCGAGGGGAATTTTTGTCAAAAAATTAAGTAATAATACAAAATTATCATCTATAAACAAATATCTAAAAATATATCACGTTTTAAAAACAAGTATATCACTTATTTACGATCATAAATGACTAGTTGATAGTCATTTCACCAAACAATGGTGTTATATGATACATTGGGTGTTCAATAAAAATGACAGATTTATAAATAATTTATCAAATTTATAATTAATTATTAAAAAAAAAACTATAACAAATAATTGGAAGAAAAAAATGCATAAATGATTGAAATTACGTATTAGTTCGCATTTGATAACAAATAATTGAAATTACATTTCTTTATATATGCATACTCAAATGGAAAGAATTTGGCTACTTAATAAGCAGCAAGTCCAGGTGCAGCCACATGTATTTTTTTTTTGTTTCTCTCGACACATAATTGGGCTTGCTTATTAATAAGCATCCAAGTTTTGTCCTACTAAAATTAAGAAAATTGGTTTATTTTGGTTTGGTTCATCCGCTCTGTGTGAGAGGCAGTTGAGCTAATCTACTCTGACTTTTGATTATTCTAACTAACTTAGTAAAGATATTTCTAACCCATCTTGAAATATTAAATATAAAAGAGATTATGAATATGAATATGAAATCAGCTCCATTAAGTAATAATTGAGATGGAAACACTTGCTCAAAATTCAAAACAGAAGAAGCAAATAATAAGGCAACCACCTTCAATTCCATTTCTTTGGGAAGAAGAACCAGGCTTTCCTAAGAAGAATTGGAAGCCTATTCCAACCCCAAATTATTCATCTTCTTCTTCAGTACTTCCAACAAAATTAGTTGCCTCAATTCCTTTCCTATGGGAAGAAAAGCCTGGAATACCACTTCCCATTTTCTCAAATTTAGACTGTGATTTTGAATCTGCTGATAAATTAAACTTCGAATCGGAATCGGCTTTAAGCCAAGTGAAATCTTCTTTCTTTGAGTTTGATGGTTTGTTACCGCCAAATTCTGCATTCCGTAAAGAAGCAGATGTGGTAAGGAAAACTACAACACTTGGAGATTTAATAAGGATGAGTAGAATGATGAGTTGCACAAGAAAATTTATTCAAACGAGGAAAACCGATCATTCAACCGGACTGGTATGTATATGACACTCTCGTGAAATTACAATGAAAAGTGTCCCCTCACTGGTCCGGAGTAGCTCATCCTAACTAGTGAGTCGACGAGTTTAATTTATATAGTTACATTCTTTAATCTCATTACCTGAGATTTATTTTTTTCTTAAACAACGCTTTTTTCTTTCAACGTTCATTTCCGATTATCTCAAATATCATGCAATCTTAAATTATTGGGTATTATAATACATGGTATCTGAATTGCAGGGAATGTAAGATTACAACGTTCATTTTGCAACAATTGGAAATGAGTATCTCATTGATATAAAATATTAAGAATTTGTCTCAAATAGCATAAATCTGCATACTAATTACTAAAATGTCTGAACTTTTTAAAAATTACTCAAATAGCATAATTATAGTTCAATAAATTATTGAACTATAATTCAATTAATTATTGAACTATTTTTCATAGGTATTTTTAACGAATTTATTTATTTTTTGGTTTTTTAGGTTCAAAGTCAATAATTTATTTAACTATCTGATCATCGTTAAAATTTTTATTTTTTTAAGTTCAATAATTTATTGAACAAATTATGCTATTTGAGTAATTTTTGAAAAGTTCTAACATTTCAGTAATTAGTATGGAAAAATATGTTATTTTAGTAATTGCCTCTAAAATATTACACTATTTGCTATGTATTTAACGGTGGGAATCTAATGAAATTAACAATTTTTTCAATAATACCCTTGTTTTATGTTTTTTTATTAAGAAATTCTACATATTAATTTAATTAATATTTATTTTTGATAGATTAATGTACCTAGAATATTTTAATAATTCAATTAGTTTATAAATTATTTATTTAAATATTTAATTACATTTAAAATTACTTTTATATATTTATTTGATACGAATTAATTTATTAAAGTATCAATAATGAGTGTAACAAAAAAGTTATTTATTTTTATAAATTTAGTTATGGATGAGAAGAGATTTTCTTATGTTATTAATTCTATGTAAAAATAACATTTCTTATGTTATCAATTTTATGTAAAGATAGAATTAACTTTTTATAATATTAAAGGGCAAACAAATAAAAAATAAAACATGGTCGTAATGTAATCTCAAAAACCCACCGGTGGAAAGCGCTATCTAAAATGGCCAAATACCATGTATTATTTGATTAAATGTAATATAAGATACCATGATATATTTAAATGTAGTGAAATGAACAATGTTATCTAGATACACATCTCTTCGTAATATTATATTACATTGAAATGAACAGCCCCTAAATGAGAAATCTCATTGTTGATTTTTAATTAGTATTATGTTATGTAATTTAAAAATATTTACAAAAAAACAGGGTGTGTACAATAAGATAATATTTCAAAAACTATATTACTTTCAGCTGATATGATTAAATTGTGTAATTGACCCATGCTTTTGAAGGAAAAAAACATACAAAAAAATGTCTATTTTAACTCCGGATTTCTCTTTAAATTAAAGTTGAAGTTTATTATATAAATTGCATACAATTTATCTCATATAGTAAAAATATGCGTACTAATTATTAAAATATCAGATTTTTTTTTAAAAATTACTCAAATAGTATAGTTATTCAATAAATAGACATGAAATGTTAAGATCTTATAATCTTGCTATTTTTATATCAGGAATTCGTGAAGAAAGGAGCTTTTGGATGCTTTGACTTTGGAACAATCAGCAGCAGGAATATGATAAAAGGAAATAGCTACTCGGGAAGATATTGAATTATAGCTCATGCAAAAGAAAAAAAACTTTTTTTTCTCTCCCAACTTTTCCTAATTTACCCAGCAGGCAGATTTTCATTTCAAATTTTCATTACAAAATTATCCTTCTCGATGATGACTTGTGGAAATGTTGCATATTAAATCATCAATGAATCAAAAAATCGGACACGCACGATCTTGTTATTTTTTTTTGAAGAATTATTTTAAAAGGGAGGAGATGTTGCATGAGTTGTTTTTTTAATTAAATAATTTAGATTAAGTTAAAACTTTTTAAATCAAACACTAAATTGACACGTACCCCAAATTATATTGACTAAATTTATAATTGAACAATTTATAAATATAACATTTAAAACAAATTAGTTACAATAATATATCATTATTTAAATTATTTGTAAATATAGCAAATTTTAAATGTGTAATTAGTAGTTAGTATTGATTACTATTAACCTCTGATTATCACATTAAGTCAATCGGTTAAATATGAAAATACATTAATTATATCGTGAAGTGATTATTAATTTAATATTTTCAAAATATGTAAATGAATGGTAATCCACAATTGACAAACTAGCATGTTGGGTTTATATTTTTGTTTGCTAATTATTAAATTTATAAATATGATAGAAATTTGACTAGGATTACAATCACCTCTTAATAGATTTATGCTATTTGAGATAGCTTCTTATTAAAAAGTTAATGCGTACCAAAGGGGTGTTTGGATGACAAGTTTAATAGGGGTATGAGTTTATACACCATGAAAGATGGAAAAACTACTGTACGATAATAAATCCATTAATTTTATTTTTAAGGAAAATTTCATTGGGTAACAAGATTTTTAGCAATATTTAAAAATATAGTATTTTTAAAAAGTATTTGTAAATATAGCAGATTTTTAAAAACTCACATTCATGTGATCAGAAAAATCAGTGATAACTTATAAAATAATCAGTGATTACTATCAGGTAATCAGTGATTCCTGCACAAAATATCAGAATATGAGTAAATCAGTGATTACTTGTGAAGATATAACTGATTACTAGTGGTAATTTTATAATTTTTAGGTGCGAATTTAATTTTTCTGCTATTTTTACAAATAAGTTTTTTTACTGCTATTTTTTATAAATATTAAACCTATTTTTGCAAGAGCCCTATTTTTAAAATAGAAAATAATATACATGCAATAAACCTGCATTTCAAACGGCCCCTTAAATTTCAGAAAATATATATTTAGCCTTTTACAAAATAATTGGAGAATTATTTACACAAGCCTCCCGCCAAACCACCCACAAAAACAAAGCCCTAAGTCTATTGACTGCTGGTTCCGTTGTCATCGTCGGCAACTCAACATTTCTCAGAGCCATAACTCCCTCCCTCCCATCTCCACATTATCACACAACACCACTCTCACTCTCACTTATTTGTGATAGCAGTAGAAGACCCACTCTCACTCTCCGAAAATGAGCTTTGCAGCTTATAAAATGATGCACTTGCCTACGGGAATCGAGAATTGCGATTCAGGCTTCATCACTCACTCCCGTGCCGATTACGTACCTCGAGTCACGCCTCACAGTGACGAATTCGACTCCGAATGGCCGGCTCGCCGTGAAGTTGGTCCAATTCCAAATCTCATTGTCACTTCCGGTAATATCCTCGAGGTATATGTTGTTAGAGTTCAAGAAGAAGGTGGCAGAGAATCGAGAGTTTCAGGAGAAGCTAAGCGTGGTGGTAATTTGGATGGAGTTGCTGGGGTTTCGCTCGAGCTTGTTTGCCACTATAGGTATTCACTACAATTTCCACTTAGCTTTTTAGTCTCGAATGATACGTCTTTAAAATCATATGCATCGATATCTTGAATTCTTGCTCGCGAAAACTCATTTGTTTAGTATTGAATGTATGTTCTCACTATATTGCATTCTACACTTCTTTGAGGTTGCAGACTATAGCATGGTTTCGGATTTTTATGTTACTTTTCTGGAAGTAGTTGGTGACTAATCTTCCTCTTTCAAAAGGGTAGCAGTATCTTATCCCCTGCCCCTACAATAAAAAAGGAATGAGGTTCTGGAAATATTTGTTTATTGTTTTTGAAATAGATATTTGCAAAGCTGTTCTGTTCCAAGTCTGTTGTTGATACTGGATGGGAGTAAGCTGAGGTCTTTCGAGATTATTTTTATCATACAAAACAGTATTATGAGTTTTATCTTTGATACTCGATTCACCTCCCCTTTCTAATTCTTTCCCCTTTCATATTGTATCATTTCTAATTGTTTTGATTCTATTTCTTCCCTGTTTAATTATTTTCATAATTCTTGGAATCTTCACTTTTTTAGGAATCAAATATTAAGTTTTTTTTAAACTTATTGGCATAATTTCACACTTTTCTCCTTCTTTCCATCAGGGCTGTCTTTCTTGGATTCTTGATTCTTCGAGTTTTTTCTCTTGTAATTTTTTTCATCTCTTTCCTCTCTCATCCTTCTTCTTTGGTCCCTTTTGTCACAGTGAGGTTTATTTGGTTACTAGCATAAAGAACAAAAAGTACAAAGATGAAAGCATATGATAAAACTACCCAATGCCTAGGATGCCAATGCCCTTTGATATTGAAAAAGGAAAGCCAAAATCTAAATATGAAATATATAAAGGACTGTATTTCAATAGGAATATCCTTATGATATATAATATATCAATTTTTTTAGAAAATGACGTATTACTGTGTTTGTATTGTGTTGCTTGTTCCTTGCTCGGATTCGTGCTTCTTTGGCTGGAAGCTTTTTGGGATCAAAGTTATGAATTCATGTTTGCTAATGTTTTGACGTGCACGACCTGTTTTGTTTAATGATAATTTATCTTTCTTGCATATGGTATTGCAGGTTGCACGGTAATGTTGAGTCCATGGCAGTGTTGTCTAGCAGAGGAGGTGATGGTTCTAAGAAAAGAGATTCAATTATCTTAGCCTTTCAAGAAGCAAAAATTTCAGTTCTAGAGTTTGATGATTCCGTCCATGGTCTCCGAACAAGGTTAACATGATATTTGTTTGCTTATTTGAACACTTTCTTTAATAATTAGTAGTCCATTGTATACATATGTTGATGCGTTTTAAAACAAAGATAATGTGCATACTTGAAACAATTACACTAACTGAGGATATTCATGTTCTATAAATGGAATTCTTTTATGTAATCTTTATTTCTCTTTTTTTTTGTTTTAGAGGATTCCTCATCCTCTTGTACTTTGTTTTCATTCTTATTTGATCATCTTTCTATAAAAATAAACTTTGACTGTGGATGTGAAAATCTTTAGCTTTTGTTATTATTATTATTATTATTATTATTTTTATAAGAAACAAGTTTCTCATTGATGATTGAAAAGCAAGAATACAAAAAGGGCGAAGAGCCAACCCATCCAAAGGAGATTACATTATAAAAAGACATTCCAATTGGCAAAGATAGTTTTAGAGTTGTGATTACAAAAAGAGGCAAAACGGGTACACTAGAGAGAAACAAGGAATCTAATGGAGAGTCAATGATCATTAGGATCCAAGGAGAATTGGTGATTTATCTCCAGTCAGATTTTCCAAAAGCTGACAGGAAGAGTGTGAGTCTTACCTTTAAAATTAGTTCCCAAAAGAAGAAGAAGGCACCAAGATAAATTAAAAGTATGGAAAAGAGAGGACCAAATCTGAGAGCTATATGTATAGTACAAAAAAGGATGATTGCTATCTTCACGACAACTTCTACACAAAACGCACTGTTTGGGGGAGAGGACGAAAATGGTGGTTTCTTTTTCGGATCTGACCAGCAGTGTTAAGACTGATATGCAGGCCAAACCATATAAAATCTTGATCTTTTTAGGAAACTTCAGGCTCCAAAGAGTCTGTAGAGCCTTGGGCAAGGACGGGCTTTGACCCTTCAAGTAAGTATGGAACTACCTCATAGAATTTAGGGATATCCGCTATAATCCCATTCCCAAACAATGTAGCATTTTCTATTAGAGAAGGTGATACTACAGAGCAGAAAGGAAATAGAACACCATTCATGGAGCTCCCTATCATTCAAGCACTTCCTTTTTTCTTTTTGACAAGAAACAAAACATTTAATTGATGAGTGAATTGTACAAAAGGCCAACCAAAAGGTTACAAAAAGGCATTGCAATTGTTGGCTATCCTGGAGGGAGAATAGTCACTAAAGGATTTACAATTTTCACTCCAAGTGAAGGGAGAAAGAACAATCAAATCCGCAATCTCTTCCCAAAGTTTCTGATTATCGACAAAAATTCTTTAATTGCATTCAAGTTTGCCAACAAACCGCCTTAATCATATTGTCACGTTAGGTTTTCTTCTTTCTTTGAAAGGGCTACCACAAAAAAGGAAAGGAGCTCATTTTTAGCTTTGAAGGGAAAACCCCACCATATTAATGAGATTAAAGTACCTACTAGGTTGGAGGGTGATCCACTTGAATTTTTATTATGTGTCTTGGATATCAAGAAAACATGCTTATGCGTTTTGCATGACCACGACAATTAGCTTACCATTCCTCGTATTTATTTCCTTCCTCCCTTTTGTTGACCAAGCACTTGTACAATTTTATGCTTAAAGACTCTTTGCACGATGATTTGAGTTATTTATTTTATTATTTGCAGTTTCCAATATTCGTCTTACAATTATCGAATGTCATTTTTCATTTTTTAGCTCAATGCATTGCTTTGAGGGTCCACAATGGCTTCATCTGAAAAGAGGTCGAGAATCATTTGCCAGAGGTCCAATGGTTAAGGTTGATCCTCAAGGAAGGTGCGGAGGAGTTCTTGTTTATGGTTTGCAAATGATAATACTTAAGGCTGCTCAGGTGTCCTTTTCTTTCTTAACTTCTTATTCTGATGTTTTTGACAAGTCTATGGCATGTTTTGTCGACATATAATTCTTACTACTTGCACTTTGTATAGACAAAGAAACCTTGTTAGATTAACAATAATTCTAACCATTGGCTTGTGTACTATTTTTATTTAAATTTCTTTGTTAGGACCAAAAAACTTAATATAAATTTGATGTACTTACAATTTTTTTTTTTTGATAATAAATTTTGCTATTTCGTTGATAAATGAATAGCCAAGAAGGCAAGGAAGATTACAAAGAAGCCTTCTAGTCTATTGCTTTAGTAAAAGGTGTGTAATTAAAAAAATTACAAAGTGCACTCCAATTGGAGACGTTAAGCACACTAAGTTCCCAAACATTGTCTCAAAAATTCACAAAGATAATAAACAACGACTATTGAATATTTTTTGTAATTGGATGGCCTTTTTGTAATTTCTTTTGGCCTTTTTGGCTCTTTCATACATCAATGAAAAGCTTTGTTTATTACCAATAAAAAAAAAGATAATAAACAATGACTTTTGAATACTTTTCTCGTCCACATGGAGGAAAACTCTCTCAGGCAATTGATTATTTGTTTGTTAGGCTGGTTCTGGTTTGGTTGCGGACGATGAAGCTTTTGGTTACCTTGGTGCAGTTTCTGCTCGCATTGAGTCATCATACCTAGTTAGCCTTCGAGATTTGGATGTGAAGCACGTAAAAGATTTTGTATTTGTACATGGTGAGCATGCATAGGAATTTCCGTTGTTTTCTATTGTATGCCAGTTAGCTACTTTTCCCCCTCTTTTGAATATTTTTCCTCACAAGTTTTGTCTCGATTCTTTGTTTTATCACATCTTAATTATTGAAATATGTCATTTAGAAGAATCTTTTGAACTTTGTGAATAAATTTCTGTATTTGTAGGCATTGTTCAAATGTGAAACTCAATAATTTTCGTGACAAAGAGAGTTTGATGTAAAGAATTTAATGGTTCTTTTGATCCTATAATTGGACCTTGTCATTTTGTGTCGTGCGAGGGGTTTATTTAAAATTTTCTTTGAACTTTAGTTTTTGGAAAAGCTTAATATTTGTGACAACATACTGAATGCAAATATGGATGGTATTGATGTCAATGTACATATTTGTTACACATATGAGGGAAGGGTCATTTTTACCTTTGTATCATCGACATGCCAAACTTTTAAGATGTCGATTGATTATTGAATATAGATATGTATGAGGATTTCATTGACATAACAATGATGTCAATAGGTATTTTGATTTTATCATTATTTCGATGAAATGTCAAGGATCTGTATTTTTTGTCTCTTGTCATGTACTTTTTAAATATAAAAAACAAATTAGTTCTCCCTATATATATTTTTTGTTTTATGAATTGAATCATTCCCTCATTGCTCCATCTATTTATTTTTTAAATTTTAATTTTAACTCTCTATTTATTCTTATCCGTTCATTTAATCCTCTCTCTCCTTGATACATATGTATCAATTTTTTGTTCTTATTTTAGATTCCTTTGTCCTTTTTTATTTTAACCCCACTCGATCATGTTTTTTATACTAAATCATTTATTTGTATTGACATTTATTTTTCGGACAATGATTGAAATAGAATAATTAGTATGCTGCGTACTAATTATTGAAATATTAGAACATTTTAAAAATACCTAAGTAGCATTTCAATGAATAATAATAAAATATTTCAATAAATTATTGAATTACTATTGGTTTTAAAATGTGACATTTCACTAATTAGTACACCAAAATATGCTATTTAAGATGATTTCTTTTTGTTTTTCAATCGATCTATCAATTTTTTTTTCTCGTCTTTCGGTTTGCAATGCTAGCTATTTTTGTATAATACATATATATGACTTAAATGTATTTGTAAATTGTGATGGACACTAAAAAATTTCTTTGTTATTCGATCTTTAATAGTATCTATTTTCATAATCATTCACATGTATGACTACAAAATGTTGATATATCTACATAAAATGATGGTTTATTGCTTGATCAAGCTACAATCAAAGTTTCATTTATTAATTCAAACAATTTTAAGAGGTATCTATGAGATCCTTATTCCCTCCCCCCCCAAAAAAAAAAAAAAAATTCCGTCAACATCGACTATGACATTTCTGTAAAATTGACTAATTGTCGTTGACTTTTTTTTTTTAATATGGATGACATTGGCTGGTTTCGTTTGTTGAAGTGTCTTGGGAGGAAGTTTGAAGTTTGTCACAGTGCCTCTCTTCGGGCTCTTTTTTTTTTATCCCTTTTATTTTTATTTTTAATGGTTGGTGGCCTTTCTTTGTCTAACTCAGTGTTTTTTTTTTAATATTTTTGTATTCTTTCATTCTTCTTAATAAAGATGTTTCATATTAAAAAAATATAACTATAAAAGGGAGGCAACACAAAATGGCTTTTATCATATTGCCTTGCATGTACAGGAAAAGTTGTATAATTATGACGTTACCATTGAATTATTATTTCTGATTTTCTATTATTGACGAGATTTATTTTTTTCTAGGCTATATTGAACCTGTGATGGTGATTCTCCATGAGCAGGAGCTCACCTGGGCTGGGCGTGTTTCATGGAAGCACCATACTTGCATGATATCTGCATTAAGTATCAGCACAACCTTGAAGCAACACCCTCTTATCTGGTCAGCCATTGTAAGCATAAAACTGGATCAATCCTACTTAGTTAATGCTAAATCTCCACTCTGTTTAAACATTAGACTTTTGGCATTTTTATGAAAAAAAATTAATTATCCCTTTTGATTAAATTACACTTGTTTCTGTTGTGAGTTTTCAGATTTTTAAGAAGAATTTTGATTTAGAGAATGGGGATGAGGGAGTTCTGGTAGAAAGAAATGAACGGTTATTTAAGGGAAGCTGTAGAGGTGGAACACAACAAAGTTTCTATCTTCTACTTGGTGTAACTTTTTTTTTTTGTTTTGGAAAAAGACATCAAAAGCCCATTTCATCAATAAAATGAAAGAAATACAAAAATCAAAACAAAACAATGTAAACCACCACCACCTCCTAATTATAAATATGTGCCCAATTATTGAGAATCATGGATATTGGAATGTTACAAAAAAGTAGAAATAGACACCCAAAAAGAAGTATTAGCATGATTCCCAAACATAGTCCCAAAATTTTTCTATTCCCTAGAAAACCTTATGTTTCTTTCCCGCTAAATATTCTTCTACTTGGTGTAACTTGAATATACTATTTTGTGTTTACACTTCTATTTTGATAAACTCAAATCGAAGTACTTTGTACTTTTCACATACCAATAAAAAGTTACATATTTCCTTTTAAAAAAAGACAAATGAGTTTTTAAGTTTGGACAGTGTTTTCTTTTTGTTTTTTTCACTCATCAATGAAAAGTTCCGTTTCTTATAAAAAAAAGGTGGTGGTGTTTAGTTTTTTTATTTTTTATTTTTTTATATATATAATAGAAAGGTGAACTTTCATTAATCAAAGAGAAAAACAATATAAACACAAGAGAGGATGAGATGTCCTTAAAAAAAACTAGAAAGTCTGATAAGATTTTAATTTCTGAATAAAAAAGGTTGGAAAGAATTCTCCTTAATGGTTCAGAGCTTCTTTATGAATAAAGCAAAGACACCAATCCGATGCTAGACGAAACGTTGGACCGCTGGTTGACATGCACTTGTGGAAAGAAGAGTACCATCATCATTTTTTTTTTGATGGAAAGATAAACTTTCATTAATTAATAAGGAGCAAAACAAAATACTAGAGGATGAGAAATCCTCCAAAAAAAAAATAGAAATAAAGTAAAAAATAAATTTACAAAAAAGAATTCCATTTATAGAACATGAAATGTGAAGGAAAATCAAAATCTAAACTATTTACAACTTAGGTCTTAATAGAAAAGGTTAGAAAGATTTCTCCTTTTTGGTTCAAATCTTCTTTAAGTAGAAATCAAAGACACCAATGCAAACGCAGACCTCTAAATTGACAAGAAAATCCTACCTTGAGTCTACAACTCGAACCTTCAAACCAGTGTTTTAAAAGGCGAGAAAAGCCCTCGCCAGGCGCACCTAGGCTCGAGGCTCAGCCTTTGCGCCTCGCATCAAATGAAGTGAGGTGAAAATATAAAGCCCCGCTTTTTAGGGCTTTTTTTGAAAGGCTCAAGCGACAAGATGCGGGCTTTTTTGGGCCTTTTTTTTCTGAATCTTATTATGTGTTTTTATGATTTCATATATCAATGTTTAGCATATATCAATGCAGTTTTCATATATCAATGCTTATGTTTGTTAAGAATTATGATGTGTTTTGTGTTTTGAATTGTTTTTGGTGAAATGAAGGTAACTTTTCTTCTTCTAAATATATATAAACTGATATTATTATACAGCGCGCCTTAAAAAAAGCCCTTGCTTTTTTTGCGCCTTGCGCTTAAGCCCCCAGGGGACCTCATTACTTTTTTGCGCCTCGCGCCTTTTAAAACACTGCTTAATCCTGAAAAAAAATCCCGGAACCCACCAACCTCTTCCCAATGCCAATCCCGTTAAACTGCAAGTATAATTCGCCAGGGGATTTGAGCTTCTCCCCACGAAAACTCTAATGCTAATGTGTGTGATTTCCCCCGGATCAAAACCATACCAACTCAATGTGAAAGTTTATCTTTCTATCAAAAACAATAGCGAGGAAGCAAGACTCCTTTGTGCCAATAAAGTTGGGTTGCTTATAGTGATGTCGAACTTATGTTTGTACTTGAGATGATTCTGTTCATGGCAGAATGAGAGTTGTCCCTTCCTATGGAGGCTGGATCTCTATAAGAAACCATCCTCTTATTCTGGGAAGGTGTAGATTTTAAAACCAGCAGTGATATTTGCAAGGTTTTATTGAATGTTCTAAAAAATCCCTCAATTTTATTGAAAGTTTTGAAGCTGGTGTTAATATTGAAGAAAAGTTCTGTGGTTTTATTCCTACCAAGGTCGATATCGTCTTTAATAACACCTTAAAAGCTTATTATAAAAAAAAATAACACCTAAAAAGCCACAGCCCAAATTACCACCTTCTTTTATCCCAATTTATTAATCAATAGACGGGTCAATGGTTATGGTTATGGACGCTTCTCTAATTCTGCTGCAAGTAGATGCCACAAATCCATTCCCCCTTCTGACAAACCTTATTTCATGGGCACTTAAATATCAAAAGACTAATGGGAGACCCTTCATAACTATTTTGGAAGAAAATGTCTTTGTGCTCAACAAGCCTCTAGCTCATGAGTTTTGGCTTTAGATCCAACAGGTGGACCTGGCCCATCCCAAGCCTCTAGCTCCACTTGGCTCCTTAACCCAATCCAAACCACATTGTATATTCTTTCTTAAATAGCTAAATTGAATTATTACTGGAATTATGTTCTATAATAATTTAAAGTTGAAATGGCGGCAGTTGTGTAAAAAAATTATGAAATGATTATACTTTGTTTAAGATGGTTGATTTTTCTACACCGTATTGCAAATATAAGTACTTTGGATGACTGCCCTTCATGGTATTATTGCGGGCTAATGTCTAGTTACTAATTTTTATTAAAGTTTTTTCTTTATAATTCTTTTCACCCCCCATCTCTTGTTCTGGTTCGTTTTTTTTTGGGCAGAATCTCCCTCACGATGCTTACAAGCTGCTTGCAGTTCCATCACCAATTGGTGGTGTCCTTGTCATCAGTGCAAATAGTATCCATTATCATAGCCAGGTAGCTTTGATTTTCCGTCATTGTACTTGTTTTTTTCTTTTTTGTATCTGGCTTTCCTCTCTTTAAATTTTGCTTTTCGATTTATTTATTATTGTCATGCTCCTTTCTGGCTTTACACTTGTGCCGTGCTCTAATTTATTGTTTCTCTATTTCAGTCAGCTTCATGCATGTTGGCTTTGAATAATTTTGCCGTTTCTGCCGATAGCAGGTCGCACCTCTCTCTCAATTTCCCTCTGTAATTTACCTCCTTTTAGCACTTATATCTTTGTAACCTCTGTCGACCTCCTCCTCTTCTTGAAATGAGAAAGATAGATGTTTTTGATGGCTGGTCATATCAATTTTTAATTTGGCATTCAGTTCAATCCCGCTGGAGAGATCCATTAAACATTGTTTTATTTGTCCTGAGATGATTGTTATGTCTTGTGTTGAGTTTTATTTTTTCTGTACCCCTCTAGTCATCATTGTTCTTCTGGTCTGATCATATCTGGAATGGCTAGTTGTTTTTTTCTTAAATTTTTTATTTCAATAGTTTTGTAGCACGAATGAAGGAGATATGTAATCTGCATATCGGATTGTTTTGATGGTTGTCAAATGAAATATTTATTGTTTTGCTCAAAACTAAATAATGAAATATTTATTAATTTGTTTCACACATGATGTTTTCATTGTCACATTTCAGTCAAGATATGCCTAGATCAGGTTTCAGCGTTGAATTGGATGCTGCTAATGCTACCTGGTTGTTAAATGATGTGGCCTTGCTGTCTACTAAGACTGGGGAGCTATTGTTATTGGCACTTGTTTATGATGGCCGGTGAGCACTCTGATGTTTCACAATCACCATTTGTTTTAAATTTCACTGCTCAGTATTATCATCATAACTGAAGGCCTCTACTGCTTCAGCTTTGAGAACTATTCTCCAGTTTTTATATTGGATAACTGGGGGCCACTTATTATTTTAGGGTTCAGTTGTATAGTTCTCGTACAATTCTTCCCAGGCCACTTTTTGTTGTGCTCGCGTGGTGCTTTTCTGCCACCCACCTTATTGAATGTCTATTTTTTTTTGAAAAAAAGCTTACCAAAACTGTTATTTTCAATTCTTACACATTTAATTGAGTGGTCTCCCAGTTGTGATAGTTGATTTACAAGAGTTGACGTTGACTTACATGATTTTTTTCCTGTGTTAGTGTAATTATATTAGTAGCCTTAATAATTATGGGATTTAATCTCAAAACCTTTTTGGTAATGAGAGAAGTGACCCTTAGCATTTATAAACCTTGTTTAAGTCCCGTTATCTTTCCGATGTGTAATCTTTAACATGCTTCCTCAAGATGTGGCTCTTTTGGACTCACCATTCTTGATCCGGATCTCATTTTTGGACCGTATGCTCATTTTGGCTTGTTGGGCTAGGTGCCATCTTAATAATCACGGACTTCTATCTCAAAACCAATTGGTAATGAGAGGAGTGATCCTTAGCATTTATAAACCTTGTTTGGTCCCTTCATCTTTCACATCGAATCCTTAACAAGTAGGGGCTGTTTGGTTTGAGGTTTGATTGGATGCCTATGGGTAACAAATGCCTGAGTTTAAATTATTTGAGAACAATATTCCTGGGAGTGGGAATTAATGATAAAATAAGAGTATGTTGCTCTTTTTTCTTTTCTTTGCAGGGTTGTGCAGAGACTTGATCTTTCAAAGTCTAAAGCTTCAGTACTAACATCGGTTAGTTAGATAAGTTAATGTTTTCATTCGAGAATAATTTGATACAATTTGGCCTTATCTGTTTGTTAATTTGATTGAGAAACAATGTCATACCGGTTTATCTTGAAATGATCTTATAGGGCATTGCAACAATTGGAAATTCATTATTTTTTCTGGGCAGTCGATTGGGAGATAGTTTGCTCGTACAGTTTAGTTGTGGAGTGGGATCATCAGGGTTGACATCAAGTCTGAAGGACGAGGTATGTTGGGCTCCATCAAATTATTATTGGCAGCTAGTTTGGAAATTTTCAAATCAAAGCTGTTTCCATGAATTTTGATGATTCTTACCCCTCCTTGCTTTCCCAACTTTAATTGCTTCTGTCTTTTGACTTAATGCACTTTTGAGAGTTTCTATTGAAAATCATGTAATTGTTGTTATTATATGCTTTAAATCCGGAGTAGCTTCTCTCTATTTTCAGTTAGTTTCAGTATATCTTCTTTCATTGAGAATAAGAATTATCATTAATTACGCATTGGAAATTTTCTTTTCTACAAGTTTTACAGTTTGAGAGTATCTTCTGCTAATTTGTCGTTAATGCTACTGCTGAGTAAGAAAAACTTCTCACTAGGCAAGTATTATTATTGCCTCAATTAATTTAATAACTTGCCTGCAGAAGTTGAATTAAAAGAAAATGCTGAAGTTCTATTGGATTTTCCTGTGAAATATTTATTTTCTTCATTGCCAGCTTAGTACAAGTTAATGCACTTTATAGGTTGGAGATATTGAAATTGATGCTCCTACAGCAAAGCGAATCCGCAGATCATCTTCTGATGCTCTGCAAGATATGGTTGGGGCAGAGGAGCTCTCGTTGTATGGTTCAGCTCTTAACAATACCGAATCTACACAGGTTTTTATTTTTTAAACTTTGTGCTCGTATTCTTAGTTCTCTTAGCTTCTTCTTTCTTTTAAAATTCCCCCCCTTCATGAATTGTATTACACAAGTTTTATGAACAACCTTGCTAAGATTTTAAAACTCGCAACTTTCGAAGGAAATGGAGCACATTTTGATGTGGACCAAGAGAATGGTATAGAGAAGAAGATTATTTGGAGTTCATTGGCGTAGGATTTTTATGATCTCTTTTTTGTTTTTTCATAGCCCCTTTATGTAATCTCCTTGGCTTGAAGGGAGGATATCTTATTATTGACTAAGTGCTATTTAATAAATAATACACAATACAATACATACATACATACATACATACATTTGTCATGTTTAGACGATGACACTATAATGATGGTCATTTATTTAAATCATGAAATTTAAAATGCATCTGAATTATAGAGTCAACCTAAAACAACTATATCGATGACACTATTATGATGGTCATTTATTTGATTTTGGAAAAGGGAGAGATTCTTGTCTCCTTGGAATGACAGAATTAGCGAGTTAAATTCCCAGGTTTTCTGTAAAATAATTGGATTATAAATGAAGGTTTTCCTTTCAGTATGTGGTCCAAGAATATTTTTGAATTGATTGGTGAAGGTTGTGGAGGTCTGATAGTAAGTGATCCCAATACTTTAAACCAAATTTCCTTGGATTATGCAAGAATTAAGCTTAAAGGTTTAGATGGAGGTTACATTCTTGCTAGGAAAAGAATGAGATTGAAGATGAGAGATGAATATTTGAAATCAGACTTAGAAATGATTTTTTTTTGAGTTGTTCCAATCACTTTTTGAATCCTAATTCTCAATTAAAAAAAAAAAAAGTTATTTAGCTGATGTTTCTTGAGGATTTTCTCTCTCTCCCGCCTCTTTTGCATAATATCAACTTGAGGCTTGATGTTCAGGGCAAGAGAATTTGGTCTTTAGATTCCTTTGGGACCTTCTCGTGTAAATCCTTTTGCAAAATTTTGAACTCTCCTAACCTCCCTTCCTTTCCATAATTTCAAATTCTTCTCCAATTTGTGGAAGTTGAAGATTCCGATGAAAATCGGGTTCTTTGCATGGGCAGTACTTTATGAGAGAATGAACATTCTGGACTTTCTTTAGCGATCTTCCTCTTTTGTTCTTAGACCTTAATGGTGTTGCTTGTGTAAATAGGATACTGAGGATTGCAATCATATTCTCTGGACTTGCCCCTATGCTAGACACATTCGGGAGGCATTCTTTACCGCTTTTGGCTTATCTTAGGCCGCGAATAGGACTTGTGATGTGAGGTTGTCCTTCATCCTCCTTTTAAACGAAGGGCCGTCTATTATGGCAAGTTGGGTTTTTCACTATTTTATTGAATATTCGGCTGAAAAGGAACATTATATTTTTTCAGGGTTGTGAGAGGGAGTGGGAATACAGTTGTTGGGAGTTGGCACATGTCAATACTTCTTTTTTGGGTGTCAAATTCCAATTTGTTTTGTAACATCCCTTTGTTTATTATTAGTTGTTGAGTTATGTGGCATCTTTCATTTTCTCAATGAAATGAGCTTTTGAGCCCCTTTTTTCAAAAAAAATAAAATAAGCTGATGTTTCATGTTATGCTTCAAAGAATGCCTCTCCCTCTGTTAAAGCCGAAATTTCTTTTTCTCTGGAGATGATGATCAACAGGGATTTATTCATCAACTCTTCTCACCTATACGAGGCTAGATGTTTCGCCAACCTTTTTCGGTTTCTGTCTCCACACTCACTTCCGTTTGAACCTGTGTAAATAAACTTTTTGCGATTCTCTCATTTATTTTTTATTATTAACAACTGCTGCTCATTTTTAGGAGTGGGTTGGTGCTAATTGGTTTTTTTTGGAGCCTTTGTTCTTTCGGGTCTGCATACTTCTATTTAGGTGATGACTTTTTTTCTTGTTTTTCATTTGAGCTGTTTTCCTAAAAAATAATAAGGTAAATATTTTCAATTCAAATTTAATGGAGTTTCAAAAAAATTTGGCCAAAAATATCAATATTTGAAAAATGTAAAACAATTTACTATTTCAAAATGTATTTTTTGATTTTTTAAAGTATTCTAATTTATAATTACTGTTGGTTTTTTGGTGAATCATTCTGAAGTGAACAATTGGACTTAAATTCACTTGGAATTTCAATTTCATGCTCTTATTTACAAATTATTTAAACTTTTGCTCTTTGGCTTTCTAACATTAGGTCTTTTTAATGCATGCAGAAATTTTTTTCATTTGCGGTTAGAGACTCATTGATCAATATTGGGCCTTTGAAGGATTTTTCCTATGGCTTAAGAATTAACGCAGATGCTAATGCCATTGGAATTGCCAAACAAAGCAATTATGAACTGGTTAGTACCTGAAGGGCTGTGTGAATTGTGGTTTACTGTTTAAAAGGATACTTGATATGTCTTCTGTGCTAATGCATAGGTTTGTTGTTCGGGTAATGGAAAAAATGGGGCCTTGAGCATTCTTCGACAGTCAATTCGGCCAGAAATGATTACTGAGGTATTCATATTTTAGTCTATAGATATTTTTTCTTATTGTTACAGGGCAGCTTCAAACTAATAGTATGACCATGCTATTTTGGTCAATACAAAGAAGTCTCCAAAAGGAGATTATAAAAAACTCCTCAATTAGAGTTAATTACAAAAGGTGAGTAATTACATAGGAATTCAGAGAGTGAGCTACAACTAGAGGCATGCAATTTTGCCAAGTCGAATACTACCTCCCAATCTAGATTTAAATTTTTTTCGATTTCTTTTCAGATTCCCCAAAAGATTGCTTTAATTGCATTGGCTCCCTTTCCTGAATTTGTGCCTTGCTAATAATTGGGCTTAAAACTCAGCCGTTTTCAGCAGTATTTGGGCCTTTGTGGAGAAGAGAACAGCTGAAGAACTTAATCTTTTTGGGAACCTTAGAGTTCCAAATTTTCTTTGAAGCCCAGTATATGAGTGTCTCACCTATTGTCTTGACTTTTCACGTGAGAGAAGGTAGTTCTAGCTGAGAATTCTCCTTTTTTTTCAAAATACCCAGGGTTTGGGTAGGCTTAAAGTTATCAATGGAAAGGACATAATACACCATTCCTGGAAATGTTTTTCAGTGCAAAGGACTAGAAACAATCTGTAAATTTGTGGCGTTTCTTGATTGGGCCCGTTTTTATATTATTTCCTTTTTTTCTCATTGAAAGTTGTTTATTTTATCCAAAAAAAAGTTCTTGCTATACGTGACATTTTTAGTACATTAATGGGATTGCAGGTTGAACTTCCAGGTTGTAAAGGCATTTGGACTGTTTACCACAAAAACTCACGTGGCAATAGTGCTGATTCTTCTAGAATGGTACCAGATGATGACGAGTATCATGCTTATCTAATTATAAGCCTTGAGACTCGTACTATGGTAATCTTGTTCTCTTTATTCATTTGAGTTGAGCTTTAAGGTGTGCATAGGTTTTACTGAATTTATTTTCTTATGTTGGTGGAGATAATAGTAAACTCCAGTTTGGCTTCTTCCTCTAAACAACCACACTCATTATAGGAAAAACACGTATATTTCTTCTGAGACATTTATTTATTTTATTATAATGCTGTCTACTAGTTCTTCATATAGTTTCCATTGCATTATTGATTTCCTTTCCTGCAATACACATCTCTTAAGGATGCTAAGTGCAACCCTTAATAGATGCACACCTTCATCTGTGAAAATCTTAAGAGTGAGAGTATGCCTTGTATAGCTTTCGTATATCTTAATGAAAATTTCCTTCTGTTAAAAAAAGTCATCCCAAAAAGCCTGGTCGATGTATTGTGTGGACATGTGCCGGCATAAATTCTCCCTTCTAGAAGTGTCCATGCTCCATGTTTACATAGGTTGCTTATAAACGATTGTAACTGTTTTTGGCCTATAATTCCATCTTGGAGTCAATCTAACATTAGGTGACTGGAAAAGTAATTGGAGGATTGCATCACCTTTTTTCTTCTATCTTTTTTTCCCTCTTTGACAGCCATTATTCTAACAGGTACTTGAAACTGGAGATCTCTTGACAGAAGTCACCGAGAGTGTTGACTATTTTGTGCAAGGGAGAACAATTGCTGCTGGAAACTTGTTTGGAAGGTGAGTCCTATCTTGTTTCTATCACGACAAACAGCTTAGGAACCAGGCAGTATTTAGTACGTAAGTTCATGTCTTCCAATTCCAACCTAACATGTTTATACTTGTCTTCTCTTTTAGGCGCCGAGTTATCCAGGTCTATGAAACTGGTGCACGAATTCTTGATGGATCTTTTATGACTCAAGATTTAAACCTGGTAGTCATGAGCAATGAATCTGGATCTGCTTCTGAAAGTTGTTCTGTGTTGTCTGCATGTATTACCGATCCATATGTCTTGCTGTCAATGACGGATGGAAGTATTCGATTACTTGTTGGAGGTGTGAGAAAAGATGTTTAATCTATGAATTGAAATAGCTCAAGTCATCGTATTAGTTTGTGCATATTATTTTTATTCATGTTAATGTTATGTCATTTCAAGCCAGTTTATTCGATAGCTTTACACTTTCTGTTTTTTGTTACTGTTTATGACTATTCTACTTGGTTGGAAAAATGCCATTTCAAGCCAGTTTATTCGATAGCCTTATATTGAAGCTTAGTTTCCATCTAGTTTCTATGTTTCTTGTTCCTTGACGATAATTTTGCCCAAAATTAATTGACTAGAAACATTCCCTCTAAAGTTTTCTCATCTTGGGTCAGCTTTAAACTGGTTCGTTACCCTCAAATTGGTGATTGGTGTTGATCCCACTGTGTTGATATGCCACTCTTGAGCTTATATGCTTGCAATTTATCTTTCCATAAAAAAACTTATATGCTTGCAATTACCAACCTCTCCTCAGGTATACCCATATATTGAAGAAACATTTCAATGTTTTTTGATCTAATCTATGAAGTCCTCCATCCTTAAGGCTTCCATGAAACATAGGCAAGTCCACCTTCAATCTATATGTTTTTTTTATCTAGTCTATCAGGGCTATATGTTCTTGATACCTTCGTGGAAGGTGGGCTTCTTTGGAATCATTTTAGTTTAGTCATACTAATCCTCATTCAGGTCTCATTCATGTTGATGGCCTACACTATCATTCATCACACCCAGTATTTGTTTGCTCCCCTCCCTCTCTATTTGAACTTCCCCCTTGCAAATGGGTCCCTAACTTCCATTCCTCTTGAATTCTGTGTAGTCAGTCATAAGGCTTGTTGAATTCTGACCAAGTTCGTCACAATTATCATGTTCCTCGACAAAGCTTCTAGACACACCATATGCAACTGTGCATTGAAGCCTTCTGCAAAGATTTCACTGCTGTGATCTGTGTCATTGCTAGGTACACCATCTCTACTTTCGGCTATTCTACCTTATGTTAGGTGTCCTCGCTCTATCTATCCAACTTCGATGTATGAAGAGGAAAAGCTATACGCAGAGTGATAATTAAGTCTTTTTTTTTGGGGGGGGATAAGTAACATACTTTTCATTGATGATTGATTGGATACAAAAAGGGAAGAAAGTCGGCCCAACCAAAGAAGGTTTCAAAAAAATATTAATCAAGCTTTAAGTACAAAAAGTTGGGGAGCTGGAACACCAAAGAGAGTAAGGAATCTAATGGAGAGCCAAATATCATTGTGATCCAAGGGAGAGTTGTTAAAAACTCGCTGATTTCTCCCAAGTCAAATTTTCCAAAAGCAGGTGCTGATGGTGGAAAGCCGGAGAGTGTGGGCCTTGCCTTCGATAGTTGAACCAAGGAGAAGCTGCTCAATAGCCTTCTTAAGATTACCAGGGAGGCACCAAGATAAATCAAAAGTATAGAAGAGAGTGAATTGGACCATATTTGAAAGCTATATGTGCATTGTAAAAAAAGATGATCACTGTCTTCATTAAAGCTTCTACACAAATGCACCAATTGGGGAGAGAGATTAGGGGGGTTTCTACACAAATCATCCTCGACTAACTGACAACCAAACAGGCAGCTAAAAGTTTGTTATTAATGAACTATCAGCTTAAAAATAATTCCCAAACAACTGACCTTACTAACCCCAACAACTAATTACAAAACAATAGTGTTTAATCACATTGGTTTCACACTCTCAAGTAGAATATTACTAACTTTGATTTTTGTGCCTTTTGTTGGGTATATTTTTAATAACATGTTGCTTGTGTTAAATTTGTGTGTTGAATAAGATCTTTTATATTGGTTGAGGTTTGAATCAGGACTTTTGGAAACTGGTTGTTTTATTCATTACTTCCCTGCCTGTTAAAGGCGCTTTGCTGTGTTTCGTGTTTTTTTCTCGCTCGGATGTTCTGATTGATAACATGTTTCAACTTTTACACAGATCCTTCTTCTTGCTCTGTTTCTGTATCTACACCAGCCGCCTTTGGGAGTTCAAATAAATGTGTATCTTGCTGTACTCTCTATCATGATAAAGGTCTTGAGCCTTGGCTTAGAATGACAAGTATGGATGCATGGCTTTCTACAGGAGTTGGTGAGACCATTGATGGTTCTGATGGTGCAGCCCAAGATCAGGGTGATGTATATTGTGTTGTTTGTTATGAAAGTGGTGACCTTGAAATATTTGATGTGCCTAACTTCACTAGTGTTTTCTATGTGCACAAATTTGTATCTGGAAAATTGCATTTAGTTGATTATCAAATTCAAAACTCTCAGAAAAATTCTGAGGTGACAGACCAAAATTCTCAAGAATTGAGTGGCCAGGGAAGGAATGATAATACCCAGGACATGAAGGTTATTGAGGTAGCAATGCATAGGTGGTCAGGACAGCATAGCCGCCCATTCCTCTTTGGAATATTAACAGATGGCACAATGCTTTGTTATCATGCTTATTTATATGAAAGTACAGATAGTGCCTCTAAAATTGATGATTCAGTTTCTGCGGATAATTCTGTTAGCTTGAGCAATATTAGTGCTTCTAGGCTAAGAAATTTGAGATTCGTTCGTGTGCCCCTGGACATACAAGGAAGGGAGGATGTGCCAAAGGGAACCTTGTCTCGCAGGATATCTGTTTTCAAAAGTATTTCTGGTTATCAAGGATTATTCCTCTGTGGCTTAAGACCAGCTTGGTTCATGGTGTTTAGGGAACGGCTTCGAGTTCATCCACAGGTAATTGTCTTGTCTGTCTTCTAAATAGGATGGTTCTGTTTCAGCATAAAGTATTGAATTGCGATTTGTTATTAATATTTTTCTAAAACTTCAACTTTAGACGTGATTTAATTTTTCCTTGCTGTCAAAAACAAACAATGAAAAGTAATGCTCAGATCATCCTTGTTTGATGTTTTATTCTCAAAATTTGTTCTTGGTCTCTCCTTAATTCTTAAGGATGCAAAGTTAGTGCACTCCTGAAATTGTAAGGATGTTTGTTCTACCTCTTATAGTTCCCTTGGAAGGATTTGTAGACTGCTATGAATTAGAGTTTGAATCTGAGATAAGCGAAAATTGTTGATATATGTTTTAACAGTAGTAATATATCTTGGTAAGTTAACCAACATGGGTTGGCTTAGTGGTCAAGGGGTTGCTTTCCAACCTTGAGGTCATGGGTTCAAACCATGTTGGCCACCTACCTTGGATATTATCCTAAGATTAAACCGACGCCAAGTGTTGTAGGGTCATGAGGTTGTCCCATGAGATTAGTCATGGTATGCGTAAGCTGGCCCAGACACTCACGGTATTTATAAATATATATATATATATATCTTGGTAAGTTTGCTTCTAAGAAAAATGGTGACTATACCTTGTTAGAGTGATGTCTTATGTCCCATCATTTGCACTTTGTTCAAAAATCATTCCAGCAAATAGCCTTTTAACACGTTTTTGGGAAGATCATTGGATCTCAAACTCAACCCTTTGTTCATCTTTTCCCCTTCTTTATCGCATTACCTCAAATCACTTTTCTACTATCTCTTCTTACCATTTTCCTTTTTCCTTTTTCCAGCTATGTGATGGACCAATTGTTGCCTTCACAGTGCTGCATAATGTAAATTGTAACCATGGACTTATATATGTCACGTCACAGGTAGAAAGTAGTTCAACTTCCTGCATTAAATCTTTTTCGTAATTTTGTTTGATTTTTAGTTTACCAGTGGTGTTTTCTTGTTTTAGGGTGTTTTGAAGATTTGCCAACTGCCATCAACATCAATCTATGATAATTATTGGCCAGTACAAAAAGTATATCCCCCTTTTCTTAAATAAACTTGTCATTCATTAACTTTAAACGGTGCTAAATATTTAACTTATGCGCAGGTTCCATTAAAAGGAACTCCACACCAAGTCACCTACTTCCATGAGAAGAATCTATATCCAGTCATAGTTTCTGTACCTGTGAGTATTTTTATATATATCCTTACAACATTTTTTGCTTCCCTACCTGTACACTTCAACTAATTAGTTACTGTTCATATGGATAACATTGTGTACAGTGTTGATCCAATTTAATTTCTGTATCTTTGTTTTGATAAGAAGTAATTTTGATTTACTCTTTAAATTTTCCATATGAAGTGCTATCAGAGTAGTGAGTTCTTAAGAATGGTCGTGATTACAAAGATGGAATCTAAACTAGAAATGGTAGATTGAGATAAAGTGAGTATGCAGAGGTACTGTCAAACAAGAAAATTCATTTGTAAAGGAGAATTAAGTAGGTTTGAGACTACCTTAAAAGATTAAATCTGACTAAACCTATGTTTAAGCTTTTGGGTATGGTGGTAATTTAATATTGTATCAAAATGGAAGGTCTTGGGTTCAAATCTTTGTTGTATTATTTACTCCCATTTCATATATTAGTTCACATGTTTGGCCTTTAATAAATTCCAAGCCACCATGTGGGGTGTTGGGAATATAGATTACATTTGTCTTGGTCTGTTGCTTTAGCTTTTGGGGCTTGTGATAACAAGTAGATCACTATAAAAACAGCTCGATAAGTTGTTTGAGATGCGCATGGGAGAAATGTTTCAGACTATGGAAGCTCTGTGGTGATTGCCTGATCGGGAGAGGCTTTGTGCATGGCGGATCAAGGAAAAGCTCTGGTGATGGTAATATCACCAAAAAATATTAGTGTGGGTGGATGAAGCAGTAGTGATTCAAATGGAGCTCAAACCAGCTTGGCCAAGTTCAGAAGTTGAATATGCTGATCTTTATGGGCAAGAATATGGACGGTTGGTTTTATAGAATGGAACGGTACTTTGCGGTAAACAAACTCAATGAGGTAGAACAACTAGGAGCAACAAGCGGTTCCCTTCTTCACTAGAAGGTACACTTTGTGATAAAAGCCCAATGCAATAGTAAAGGAGACTGGAGAGAGAGTTTGTAATGGGGCAAAAACCAAAATTTAAGATAAAGATGTAGATGTAGATGACAGAAGCATGGAAAATAAAGTGGAATTACCTGTCATATGATTCTATGAACCATATGGTAGATGATCAAACAAGACATTTGAGATACATGACTCAGGGATTGCAGTCTCAGGAATAGATGAAACCTGCAATAATCCTTGATACTGTGGAATTTAACATACTTGTCTCCAAAAAGTAAAACTGAATTAATAATTTTGCCAGTTGTGGTGCTTAAGGTGATTTTTTTTTTAATTTTCCTACTGGAGTACGATGCCATGCGATAAAAATGACATGGTATATATCATCTGCAGGTTCAGAAGCCATTGAATCAAATTCTTTCATCAATGGTTGATCAAGAAGTTGGTCAGGTTGAGAATCACAACTTGAGTTCTGATGAGCTGCAGCAAACTTACTCTGTGGAAGAGTTCGAGATTCGGATTTTGGAACCGGAAAAATCTGGTGGCCCTTGGCAAACTAGGGCTACAATTTCTATGCAGAGTTCTGAAAATGCTCTTACTGTTCGAGTTGTTACACTGTTTGTAAGTTCCCTTTTTTTATTTCTTAGTTATTTTGTTCCTTAATACAACATATTTCTAGTTCTTTCCTTTGAAGTTGACATTGTCGAGGATTGGATGTGATTGCTGTAAATGAAGATTAGTGCTTTGCTTATTAAAGTAGATGACTTTCTACCTAAAACCTTTGGATTGGGACAAAAATTCACATTTCTAGTGTTTTCATTGTAGAACACGACCACAAAAGAGAATGAAACGCTTTTAGCAGTTGGAACCGCATATGTGCAAGGGGAGGATGTTGCTGCGAGAGGAAGAGTGCTTTTATTTTCTGTTGGAAAAGATATCGACAATTCTCAGAACTTTGTACGTTTAGGTTTAAGCTTCCTTAACTTCTTTACGTAATCTTGTCGTTATCTTTGTTTCCTCCTCTAATTATTTGTAAATTGTCTTTCTTCTTTTTTTTCTGCTGGCTAAACTGAAAATTTTGAATTGGGAATGCTTAAATTCTTTCGGTATTTGCTCATTAAAATTCTCATTTTAGTTCTTGCTCTTTTAGGTTTCAGAAGTTTATTCCAAAGAGTTGAAGGGTGCTATTTCTGCTTTAGCCTCTCTTCAAGGTCATCTATTGATAGCATCTGGCCCTAAAATAATTTTACACAAGTGGACTGGTGCAGAGTTGAATGGTATTGCATTCTATGATGTTCCACCCTTATATGTTGTGAGCTTAAACATTGTACGTTCTGCTCCCTCACCTGAATACTCTCTCTTTTAAATGATATGTATGTTACATGTTTTCAGTTGAATTTGAGTTTTTCTATTGACGGTCTTAACTTTATTTCTAATGATGCATGCAATGTGTTTACCTTTTAGGTCTATTCATATAAATTTTTATCAGGGAGTAAATTTATGATACGTGAGCGGTGAGCTTGGGATCTCTCTTGTTACAATGCCAAATTATCACTAATTCCAGAAACTTGAGCTTTCATATAAAAATTGATCGGATTATTTTTTAGTAGTGTCTCTTAAATAATGAATGGAGGTGCAGAAAAGGAAAATTAAAAAAATCTTTAAGAACATAATTTGAGAATATTGTATTGCACAAGGATGGACAACTGCAATTTAACTTTATGAGGTTTCAGAAGATTGGATTTTCTAAACATAATGCCTATGCTCCCTTTTAAGTGTATGTATGTGAACACTGCTGCAGGTGAAGAATTTCATACTTCTTGGTGATATTCACAAGAGCATTTACTTTCTCAGTTGGAAAGAACAAGGAGCTCAACTTAGTTTGTTGGCTAAGGATTTTGGTTCCCTTGATTGTCATGCAACAGAGTTTCTGATTGATGGAAGTACTCTTAGTCTTACCGTCGCTGATGATCAAAAGAATGTTCAGGCAAGCACCCTATTGTATTATCGAGCACCATTTTTTCTGTGTCAAATCATCTTTCCGAAAAAAGTAACATTCATTTTTAATATTTCTCCTGCCCCTCTCTAGGGACTTGAAGGAAAATGGATTCCTTAGTAACTTCCTTATATGAGATTCACGGGACAGTTCATTTTTCTAATTCGTTTGAATATTTTACGTATGCTATAACAGATATTTTATTATGCACCAAAATCGTCTGAGAGTTGGAAAGGGCAGAAGCTTTTATCAAGAGCTGAATTTCATGTGGGTGCTCATGTGACCAAGTTTCTGCGGTTACAAATGTTGTCTACTTCTTCAGACCGAACTAGTTCTACAGTTTCTGATAAAACCAATCGCTTTGCTTTGTTATTTGGCACCCTTGATGGAAGTATTGGTTGTATAGCACCTCTTGACGAACTCACATTTCGTAGACTGCAGTCATTACAGAAAAAGCTTGTTGATGCCGTTCCACATGTTGGTGGTTTAAACCCAAGGTCCTTCCGCCAGTTTAACTCAAATGGAAAGGCTCATCGACGTGGTCCAGACAACATAGTTGATTGTGAATTACTCCACCAGTAAGTGTTTCTTCAAAAGCTTTTTAGCTGCTTCAATATGTTCCAATGTGTGTCACAATCCCAAAGATATCAACTAGGTTTAGAGTAGGCTGGAAACCAAATTCACACTTTTTTTTATTGCACGAGTTCGAGGATGAGCAATCCATTTGTGTATTTCTTCCTATAAGCATTTTTTGTTTTTTTAAACATGTTACTATTCTTAAAATTTAGAAACCAGAAACAAAATTGAAAATGGGAACGTTACTAAGTGAGACCCCTAAAGCATCTGTTAAAATCTGAGGGACCAAAAATGAAACTTAAGTTGAATGACCAAATTGGTAAGCTGACCACATCTTACAATCGTGACATCAAATTAATGAGTTCATCAGTACGTTAAACTGATATCGAGAGTACAAACAATAATTAGTGAAAATAAATAATTACTATGAACATGTATATTCTACGTTGGAATTGCCAAAATACCCTTTGCCTGGAAACAGGTCATTACAAAAGTAAACAATCAAATAGATCAAATAATTAAGAGGAAAACAGGAAAAGGAAAAAAATATAAACTTCCCAATGTCAACAACCTAATTATTAGTGAAACTCTGATACCTCAAGTTGGGTTGCTTGCCTTGATTGATCCAAGCTTGGAAATCAACTCTTTGAATTTGATCCTAGGTAGAGCGTTTGTGAGAATATTCACTATTTGATAACTTGGAGTGTAAATTAATGAGTTGATTCTTCCCATGTGTTTTTTTTATATAAATTGACGATCTATATACCCATGTTCAATTCTGAAATAATGAATTGCATTCTTTGCAATGCCAATAATAGCTTGGTTGTCGTCCACATAATAGTCCCCCTTCCATTTGGATTCCCATGTCTGGCAGTTCTCTTAGATCCATATTCCCTTGCATTGCAAATACTGGGTTAATGCTTCAAATTTGGTTTAAGCACTATTTTTAGACAACTGATTGTATTACTTCATAACTAAAGTCCCCCAAGCATAAGTGCAATAACCTGATATAGATCTACAATCTATAGTAGATTAGATCTAGCCAAACTGTTTATGTCAATATCTCAACATTTCTAGTTGTTTTCTTGAAATTTTCTTGAAATTGACCTTTGACTTGTGATGATTTTACATATCAGTTCAATATATGGTAAACTGCATTAATGAGTTCTTCAGTAGGATTGTTCATGAATTGACCAGCTGAGCTAACTACAAAAGCAAAATTGAGTCTAGTTAGAGATAAATTAATTATTCTTCCTGCCAATTTTGGTTTCTCTGGTCTTCTGTAATGGTGCCGGTTCATTGAATTATAAAATTTTATTTGCACTTGTCTACCTTCACTGTGTTTGTAAAGACAAAAGATGAAGGGTTCAAGGTCCGTCCGTTAGATTTTTAGTGAAATTTTTCGTAATAATTAAACTTCCATGAGAAATTGATTTCTCTTGAATTTTTCCTGACATTACATGTTGCTTTTTGATGTCATGTGATGATGCAAAGACCTTTTATTTAGAACAGTTGAATTTGACATTCTTCGGATTGTTATTTGTTTCTTGCTTGGATTCTATGGTATTCTTGATGGCTGATAGATATGTTTTCATGAATGGCAGTTATGAGATGCTACCGTTGGATGAGCAACTTGAAATTGCTCACCAAATTGGAACTACTCGTTCACAGATTCTTTCCAACTTAAATGATCTGTCTATAGGTACAAGTTTCTTGTGATTCAAGTTAATTGAAGGCGACTTCTTGTTGTATAGCAGTGTTGTAATCGAGTTCCATTTGTTGGAGGCATCGAACAAACCATGTACCGCTACCAAGCCATCCAATTAATATGACTACCATGGAAGAAGTTACAGCTCTTTAGACTTTGTATTTAATTACCTACTATAACATAGCAAGAAGATTTAATCTTCATGGGGGTTATGGGAGAGAATGAAACAGAGAAAAGAGAAATGTTGTTTCCATCTTGATGATTAGGACATTTGATTTGTTGTCTATTAAAGAAGGTACGTGTGTTAGCATATTAGTTTCTCCAGTTTGTGTCACTTTCTTGATCAATATTTATTGCACCGTGGAACAACTAAAGCTCTTGTTTTCCCATAAATGATTATGTCAAATAATATGCATCAACAGCTGCCATCAAATAAGAATGTTCATATTTTGAAACTGTAGTGGCATCTTATGTAATTTACTTGTTCTTTATTTATTAAATATGATTAAGATGCACTAGTGTCTTTATTTTCATACAAATGTTGTCCATATACCGAGTTAATACTTTATTCAAGTGTTTCAAGTCAAGTGGGGTGTTTGAACTTATAATATTTATCAGTGTATTATTTAGTGTGATTTTTAATTTAGCTGTATTATTTGCGTTTAATTTATTAGAAATTATTTCAAAATAGTTAAATTTTATATATGTATTTCTATTTATGTTATTACGTTTAGTCTTTTACTCAAGATTATTAATTAAATCAAAACAATAAATTATTGAAATTAAATAATAATCAACTTGTAATGAAATGAAAGTTTTTTTTTAAAAAAAAAAAATTATTTAGATAATAATTATATAATTAAAATTAAAGATAATAATAAATATTAAGAGTTAATTTTCATAGGGATAGATTTTTTTTAAAGACCAAGCCTCTTAATATGTTTTTAAATAGAATATTAATATGTTTTTGGTAGAAAAGGGTGGCTTCCTCATTTATTTATTTTAAATTCTAGTTTTTATATACACGGCCCAACTTGAATTTTGTTACATAGGAAAATTTACAAAGATGCCCACTCTACAAGTGTTAATTTAAAAAATGTGAATTGAATAGCATAAATTTCATATATGGTCCAAAAAAAATATAAATGAAGAATGATTTATTAGACAAATTTACCAACAATTATTTTTCACTTTTATAAATGATACAGTTAGGGAAACATGGGTATGAATGTGCCCATTTTCCATGTTGATCTCTATCTATCCCGTATTTTATTGGAATTTCAAATTTATTTTTGGTGGTTTTCTTTTTTATGTCTTTTAATTCTTTTGCTTTCTGATCAACCTTCCCTGCATTTTAATTTCTGGACATCAGTTTTTGTAAATTTATTTAATTAAATTCAATCACTTTTTACCGTCACTTTTATCAAATTTTGCATATGGTTTGTTCTAATATATGTATTCTGAATCTTTAACATTATACATAACTGAAAAGCGTGTAAATCAATTTAGTGATCAAGCATATTTTAATATGGTTGGTGACAACTCCAAACCATTAATTTCATAAGAGAGATCCATTATGAGGATGCAGTCGTGTTGCAGATGATGTAATTTTATATTTCAATATTTTTTAAAATAAGAAAGTTTTGTTAATATAATTACTAAAAATTTCCTTTCCATTACGTTTATGACGAAGAATATTAGAAGTAAAATATTTTTTTTAAGAATAATAAGTTATTAAAATTCAAAATTAACTTGTCAAAAGAAAAATCAAAATTAACTTATTTTTATATATAAAGCAATAGAACTCCCAGGTAAGATTTTTCAAAAAAAAAAGAAAAAGAATTCCTAGGTAAGATATTAGTGCTGTAGTAGTAGCCTGCCTTTTAATTTCTTGAAGTAAGTAATTACTTTGGGGGTCCATTGTGGATTCTAATATTTGTGTTCAGAATATCTCTTATGTTACTCATGGTTACTAATTCAAGTTTTATTTCTAAAATATAAATTAATATAATCTATTGGATATTTTAAACTTTAAAAAAACCTTTTCAGCCTTTTTATCACGTAAACATGAATTATTAATGATATATTATTGGCAAACATTTGTAATACAATGTTGTAGGGATGTTAACACAACTCTGATACATAAATGACTCTCAAACCTAATTTGTTATCAAAAACTATTTTATTTTTAAATAAATTAAAAAGGTGACCAAATCACACTCTTCTTATGGCTGATGGTGACTCCAAAGATTCTTATGTCGAAGACCCTTACGATGCCCATTTGACAAAGTTGATTGGGTAACAGTGGGAGCGGTGGAAGAACAAGCACGTGGGTTTTGTTTTCCAGAAATTATCGGCTTCACGTTTGCACATTTAGACGTAATAGGACCTTCCTTTCCATTATATCTGAGGTCTATGTCAACTATTTCTACACCTTCACACGGAACACTGGAACTGCAAATAAGTTGGAGTGCGAGAGCAGTTGCTGAGGTGCCTCTGATATTCTTGAAGCTTACCTTACTAATCTTGACTTTTGATGGGATCTGGAAAAAAAAAGTTTCAAAAGTAGAAAAGTAAATTCTAAGTAAAAATTACACTTTAATACCTTTTTTTGTTACTTGGTTCCACCGGACAATACTCTTGGTCAATAAGAATAGGGTTATTAACGTTAATCATCTTTATATCTTCAAAATGCATGTCCGAGGCCGTGATAGAAGCGAAGAAGCTGGCCATGTTTTGATTCGTACACCATTCAAAGTATTCATTAGTGTGCAATTCTTAACTATGATGCCCTCAACAGACTTCTCATCGCCGTATTTTCCAAGACTTCCTATACTAATACCATGTCCTGGTCCACAAGTTACATTTAAAATGGTTACTTGATTACTTCCATCTCCAATCGAGATGCAATCATCTCCAGTCCCGATATATGTACTTAAGATATTAATCTTGTTTGAACGACCAATGTGAATCCCGTCGGTGTTGACGCTATTTCCTGGAGCTTTTATGTTCATGTGTAGAAAGGTAAGGTTTTTACATTCAAGAACGCTGATATGAAAATTCTTGCTATCTAATGATGTTATATCACGAACTACCGCATTTGTGATAAAGGCAAACCTTAAATTCTGCACATTTAACAGACAAAATTGCTCATACATTAGAATATTTTCTTTTAAAAATAATATTGTGGGTCGTTAAATTTGATCTTCAAAATTCTAAGAATATAGATAATATTGTGAAGATAACAATAATTGAATATATATATATATATATATCGAACACGTGAGTTGATTAGATGATGAGAGAGTGCTCACAGTAGGAAGTTTGGCACAATTGATTGTTTTGTCACAGTCATTCTTTTTCCAAGCTTCTTCTCCTTGCCCGTCAAACACTCCACCACCTACCAATGTGAAGTAGTTAATATATTGGAAAGTAAGCCAACCTTCTTCTTTTAGTGTTGTTGGAGCTTGCAATGTTCCTTGGAGTTGAACCTCAATAGGGCTCTTGCAAGGGCCTTTTAACTCAATGCTGTTTAACTTGTATGTCCCTCTGGGAATCAATACTTTACTTTTAGTGGTTGATGCACAAGCACCCTTCCATGCATTTGTCAAAGCCTATTAACCAAATAATTAACATAATTAAACTTATAGTACATTAATTTGATGTCTTTCCCATCTTTGAGGCCAATATTGCAATCTCTACATTTATCTTTACCTGAGTGATATCAGTATTAGGCTTGGCACCGTACTTTGTCACGTCAAAAATGGCATCACTTAATTGGGCCTTCCCTGTACATACAAATAATAACATAAAATATAGAACCACACAGTTCAACTCCATAATCATCTTATTCTCTTGTACTTATTTTTTTTTTCCGAATCTCTTAGATAATCTTGTTTATGGAAAATGAATGAATGTTGTAATTATATTTTTACATATTTATATATAATTTGAGAAGTTTAACACTACTTAAAATAGAATTTCCTATTCTTATCTTTCTTCTTTTCTCCAAGTATGTATAACTAATTGTTCTAAATGATCTTCTCCATCGTGTATTAGTGATATGGCTAAGCATATAGCTCTCATTCACCTGAATAAACCTTAGTCCTTAAATTTCTCTCTAGAATAACATGTGGTGAAATAAAGAAGAGAGAAAACTAATCATTTGGTTGAAAATAAATCTTAGTGTGCCAACATTTGTTTATAATATTATGATCGTTAAACACTCCTTTCCTTTGAAACAAAAAAAAAAAAATTGAATATTAAAATGTTGAATATCATCATTATTACATCATGTTGCCATAATGATTAAATTTTATCAATAAAATGTTGAATATTATAAGAAACGAAATATGGTAGCACGTCTTTTGTTTCATGGAGTAAATTAAAACTAATTACATTATCGTTGTAAGTTAATATTTTCTTATAAGAAAATAATTTAGAAAGTTTATAGTATGCCCATTACTTTTTTATTTTTTTTATTTTATTACAACCCATTACTTTTTTTATTACTTCAAAATTTCCTTTATTAATTTATTTCATTAGATAAATTATACAGAAACATACAGTTCAAGGAATAAATTGAAAACTCATATGTATTTTGTAAAGTAAATTATCAAACATAAACATAAATATCACGTCATATTTCTCTTCAAACATTTTATAGTGTCAATTTCATGAGGGTGTGATTTTTAATCAATCCAAAATTTAAGGGTAAAAAAAGTTTCTTTTTAATTTAGAATTGATTCAAAATAGCTAATAGACTTTAAACGTCATATATATAGTTTTTATTTTTTTAAAGTTTTGTACATTTTTTTTTAGATATTACATTAAATTGGAGTAGTGGAGACTCGAACCTTTGACCTCATAGGATGTGAGCAGATGTCTAACCACTTGAACTATGCTCGTGTTGGCAAGTTTTGTACATATTTGTCTACATATTTGTTTGCATATTTGTAGAATCTAGCCTATTGTTTTGTTTAATATCGGGATTTCATATTTGATGAAAAGGCTAAATTCCTTTTCCCTTTATTTAAGTTTTCAAAAAAGAAAATAATAAAACGCATGTCAAAGTATATTAAAAAAAATTGTTTTATAATTTCATTTCATTAAAATAAAAACATATTTTGCTGTTAAAACTTAACTAAAATTAAAAAAAAAAAAAATTGAAAATCATGACGAAAAAGAAAAATATTTACTTTTATAAACAAATAGTTCCCTTACTCCTCTTTCTAATTAAACGCGTAGGATTTATAGCATATTAGAGATTTGAGAAATGAAGGTAGAAAAAAAATGCTTTAAATGTAATTTCTCAAATCTTTAATCCATAAATAGTTATTACATAAATTATTAAACACGACCCAAAAGAAGACGACTTTCTCTCTCAAGAATTTGGCTCCCCTCCTTCCCTCTTAATTATAATTTTCCAAGTTACTTTCTTAAAATGGTCTAATCATTACTTAAATAGATGAAAAATTCTAGGGATTTGAATTCGATTTAAGTAATGACGAATAATTATTGTATAAAATTAAAATTTGTTACTAAGACATTACATAATATAGTTGTTAAATAAATATTGAAATCAGAAACTAACAAAGAATTAAGATTTAATTATCAATAATTATTGAATTCTTAAATAAATTAAAAAAAATAAAACTATTTTTAATGGTTAACTCAAAAAATAAGAAAATGTTTCAGAATTTTTTAGCATGACACTTTTTGAACTTTCAATAAGAAAATCATTAAATTAATAAATTTATCAAAATAGTTTGAACTAACCAAACTTAAAAATGATTGAATTTTAATTCTAAATATCCTCATAAAAATTGTAAAAAAACAACCATGAGAATTATTATTCTGTAATACAAGAGAAAAAATTAATGAAAACGAATTCATTAATTTAATAAAATAAAAAGTGTTATCTTTAAAAATAAACCAATGAAATTAATGGTTGCACTATTGGGTGTAATTTTTCAATAAAAAAAGTTAATATAAAAAAAAAAAAATATATATATATATATATATATATATATAGGGGCAATTACTGAAATAACATAATTTTGCATACTAATTATTGAAATGTCAGAAACTTTTCAAAAATTTACTCAAATAACATAATTTTAGTTCAATAAATTATTGATCTAAAAAAAATAAAAATTTTAACGAATTCATTGAAAATAATAATAAAAAATATCAAATAGTTCAATAAATTGTTGACCTTGAACTTAAAAAACCCAAAAACAAACAAATTCGTTAAAAATACCTATGAAAAATAGTTCAATAATTAATTGAATTATAGTTCAATAATTTATTGAACTATAATTATGCTATTTGAGTAATTTTTAAAAAGTTCTGACATTTTAGTAATTAGTATGCAGATTTATGCTATTTGAGACAAATTCTTATATATATATATATATCAATAAAGCAGAAGAGGGAATGGTGGGGACCCTCATTGAATAATCTTCATACGCGAGTGTGAATATTAAAATGTAATGAAGAAGGGAGTGTGTAAATATAATTAAAAATAAATAAATATAGATACATAGATTAATAATGAAAGAGAATGGAATTATTATATTTTGTTTTAATTATTCATGAGCCTTTTATTTTTATTTTTATTCAATATTTTTTTTATGGAATTTTCGAGTTTTTTTTAATAAATTCAAAATCCTTGTTTTTTTAAAAAAAAACTCTAAAAATATTAAAAACATATTGTTCCCTAGTTGTCGCTCTCCATAGAAGGGTAGAGAGAGAAAGGTAGAAAATAAATATGGAATTTTGAATATTTTATTTAAAAAAAAAAAGTTGCCAATGCAATATATATATATATATGGTGATGGGACCCACGAATTCAAAACAAGAAAAAACTCAAAACTGAGAACATCAAAACTTGGGCACGCACGTTATAATATGGCCGCCCGCGTTCCAGTTTTTCCTTTCATTCCCTTACCTTGTTTGTATTTTTTTATTCTTCTTCTTCTTCCGCCGGCCAATTCAGAGACGAATTCTTCGCTTTCTTTTCCGAAAATCTGTTTTTCCTTTATAACCGAATGCCTGAACCGAATTTTTTGATCTCTTTCTTGGAATTGAATTCTTTTATCAAGTTAACGTGAGGAGAAAGTGTTGAGAAAAAACAACATTTAGAAGCAGAAATATGGAAACGGAAGATTTTACTTATTATAATGAGCCATTTGAAGGCTATCTTGAGAAAAGATAATTGTCTGACAGTTATTAG
This sequence comes from Gynostemma pentaphyllum, assembly GCA_028015215.1. Lineage (NCBI taxonomy): Eukaryota > Viridiplantae > Streptophyta > Magnoliopsida > Cucurbitales > Cucurbitaceae > Gynostemma > Gynostemma pentaphyllum. The sequence continues at coordinate 2,075,605 of CM051351.1, read as the reverse complement.
TGAAAGGTCGGCGGAAGTCAAAGATGACAACAAGTGGAACGAGATGGACGGAAATGCTATTGCAAATATTCATCTGACAGTAGCATATGGAGTATTGTCTAGCATAGAGGAGAAGAAAACAGCAAAGAACATTTGGGATCACCTCACAAAACTGTATAAGGCTAAGTCATTTCACAACAAGATTTTCCTTAAGAGGAAATTGTACACTCTTCGGATGTCGGAGTCTACTTCAATGACAGAGCACCTGAACACATTGAATACTCTATTTTCTCAATTCACATCATTGGGTTATAAAATAGAGCCAAATGAACGTGCTGAACTTCTACTTCAAAGTCTACCTGATTTGTATGATCAACTTGTCATCAATCTAACAAATAATATTTTGTCTGACTCTCTAAACTTTGACGATGTTGCAGCCGCTGTTCTGGAAGAGGAAAATAGGCGCAAGAACAAAGAAGATAAGTTAGAAAGTTCTAAGCAAGCAGAGGCTTTAATGGTGACAAGAGGTAGATCAACGGAACGTGGTTCAAGTGGTAGCCAAAATCAAGGTAGGTCAAAATCGAGAAGTAAGAATATTATAAAATACTAATATTGTGGAAAGAAATGTTATTTGAAGAAGGACTGTTGGAGTTTAAACAAGAAAAACTTCAATCCTCAAGGAAATGTTGCAAGCACCTCAAATGTAGGGGAAAATTTGTGTTGTGAAACCACTTTTGAAGGCAGAGGTAAATTTGCTGATGTATAGCTCATGGACTCAGGAGCCACTTTTCACATGACCTCTCGTCGAGAATGGTTCCATGATTATGAACCTGTCTCTGAAGGATCTGTGTTCAGCTGTAATGATCATGCCTTAAAGATTGTCGGTATTGGAACTGTCAAATTGAAGTTCCATGATAATATTGTAAGCACGATCCGGCAAGTGCGACATGTAGAAGGCCTCAGAAAGAATCTGTTGTCATTGGGACAACTAGATGATCTCTGTTGTAAATTTATAATCGAGAAAGGAATCATAAAAGTGATTTGTAGTGCTTGTACTTATGAAGGGAGATAAGCTCATGTTAAAGGGAGAGACTTTCCAAGAATGAGGAGCGTCAGTTGCTTCAAGTTGTCCAAATGAAAGGCTCACTATGGTGTGGCATCAAAAACTTGGACACATGTCCGAACAAGGAATAAAAGTTCTCGCGGAGCAAAATCTACTTTCAGGTCTCACAAAGGTGTCGTTACCCTTTTGTGAGCATTGTGTTACAAGTAAACAGCACAGATTAAAATTCAGCACATCAAATTCTAGAAGTAAAGAGATTCTAGAATTGGTTCACTCTGATGTATGGCAAGCACCAGTTACATCCTTGGGAGGAGCGAAGTACTTTGTGTCCTTCATAGATGACTATTCTAGGAAATGTTGGGTGTATCCTATCAAGAGGAAGGCAGATGTGTTTGCAGTCTTCAAAGTTTTCAAAGCGCGGGTAGAACTTGAATCTAATAAAAAGATCAAGTGTTTGCGGACGGATAATGGAGGGAAATATACAAGCAGTTAGTTTGTAGAATTCTGCAATCAGGGAGGCATCAAAAGACAGTTTACTACGACATACACTCCTTAGCAGAATGGAGTGGCAGAGCGGATGAACATGACCTTGTTAGAGAGAACAAGAGTTATGTTGGGAGCTGCAGGCTTAGACAAGACTTTATGGGCAGAAGCGTCAACACCGCCTGTTATGTAGTAAATAAGGCTCCATCAACTGCAATTGAGTTGAAGACACCAATGCAGATGTGGACAGGAAAGCCTACTGATTATTCAAACCTTCATATGTTCTAAAGTCCGGTGTACATGATGTACAATGTCCAAGCAACAACGAAGTTGGATCCCAAATCCAGGAAATGTTTGTTCTTGAGGTATGCTGATGGTGTGAAGGGGTATCGCCTGTGGGACCCCACGGCCACAAGGTTACTATCCGCGGGGATGTGATCTTTATGGAAGATAAGATAGATGAAGCGAATGATAGCATGGTAAAAGAGAATGCAGAAACTACAATATTACATGTGGAGAAAGAACTAAAGCCGAACCAATGCACGAGGAACAAGAACCAGTTGAGTCTAAAGTACCAGAGATGCGTCAATCAGGTCGCCTGACAAAACGACCAGGTTGGCAATGACTAGTTCAAATGCAGCTTTGCGGATGACAGCAATGCAGAAAGAAATAGAAGCTTTCCATAAGAACAAGACTTGGGAACTTGTTATGCTACCACATGGAAGAACCCATTGGTAACAAATGGGTGTATAAGATCAAGCCCAGCAGCGATGATCAGGTAGAGCGATATCGTGCAAAATTGGTTGTAAAAGGATATGCTCAGAAAGAATGTGTTGATTTCAATGAGATCTTCTCCCCAGTGGTTCGACTTACTACAGTTAGGGTAGTCCTAGCAATGTGTGCTACATTTGACTTACATCTGGAGCTGTTGGATGTTAAAACTGCATTTCTCCATGGAGACCTTGAAGAAGAAATATATATGCTCCAACCAGAAGGTTTTGAAGAAAAAGGAAAAGAGAACTTGGTTTGTAGGTTGACCAAATCTCTATACGGTCTCAAACAGGTGCCGAGATGCTGGTATAAGAGAGTTGATTCCTTCATTATGAGCCTTGGATACAACAGACTTAATGTAGACCCTTGTGCATATTTCAAAAGGTTTGGGGACAATGATTTCATTGTTTTGCTGTTGTATGTTGACGACATGTTGGTAGTGTTAGGAATGGCGTCCTAGAACTTGTAATTATTTAATAATAATAATTTATTAAGAATAAATTAAATAAATAAACATAAGTTCTTTATATTATCTAGATTGATTCTATTAACGATATTAGGAATATATGGAAATATATAAATATCAAACATTCAAATAGTAAACCCTAAGTTACTCTTATGAAATCACGACTTAGTATGTGAGTCATACAAGAGAATTAAAGTCGAGATGAGTAACTTAAACGTGTCTACAGTATAACGTTTGGAAACCTTATCCTGGTAACACTGTTGATAGCTTCGCATTTTGTTTATAGACAAATGATCGAATCCTGATCATTCATGTGGGAGACATGAAATGGAAGTATCATATACAATGTTGATTGTATAAGACAGGACCACGATGTTCGATCAAATTTCTCCTTAGTACCGTTTTACAGAAATGATCGAATATCAAACTAAGTTTATCAACCGTGATAGATCTCAATCCTGAGTGAAATGCGAACTCCTATTTATGGAGTTATGTTCTTTGATTCACATGGTTGAGAGCGATCTGTAAGAACGCTCAATACTTCCTGTTTTGGGAACATGGCTAGATAAGTAGCTGGGAACTCATTTACACGAGATAGAATTCATAACTTTCCTAAAGAATTAACGGTATCAGTGCGATACCTAACCATTCTAGGAACTTTAGGAAGCTCCCTTGATGTACTGATTCGAGACATGAACAAGTGGCGCCACGACTTCTATTGATCACAGAAGTATGTTATCTATAGTTCGACTAAAGATAATGTTCATTGGAGAATCAGCAGGAACACAAGGATAAAGTGGTAATTACAGGGGCAAAACGGTAAATGTTATCCATCTGTAATTATGAGTGTTCCACGTGAAGGATTATATCACATATATAAATAAAGATAAACTAAATGGACATAACTCATCTATAGTGAGGGGAGTTCAGCTATGAATCTATAGTGGAATTATTCATAGTTAGATAATAAGTAATTAACTGATTATGTGTTAATCACTTAATTGACTAATTATTAAGCCCATGATCTATAGGTCCATCGGGTCCCTATGTAGTCGTGAAATCAAGTAGAAGAAATGGAAAGTTTAAGTAAAGCGAATTACTTAAATAGGCAATATTAATTGTTTAAATATTGAGTATATTTAAACGGTAATTAATATAAACATTATTAATTGTTTAAATAATGAGTTTATTTAAACAGAAAATTAATATTGAAATATTATTAATTAGACATTAATAATTATTTAAATATTGAGTATATTTAAATGGTAATTAATAATTTGAAATTAATTGACAATTATTAATTGTTTAAATAATTAATTTTATTTGAACGGAAATTAATAATTATAATTAATTAATTAATAATAAAATATTATCAATAAAGTTATTAATTAAATAATGAGTTTATTTAATGGAAATTAATAATTAAAATATTTATTATTAATTATTTAAATAATGGAAATTATTTAAATGGAAATTAATAATTAAATATAATTTGATAATATTTAGTCGGGAGAAAATATTAATATTATTAATTGTTTAAATAAAATATTTTATTTAAATGGTAATTAATAAATAAATTAATTAAGTTGGACTTATTAATTTAAGAGAGAGTTTCAAGCCCAATTGGATTAATGAACCCAATTGAAATTGGCCAAAAATAATTAATTAAATAAATTTGATTTATTAATTATTTATTATTAATTTTGGCCTTCATAGATAATTTGTAGGAGATAATTATTTGAATTATATCCTATAATAATTATATAGATTTATTTACCCAAGATAAATAAAATAAAGAAAAGAAAATATTCTCTTATTTATCTATGGCATTTTAGAAATACCAAGATAAAGGAAAGAGATAATTCTTTTTTCTTTTTGTATTTATCTCCATGGATTAATCCTAATGTGATTAGGATTCCTATTTTTCTATAAATAGGAGGCTTGGGTCATTCATAAATCACACAATTAAATTCCTTAGAAATTCAGAATTCTCTCTTCCTTCTCCCTCCCCCATTAGCCGATTTTCCCTTATCCATTGGGAAGAAAATATTTTTTCTTCTTCCCAATTTCTTCTAAAGTTCGATCCCACAATCGGGTTTCGTTTGATCGATTGGGATATAGCGTAGAAGATTCGGTGTTGCTGAGGACTTGATGCTGTAAAGAAATTTCCAACCGATTCTCCATTAATTACTCAATGTAAGTAAAAGGGTTTTAATTTTCGAAATTAAGCATGAATCTACATGTTTTTATCACAAATTGCGTGATGTTAATATATCCGTTATTAAATGTTAATAAGTTTACTAAATAAATTTCCGCTAATTTAGTAAATCATCCCTTCAGGTAGCAGGCCCCGACAAAAATTGTATCAAAGAATTGAAGGCACAGTTGGCTAGGGAGTTTGAAATGAAGGACTTGGGAGCAGCAAACAAGATTCTAGGGATGCAAATTCATCGAGACAGAAATAATAGGAAGATTTGGCAATTTCAGAAAAATTATCTGAAGAAGGTCTTGCGACGCTTCAACATGCAAGACAGTGAGCCAATTTCTATCCCACTTCCTGTTAATTTCAAGTTATCCTCCAGTATGAGTCTTAGCAGTGAAGCAGAGAGGATGGAGATGTCTTGAGTACCGTATGCATCAGCAGTGGGAAGTTTAATGTTCGCTATGATTTGTACAAGACCAGACATTACACATGCAGTATGAGTGATCAGTCAGTATATGGGAAATCCTGGTCGAGAGCATTGGAATGGTGTTAAAAGGGTTCTTAGATATATTAAAGGGACTACAGATGTTGCATTATGTTACGGAGGATCAGACTTTATTGTCAAAGGATATGTTGACTCAGATTATGCAGGTGATCTGGATAAAAGCAAGTCCACCACCGGATATGTGTTTGTTCTTGCTAGCGGAGCTGTAAGCTGGGTTTCAAAACTGCAGTCAGTTGTGGCTACGTCAACAACAAAAGCAGAATATGTAGCGGCTACACAAGCTTGTAAAGAAGCAGTATAGTTGAAAATGGTATTGGAGGAACTCAGGCACAAACAAAAGAAGATTTCTTTGTTTTGTGACAGTCAGAGTGCCTTGCATCTTGCAAGGAATCGAGCCTTTCATTCAAAGACAAAACACATTCGAGTGCAGTACCACTTCGCTCGTGAGAAAGTGGAGGAAGGATCAGTGGATATGCAGAAGATTTCTACAAAAGAAAATCAAGCAGATTATCTGACAAAAGCAGTCAATAGTGGCAAGTTTATTTGGTGTCGATCCTTGAATGGTCTAGCGGAGACGTAAGCAACATGGAGATGGCAAGGTAGAAAGAATTGTGTGGAGATGTGATTGATTCTCAATCAAATCTCCAAGTGGGAGATTGTTGGACTAATCCTACTAATAAGCCCATACTAAAGATCTCTCCAAAGCCCAAGCCCAAGTCAACCACTTGATGGAGGCAGATGCATAGAAATTTCTTTGATCTTGACTTGATGACCAATGAGTAATTTTAGCCATTGATTTTACTTGGGGAGCAAGATTAAATCTTGACCCTTGGATTGAACTTGGAGGCCAAGTCTTCATCACTATAAATAGGTGCTCTCCCTTTCATTGCAAAACATCCCAAAATCACCAAGAACATTAGCTTGAGTGAGAGAAAGAAAGTGTGAGGTTTTTTGAGATAAAAATAGAGAGAGTTTTTCTTATAAGAGAGAAAGATCTTGGTCTATCCTTATAAGAGAGAAAGTTATAAAATCTTATTTTTATAGTGAATTCTTCTATCCTTACCCGCGGTTTTTTACCCTAATTCGTTTGGGGTTTTCCACGTCACTCTATTTTAGGTGTGGTTTTGCTCTATCAGTTATAAATTAATCACCTCATAACACTGTCAAGTTTCTATCAAGGAGTTCTACTTTAATGAAACCTACATCAAGTTATTTGGCGAAGCAAAGTCGATCTCGTGAAGTACATTCCAATATGCTTCTGCAAAGGTGATAATTGTATATCAAACTACTGTTTTGATTGGCAAAGTCGATCTCGTGTCCATGCTTCTTAGATGGCATCAAAGGATGAAAGAAAGCCATTATGAGGTGGGAAAAATTTAGACAATTACTGCCTTAGCAGTTCCCATCTTCACTAGAGGGTACACTTTGTGAGAAATTATTGGCACTGAAGCCCGATGCAAATAGTAAAGGAGACTGGAGAGAGAGTTTGTAATGGGGCAGAAACCAAAATTTAAGATGAAGTTGATCAGGTGATGAGCTGCAGCAAAGCAAACTTACTCTGTGGAAGAGTTCGAGATTTGGATTTTGGAACCGGAAAAATCTGGTGGCCCTTGGCAAACTAGGGCTACAATTTCTATGCAGAGTTCTGAAAATGCTCTTACTGTTCGAGTTGTTACACTGTTTGTAAGTTCCCTTTTTTAATTTCTTAGTTATTTTGTTCCTTAATACAACATATTTCTAGTTCTTTCCTTTGAAGTTGACATTGTCGAGGATTGGATGTGATTGCTGTAAATGAAGATTAGTGCTTTGCTTATTAAAGTAGATGACTTTCTACCTAAAACCTTTGGATTGGGACAAAAATTCACATTTCTAGTGTTTTCATTGTAGAACACGACCACAAAAGAGAATGAAACGCTTTTAGCAGTTGGAACCGCATATGTGCAAGGGGAGGAGGATGTTGGCTGCGAGCTTTTATTTTCTGTTGGAAAAGATATCGACAATTCTCAGAACTTTGTACGTTTAGGTTTAAGCTTCCTTAAATTCTTTACGTAATCTTGTCGTTATCTTTGTTTCCTCCTCTAATTATTTGTAAATTGTCTTTCTTCTTTTTTTTCTGCTGGCTAAACTGAAAATTTTGAAGTTGGGAATTCTTAAATTCTTTTGGTATTTGCTCATTAAAATTCTCATTTTAGTTCTTGCTCTTTTAGGTTTCAGAAGTTTATTTCAAAGAGTTGAAGGGTGCTATTTCTGCTTTAGCCTCTCTTCAAGGTCATCTATTGATAGCATCTGGCCCTAAAATAATTTTACACAAGTGAACTGGTGCAGAGTTGAATGGTATTGCATTCTATGATGTTCCACCCTTATATGTTGTGAGCTTAAACATTGTACGTTCTGCTCCCTCACCTGAATGCTCTCTCTTTTAAATGATATGTTACATATTCTCAGTTGAATTTGAGTTTTTCTTTTGACGGTCTTAACTTTATTTCTAATGAATGCATGCAAGGTGTTTACCTTTTGGGTCTGTTCATATAAATTTTTATTAGGGAGTAAATTTATGATATGTGAGCTTGGGATCTCTTCTTGTTACAATGCCAATTTATCACTAATTCCAGAAACTTGAATAATGAATGGAGGTGCAGCAAAGGAAAATTAAAAAAATCCAAACGAACATAAATTTTTCTGTGACATTCATGAGACAGATCATTTTTCTAATTCGTTTGAATACTTTACGTATGTTATAACAGATATTTTATTATGCACCGAAGTCGTCTGAGAGTTGGAAAGGGCAGAAACTTTTATCAAGAGCTGAATTTCATGTGGGTGCTCATGTGACCAAGTTTCTGCGGTTACAAATGTTGTCTACTTCAGACCGAACTAGTTCTACAGTTTCTGATAAAACCAATCGCTTTGCTTTGTTATTTGGCACCCTTGACGGAAGTATTGGTTGTATAGCACCTCTTGATGAACTCACATTTCGTAGACTGCAGTCATTACAGAAAAAGCTTGTTGATGCCGTTCCACATGTTGGTGGTTTAAACCCAAGGTCCTTCCGCCAGTTTAACTCAAATGGAAAGGCTCATCGCCGTGGTCCAGACAACATAGTTGTTTGTGAATTACTCCACCAGTAAGTGTTTCTTCAAAAGCTTTTTAGTTGCTTCAATATGTTCCAATGTGTGTCACAATCACAATGATATCAACTAGGTTTAGAGTATGCTGGAAACCAAATTCACACCTTTTTTTACTGCACGAGTCCGAGGATGAGCAATCCATTTGTGTATTTCTTCCTATAAGCATTTTTTTTTTTTTTAAACATGTTACTATTCTTAAAATTTAGAAACCAGAAACGAAATTGAAAATGGGAACGTTACTAAGCAAGACCCCTAAAGCATCTATTAAAATCTGAGGGACCAAAAATGAAACTTATGCTGAGTGACCAAATTGGTAAGCTGACCACATCTTACAATCTTGACGTCAAAATAATGAGTTCATCATTACGTTAAACTCATATCGAGAGTCCAAACAATATAGACTTCCCAATGTCAACAGCCTAATTATTAGTGAAACTCTGATACTCACCTGAAGTTGGGTTTGCTTACCTTGATTGATCCAAGCTTGGAAATCAACTCTTTGAATTTGATCCTAGGTAGAGCATTTGTAAGAATATTCACTATTTGATAACTTGGAGTGTAAATCAATGAGTTGATTCTTCCCATGTGTTTTTTTTATAAAGTGATCTATATACGCATGTTCAGTTCTAAAATAATGAATTGCATTCTTTGCAATGCTAATAATAGCTTGGTTGTCCCATGTCTGGCAGTTCTCTTCGGATCCATATATTCCCTTTGCAAATACTGGGTTAATGCTTCAAATTTTTAGTTGATCTTGAAATTTCTCCAACTGATTGTATTACTTCATATTTCGTAACTAAATTTCTCCAAGCATAAGTGCAACAACCTGATATAGATCTACAATCTATAGTAGATCTAGCCAAACTGCTTCTGTCAATATCTCAACATTTCTAGTTGTTTTCTTGAAATTTTTAGTTGTTTTCTTGAAATTTTCTTGAAATTGACCTTTGACTTGTGATGATTTTACGTATCAGTTCAATATATGGTAAGTTATTCAGTAGGATTGTTCATGAATTGACCTAATGAACTAACTACAAAAGTAAAATTGAGTCTAGTTAGAGATAAATTAATTATTCTTCCTGCCAATTTTGGTTTCTCTGGTCTTCTGTAATGGTGCCGGTTCATTGAATTATAAAATTTGATCTGCACTTGTCTACCTTAACTGTGTTTGTAAAGACAAAAGATGAAGGGTTCAAGGTCCGTTAGTTAGATTTTTAGTGAAATTTTTCGTAATAATTAAACTTCCATGAGAATTTGATTTCTCTTGACTTTTTCCTGACATCACATGTTGCTTTTTGATATCATGTGATGATGCAAAGACCTTTTATTTAGAACAGTTGAATTTGACATTCTTCGGATTGTTATTTGTTTTTTGCTTGGATTCTATGGTATTCTTGATGGCTGATAGATATGTTTTCATGAATGGCAGTTATGAGATGCTACCATTGGATGAGCAACTTGAAATTGCTCACCAAATTGGAACTACTCGTTCGCAGATTCTTTCCAACTTAAATGATCTGTCTATAGGTACAAGTTTCTTGTGATTCGAGTTAATCGAAGGCGACTTCTTGTTGTATAGCAGTGTTGTAATCGAGTTCCATTTGTTGGAGGCATCGAACAAACCATGTACCGCTACCAAGCCATCCAATTAATATGACTACCATGGAAGAAGTCTCAGCTCTTTAGACTTTGGATTAATTACTTACTATAACATAGCAAGAAGATTTGATCTTCATGGGGGTTATGGTAGAGAATGAAACAGAAAAGAGAAATGTTGTATCCATCTTAATGATGCTATTAAATCTAAGGTTTATGAATATAAACAAATGATTATGACATTTGATTTGTTGTCTATTAAAGAAGGTACGTTTGTTAGCATATTAGTTTCTCCAGTTTTGTGTCACTTTCTTGATCAATATTTATTGCACCGTAGAACAACTAAAGCCCTTGTTTTCCCATAAATGATTAAGTCAAATAATATGCATCAACAGCTGCCATCAAATAAGAATGTTCATATTTTGAAACTGTAGTGGCATCTTATGTAATTTACTTGTTCTTTATTTATTAAATATGATTAAGATGCACTAGTGTCTTTATTTTCATACAAATGTTGTCAATATACCGAGTTAATACTTTATTCAAGTGTTTCAAGTCAAGTGGGGTGTTTGAACTTATAATATTTATCAGTGTATTATTTAGTGTGATTTTTAATTTAGCTGTATTATTTGCGTTTAATTTATGAGAAATTATTTCAAAATAGTTAAATTTTATGTACGTATTTTTATTTATGTTATTACGTTTAGTTTTTTACTCAAGATTATTAATTAAATCAAAACAATAAATTATTGAAATTAAATAATAATTAACTTGTAATGAAATGAAAGATTTTTTTAAAAAAAAAATTATTTAGATAATAATTATATAATTAAAATTAAAGATAATAATAAATATTAAGAGTTAATTTTCATAGGGATAAATTTTTTTTAAAGACCAAGCCTCTTAATATGTTTTTAAATAGAATATTAATATGTTTTTGGTAGAAAAGGGTGGCTTCCTCATTTATTTATTTTAAATTCTAGTTTTTATATACACGGCCCAACTTGAATTTTGTTACATAGGAAAATTTACAAAGATGCCCACTCTACAAGTGTTAATTTAAAAAATGTGAATTGAATAGCATAAATTTCATATATGGTCCAAAAAAATATAAATGAAGAATGATTTATTAGACAAATTTACCAACAATTATTTTTCACTTTTATAAATGATACAGTTAGGGAAACATGGGTATGAATGTGCCCATTTTCCATGTTGATCTCTATCTATCCCGTATTTTATTGGAATTTCAAATTTATTTTTGGTGGTTTTCTTTTTTATGTCTTTTAATTCTTTTGCTTTCTGATCAACCTTCACTGCATTTTAATTTCTGGACATCAGTTTTTGTAAATTTATTTAATTAAATTCAATCACTTTTTACCGTCACTTTTATCAAATTTTGCATATGGTTTGTTCTAATACATGTATTCTGAATCTTTAACATTATACATAACTGAAAAGCGTGTAAATCAATTTAGTGATCAAGCATATTTTAATATGGTTGGTGACAACTCCAAACTATTAATTTCATAAGAGAGATCCATTATGAGGATGCAGTCGTGTTGCAGATGATGTAATTTTATATTTCAATATTTTTTAAAATAAGAAAGTTTTGTTAATATAATTACTAAAAATTTCCTTTCCATTACGTTTATGACGAAGAATATTAGAAGTAAAATAATTTTTTTTTTTTTTTAAGAATACTAAGTTATTAAAAATCAAATTAACTTATTTTTATATATAAAGCAATAGAACTCCCAGGTAAGATTTTTTAAAAAAAAAAAAAAGAATTCCTAGGTAAGATATTAGTGCTGTAGTAGTAGCCTGCCTTCTAATTTCTTGAAGTAAGTAATTACTTTGGGAGTCCATTGTAGATTCTAATATTTGTGTTCAGAATATCCCTTATGTTACGTTACTCATGGTTACTAATTCAAGTTTTATTTCTAAAATATAAATTAATATAATCTATTGGATATTTTAAACTTTAAAAAAACCTTTTCAGCCTTTTTATCACGTAAACATGAATTATTAATGATATATTATTGGTAAACATTTGTAATACAGTGTTGTAAAGATGTTAACACAACTCTGATACATAAATGACTTTCAAACCTAATTTGTTATCAAAAACTATTTTATTTTTAAATAAATTAAAAAGGTGACCAAATCACACTCTTCTTATGGCTGGTGGTGACTCCAAAGATTCTTATGTCGCAGACCCTTACGATGCCCATTTGACAAAGTTGATGGGGTAACGGTGGGAGCGGTGGAAGAACAAGCACGTGGGTTTTGTTTTCCAGAAATTATCGGCTTCACGTTTGCACATTTAGACGTAATAGGACCTTCCTTTCCATTATATCTGAGGTCTATGTCAACTATTTCTACACCTTCACACGGAACACTGGAACTGCAAATAAGTTGGAGTGCGAGAGCAGTTGCTGAGGTGCCTCTGATATTCTTGAAGCTTACCTTACTAATCTTGACTTTTGATGGGATCTGGAAAAAAAAAAGTTTCAAAAGTAGAAAAATAAATTCTAAGTAAAAATTACACTTTAATACCTTTTTTGTTACCTGGTTCCACCTGGACAATACTCTTGGTCAATAAGAATAGGGTTATTAACGTTAACCATCTTTATATCTTCAAAATGCATGTCTGGCCGTGATAGAAGCAGAAGAAAGTGGCCATGTTTTGATTCGTACACCATTCAAAGTATTCATTAGTGTGCAATTCTTAACTATGATGCCCTCAACAGACTTCTCATCGCCGTATTTTCCAAGACTTCCTATACTAATACCATGTCCTGGTCCACAAGTTACATTTAAAATGGTTACTTGATTACTTCCATCTCCAATCGAGATGCAATCATCTCCAGTTCCGATATATGTACTTAAGATATTAATCTTGTTTGAACGACCAATGTGAATCCCGTCGGTGTTGACGCTATTTCCTGGAGCTTTTATGTTCATGTGTAGAAAGGTAAGGTTTTTACATTCAAGAACGCTGATATGAAAATTCTTGCTATCTAATGATGTTATATCACGAACTACCGCATTTGTGATAAAGGCAAACCTTATATTCTGCACATTTAACAGACAAAATTGCTCATACATTAGAATATTTTCTTTTAAAAATAATATTGTGGGTCGTTAAATTTGATCTTCAAAATTCTAAGAATATAGATAATACTGTGAAGATAACAATAATTGAATATATATATATATCGAACACGTGAGTTGATTAGATGATGAGAGAGTGCTCACAGTAGGAAGTTTGGCACAGTTGATTGTTTTGTCACAGTCATTCTTTTTCCAAGCTTCTTCTCCTTGCCCGTCAAACACTCCACCACCTACCAATGTGAAGTAGTTAATATATTGGAAAGTAAGCCAACCTTCTCCTTTTAGTGTTGTTGGAGCTTGCAATGTTCCTTGGAGTTGAACCTCAATAGGGCTCTTGCAAGGGCCTTTTAACTCAATGCTGTTTAACTTGTATGTCCCTCTGGGAATCAATACTTTACTTTTAGTGGTTGATGCACAAGCACCCTTCCATGCATTTGTCAAAGCCTATTAACCAAATAATTAACATAATTAAACTTATAATACATTAATTTGATGTCTTTCCCATCTTTGAGGCCAATATTGCAATCTCTACATTTATCTTTACCTGAGTGATATCAGTATTAGGCTTGGCACCGTACTTTGTCACATCAAAAATGGCATCACTTAATTGGGCCATCCCTGTACATACAAATAATAACATAAAATATAGAACCACACAGTTCAACTTCATAATCATCTTATTCTCCTGTACTTTTTTTTTTTTCGAATCTCTTAGATAATCTTGTTTATGGAAAATGAATGAATGTTGTAATTATATTTTTACATATTTATATATAAATTGAGAAATTTAACACTACTTAAAATAGAATTTCCTATTCTTATCTTTCTTCTTTTCTCCAAGTATGTATAACTAATTGTGCTAAATGATCTTCTCCATCGTGTATTAGTGATATGGCTAAGCATATAGCTCTCATTCACCTGAATAAACCTTAGTCCTTAAATTTCTCTCTAGAATAACATGTGGTGAAATAAAGAAGAGAGAAAACTAATCATTTGGTTGAAAATAAATCTTAGTGTGCCGACATTTGTTTATACTATTATGATCGTTAAACACTTCTTTTCCTTTGAAAAAAAAATTTGAATATTAAAATGTCGAATATCATCATTATTACATCATGTTGCCATAATGATTAAATTTTATCAATAAAATGTTGAATATTATAAGAAATGAAATATGGTAGCACGTCTTTCGTTTATGAAGTAAATTAAAACTAATTACATTATCGTTGTAAGTTAATATTTTCTAATAAGAAAATAATTTAGAAAGTTTATAGTATGGCCCATTACTTTTTTTATTACTTCAAAATTTCCTTTATTTATTTATTACATTAGATAAATTATACACAAACGTCATATAGCTCAAGGAATAAATTGAAAACTCATATGTATTTTGTAAAGTAAATTATCAAACATAAACATAAATATCGCGTCATATTTCTCTTCAAACATTTTATAGTGTCACTTTCATGAGGGTGTGATTTTTAATCAATCCAAAATTCAAAGGTATAAAAAGTTTCTTGTTAATTTAGAATTGATTCAAAATATTAACGTTAACCATCATTATATCTTTAACTTGTATATTAGAAGTCATGCTAACGTTATAGTATTATAGTTGTGGTCGCTGCTAATAGACTTTAAACGTAATATATATAGTTTTTATTTCTTTTTAAGTTTTTTTTTAGATATTACATTAAATTAGGGAGGGAGAACCTTTCACCTCATAGGATGGGAGCAGCTGTCTAACCACTTAAACTATGTTCGTGTTGGCAAGTTTTGTACATATTTGTCTGCATATTTGTAGAATCTAGCCTATTGTTTTGTTTAATATCGGGATTTCATATTTGATGAAAAGGCTAAATTCCTTTTCCCTTTATTTAAGTTTTCAAAAAAGAAAATAATAAAACGCATGTCAAAGTATATAAAAAAAATTGTTTTATAATTTCATTTCATTAAAATAAAAACATATTTTGCTGTTAAAACTTAACTAAAATTAAAAAAGAAAATTGAAAATTATGTCGAAAAAGAAAAATATTTACTTTTATAAACAAATAGTTCCCTACTCCTCTTTCTTTTTTTTTTTTTTTTGTTTGACAGCTCATAAAAAACAACAAACAAAGGAAAACCAAAAAAGAAATCTAGCCAGGTTCACAAAAACTGGAAACCCACGAGGGGAAAAAAGGTCTCCACAAAGAAGAGATTTGAGAAATGAAGGTAGAAAAAAAATGCTTTGAATGTAATTTCTCAAATCTTTAATCCATAAATAGTTATTACATAAATTATTAAACACAACCCAAAAGAAGACGACTTTCTCTCTCAAGACTTTGGCTCCTTCTCTCTTAATTATAATTTTCCAAGTTACTTTCTTAAAATGGTCTAATCATTACTTAAATAGATGAAAAATTATAGGGATTTGAATTCGATTTAAGTAATGACGAATAATTATAATATAAAATTAAAATTCGTTACTAATACATTACATAATATAGTTGTTAAATAAATATTGAAATCAGAAAATAACAAAGAATTAAGATTTAATTATCAATAATTATTGAATTCTTAAATAAATTAAAAAAAAAAAACACTTTTTTTAATGGTTAACTCAAAAAATAAGAAAATGTTTCAGAATTTTTTAACATGACACTTTTTGAACTTTCAATAAGAAAATCATTAAATTAATAAATTTATCAAAATAGTTTGAACTAACCAAACTTGAAAATAATTGAATTTTAATTCTAAATATTCTTATAAAAATTGTAAAAGAACAACAATGAGAAGTATCATTATGTAATACAAGAGAAAAAATTAATGAAAACGAATTCATTAATTTAATAAAATAAAAAGTGTTATCTTTAAAAATAAAACAATGAAGTTAATGGTTGCACTATTAGTGTAATTTTTCAATAAAAATAGTTAACATAAAATATATATATATAAATATATATATATATATATATATATATATATAAAGCAGAAGAGGGAATGATGGTGAATATAAATGGGTACCCTCATTGAATAATCCTCATACGAGCGAGTGTGAATATTAAAATGTAAAGAAGAAGGGAGTGTGTAAATATAATTAAAAATAAATAAATGTAGATAAATAGATTAATAAGGAAAGAGAATGGAATTATTATATTTTGTTTTAATTAGTCATGAGCCTTTTATTTTTATTCAATATTTTTTTTTATGAAATTTTCGAGGTTTTTTAATAAATTCAAAATCCTTGTTTTTTTTAAAAAAATCTAAAAATATTGTTCCCTAGCTGTCTCTCTCCATAGAAGGGTAGAGAGAGAAAGGTAGAAAATAAATATGGAATTTTGAATATTTTATTTAAAAAAAAAAAGCTGCCAATGCAATCTGATTTGTCATATTATATATATATATATATATATATATATATATATATATATATATATATATATATATATATATATATATATATCTGGTGATGGGACCCACGAATTCAAAACAAGAAAAAAACTCAAAACTGAGAAAATCTCAAAACTTGGGCACGCACGTTATAATATGGCCGCCCGCGTTCCGGTTTTTCCTTTCATTTCCTTACCTTGTTTGTATTTTTTTATTCTTCTTCTTCTTCTTCTTCCGCCGGCCAATTCAGAGATGAATTCTTCACTTTCTTTCCCGAAAATCTGTTTTTCCTTTATAACCGAATGCCTGAACCGAATTTTTTGATCTCTTTCTTGGAATTGAATTCTTTTATCAAGTTAACGTGAGGAGAAAGTGCTGAGAAAAAACAACATTTAGAAACGGAAATATGGAAACGGAAGATGAAATGGAAGAGTTTACTTATTATAATGATCCATTTGAAGAAGACGATGATGAATTCATTGATTTTGATTATGAGTTTGATGCACCCTTTTACTTTGATTTTACTCAACCTGAATCAGACTACGAGGCAATGCTTGCTCAGTCTTGGTTCAATTTTGCTTCTACTTATCCGCCTTCTCGTATTTTTCGACTTTTAATTCATTTAGAATACTCATTTCATTTCATTTAACAGAGTTATATCCATATCTAATTATCATGCATGATTGATTGATTTTTTTTTTATAGCTTTCGTCCTTAAATTGAATCGAGAAATAGAAACGAGAGCGGAGTGTATCGCTGTTGAACTCAAAGATGGTCGGAATATGCATCAAGTTGGAGCTAACCAAAAGGACTCTGAAGCTTCTGAGAATAACTTTGGTATTGTGTGTACTTTTAGTTTCTTTCATTTAATATGATATGATACGATGTCCAAGTCGAAGTCAATTTTACTAAAATGTCGATGTCGAGAAAAAAGTTTTAGATTTTCAGTTTTACTGCTATTGTTATTCATTCATATGAAGTATTATTCTGATTGAAAGTCCTTTTTTACTCTGGATATTTTGTTAAGGATCTAACTCCAAGAATTATATATATAGAAGTTAAAATGAAGTCTCCTGTCAAGTTTCTATCAAGGAGTTCTACTTTAATGAAACCTACAGCAAGTTATTTGGCGAAGCAAAGTCGATCTCGTGAAGTACATTCCAATATGCTTCTGCAAAGGTGATTATTGTATATCAAACTACTGTTTTGATTGGCATTAGTGTGTGTGTATTCCTCTCTTCAAAGTTTTCTTTTTTTTTAAAAAAAATAGATATCAGTTGAGTTTGGGCGATAGTGCGGAGGCGAGTTCTCGACGTTCTTCATTGAATGAAAATCCTAGTCAATCTACTAAAAGGCAAAAGTTGGAGGCTGGTTATTTAAGCAAGGTGAGACAGAGGAAATTTCTATTTCAGCATTTTTCTTCCATTTTTCTGTTGTCTCCTATAGATATTTGTATTAATGAGGGAAGGGAATGAAATAATGATTTTTGGACAAGTCATGAGAAGATAGTTATAAACTTCATCTATTAAATGAAATATTATTTCTAAAAGTACTGTGGAAATCTGTTATTTATCTCGTGTATTCGTCTGAGAGATTCTGATTTGCGAATATGTTCGATTTAACCGGTAAGAAAATCTTCTAATGTGTTCAATTTCTAAATAAACTTTTTTTTTTAACTTCTTCACTGCAGACTCCACAAGTGAAGCATCAAACAAGTTTGTTACACAAGTTACCTAAAAAGGTTAGCCATATGAACTCTGCTCTTAATTCGTTCATCAACTAGAAGTTAAACTCTTTAACAAATCATGAAATGTTTTTTTCCATGATGTTGCAGGCTGGACTTCCAGAAGTCAATTCAGCAGTCACTAGAATTAAATATACCATCCCTAAAGAACCGAACCTCGAGACAGCAAGGAGAGCACAAAGTATCGGTATTTAGATTCATTTTATCTCATATTGAAAATACCAAAATTCATGCATCGAGCTGACGCATCATGTTTCATGTTTTGAATTTCAGATCGAAATTCAACCATACATCGAGTGAGCGTTCAAACGACTTCAACTTTAAAGCACGCCCCTTGAACAGAAAAGTTAGTACTGTAGGGATGGACACATTATTTTGCCTCACATGTTGTTGATGTTTCATGTAGCTTAATATGCTTTCTTGATTCTGCAGATCCTTGAGGCTCCTACTTTGCTCCCACCAAAGAAGAGCATACCACAAATGCCTGAATTTCAAGTAATTTGTCTGTTTATTTTTACTTTTTTTTGTTTCAAGCGCCTTTGATGAAAATTTATAATTTATTGAAGGGTAATGAGCAAGTATTCTGCACCATAATTTTGTTGACAGATTATTATTTTTTTTGTCTTTTTTTAGGTGTTTCATCTAAAAACATTAGAGAGGGCTAAGCTGCACATATCTAGTGATGTAAGCCATCAAGTTATATATCATAGTTGCAAATTTTCTATTAATAATAGGGTAGTTTAATAGTTTAAGTTTACTGTTAAACTGTAACTCTTTTTAATTGGTGCTATAGATATCATATTATTAGATTGTTTAGTTTTGTAATTAGGGGGCCGTTATTATTAGTTCATTTGTTTATGTGTAATTTATAGTTATTCTGTTCTTCATAGGTGAAGGCTCTGTGTTTTTATGTATGTGATTAGTGAATATTATGAATTAATTCTTTGTTAGTATCTTTAGAAACTGATCTAAACTGTTTACGAGTCATTTGTGTAAAAATATTTTTTCCAATGATTAAGTTTGTATATTTTGTGGGTTAATAAAAAGTCTTCTTCATGTTTTCCTCATCTATTGTATTGATGTTTTTGAAATTTTTACGGTTCCCCTTTAGCTTGAATATTTTACTATTATTGATGCTTTACCTGATAATCTTCCCATTGCAGGTTGTAAATAGTCCTTATGTATGTAGTTCACGAAAGGGCATAAGAAGGTAATTGAGGTAGACCTTTCAGAATTTGTAAATTTATCATGTAAAGAGCCTTTACTAAGATTTCATGCTGAAGTTTTTTTTTTTCAATTGCTTAGTGATTAAATTGATTGGTTACGACAGTTTTACTCTTTTAAGATATTTCCGTCACTCCCGGTGACTTGGTTACGAACAAAGGTCTAATTTATGAACAAATAATACGAACTAACATAGGTTTGAACCATGATCTCCTGCGTTATATCATTTTAAATTACAATAGACCCATTTGTAAGAACCTCCATCTATAACGGGTCAGATGTCTTCTTCTAAGATATAGAGTCTCCTTATAAGTTATGAATTCTTACCACTGGAGAAGAGAAATAAAGTTTATTAAATTTTGCTCAATGGAATAGAAAACCACGAGAAATGTAATCCAAATTTATATACTTGGAAATCGTCAAGGTCAACAAAGAAATACTACCTGGCAGTATAGAACCAAACTACAATGTCAGATTTGTGGATAGGCCAAATTGCCTCTATCTGCTATTATAGAACAATTATGAACCTTCAGCCTCCTCAATCAAGTCTGCAACACAGCACTCGGATGTTAATGCCGATTCCGAGCAATTATTCTGCCCTTAGTTTCTTCTCAATTACTATTCTGTTCTAACACCAATTCTATTCTCCTACTGCTACTGCTATTTCTTTTGCACACCAAACCTCCCTTCTTTCCCCATCCCTCTATTCTTCTGATACACCTTTACTTGCAGATGATGTTCACATTTCTGCCGCCGTTGACAATAAGTTTGCACTCAAAGCCTGGGTAATTTGTCTTCAACTCAATCGAACATCACGACGTTGTGGGCGTACTATAATATATACACTCCCACATGTCTTACATTAGTTTTGTAGTGAAAAAAATTACTATTTTTTTTTTGTCAGAATCTTATTTCCTAGACATGTGCAAAGCAAAAACTAGTTTTTGAATCTGAGTATTGAGCACTTGCATGATGTTGTGGCCGAAGAAACAATGGATTGAATACAATTTGGAGTTACTATTGTGTGATAGTTTTAGTGCCAAACCTTATGATGAATGCTTGTATGAAATGTGTGGAGATTGCTTACATATTATCGTTGATCGAGTTATTAACTGTTCATGTTCAATCAACACCCTCACTAAAACACTTCCATGTTCTTGATTCTTAAAAATGCATAGTAACTGTGATTTCAAGCTGCACCGTTAGTTTGAGGGGATATGACTAAGTAGTACTAGTACTACTCTACTACTCGGTGGATTAAGTTCCTATAACTTACTCATTTTGAGGCTGTCTTATTTCATAAAACTTCAGAGATTCTCTTGTAGTTGCAAACTTCTGAGATTCTCCTAGTATTTCTGTTTCCTTTTTTTCGGGTTTATTCATCAGCAGTTGCTACGTTTACTATTCGTAATTCGATTTATATAGTTGCTCTCTCACAAGTTATTCTGATGTTTTACAGACTAAACTCTCTCCATGATACAAAGCAAGAGAAATGTGTAAAAGCTGAACAATCTAGAGACAAGCCATTTGATAAGGTTGTAATATTCATAGCAATCAGACCTTTTATTTTCCGAATGACCGGCATTTATTGAGTGTTCTATTGTTATAGATACTGTTGCAAAATGAAGAAAACGGCGCCTTTCTCAACGTCAAAGATAGTTCTACTGTCTCAGGGGTGAGGCTCATTTGTATACATATATAAAGATGTAAATGTTCATCATTACAACTGGTTAAATTTTTTTTCTTTTGTTTGTCTGTCAATTACCTTAGGAATTCAATTGTCAAGCCCACAAAACGTTTTCGGATGAGCCACCAACAGAATTACTAAGCAAGGTACCATAAATTGCCTAGTTTAAATTTCTGATTTCTGAGATAATGTTTTTGCTTCCACAACTATGTATGTCCTTACATTAATCTGGATATCATGTAAATACTTTTGTCTTCTTTTTTTATGATTAACAACGATTTTTTATGTGATTGTCAGCTCTCGCTTTCATCAGAATGCAGGCATTGTTCAAAATTTCATTGCAAAATACATTTTCCCAGCAATGTTAGCTTCTTTCATTTTCTCTTTCTTACTTTGTAAACATTTTAATTCTTATCATTCATACTCAAGTTCTTCTTTTTCTTCTTGTTAGTGCTCAAAAGAGAATCTGCCAAGTTTCCTTGATCAAGAGAATGAGGTATACTAGAAATATTTTTGTTAGAGTTTAGGATCCTTTATTCTATATTTATAGTCACATTATATTCAAGTTGTAGGTGATGAATATATTTGTACAAAATTCGTCATGGCGCATTTATTGAAGTAAAGAACGCTACTTTATTCTAGGTACGAATCACATTCTCATTAAAATATCCTCCCCTTTATTGTTGGTCCAAAAAAAAATATCTAATTCGAGAAAACCAGACGGATACCATAATTAATTAGGTTTTAAGCGAATGCTTCACTCCAATTTCTTTTATTTTTTTCTTTATATGTAGGGTATAAACAGAATTTCTATTTACATCCTGCATGGTCCTAATTTTTACCATTACATAGACTAAAATTTAGATTCACATGGTTTATTTTACCCTTGATGATTATAACAGGATATTGGATTTTCCTCTGCAAGGCAAGAAATCATTTCTCCACAGCCTTGCTTTTGCTACAAATGGGAAGGAACTAGCTTTTGTTTTTTTTTTTTTTTTTTTAGATTGATTTTTGTAGGGAACCCTCTACCGTCGATTAATATTTTGTAATGAGTATTGTGAATAGATTAAAAGGTGGGTTAGTTTGTAAGTAGATTCTCATTTTGTGTAACCCTTCAATCTTTTACATAACACTAACCTGATTACCATATCGTTGATGATCTAGTCGTCAGAGATTGCTAATAACAATTTTCAGTAAGGAATAGTAATAGTGGTAGTTATCTTATTTCATATATTTGGATATTGAAAATCAAAATTTTGAGATTGATGACCATAATGATCCTTCTTTTATGATTAAATTAAAAGATTTTTTTTATAGTTAAAACTAAATTTAAAAAAACACAAGGTACTTGTACATAATTCAATTTCTGTTCAGCATGAATATCTATTTAATACATTTTCCCGTATGAAATTTCAATTTAGCTCACGTATTTTGGCAGGTTTGTTAAACCTTGAACTGTCGTGTCTGGGTTTGTTAAGCATAGCTAAATTGTGCAAAAATAATGAATTGGTTAAGTTCGAGATTATGTAAGATGTGTTAAAAAAAATATATTAAAAAAACAAAAATTTGTTAAAGGTGATGGGTTTAGATACCCACATCCAGAATTAGCAAAACCAAGAGAAGTTGGTTTGTGTGGGCCAACACTTTTGTCCACGCCCAGATAATACTAAAATAATAAACGTACAGAGAAGAATATCATAGTTGATTAAATACTTAATGAACCATATAATTCTGATAAAAGTTTTTACAGCTGCTCTAAATTAAAGTCATGTTTCTTTTTTTTTCTTTTTTTGTGTACTGTATCCAAAAGTAACTAGACTAGCTCATTCCTTCTTCCCAGCAGAATATTAGGCTGTGGAACCAAAACTAAGGATTACTCTCTTCCTACTCTCTCTTTCTTTCTGCCAGTAAACAATCTATATGTGGTTTTTACAGATTCAAAGACTGTTGTTCGATACGACTCCGTCAAAGCGCACATACCACTGAGTTTCCGAAGAATTGTGATCCACATTAAGCTGCTGCTCCTGCTCTTTTGGCTTCTGATTCTGATCTTTGTCAACCAGAAAATGTGCATAGTCGAGAGTTTTGGTGGGATATAGAGTCTGTTTCATGGTCGGTGGTGGCGGCTGGAAGGAGACTAATACTCTTGCAACTTGATACATGGTTGGCCGTTCTAAAGGATTGCGTTTAGTGCATAGGAGAGCAAGTTGGAAGGCTTTTCTGACATGGGTTAGATCCATGCAGGTAACAGAAACCTCAGGATCAACAGCTTCCATTACTGTATTGCTATTGGTCTTGGAGAGTATCTACAATAAAGAATAAAAATAAAACAAAACAGATGATAAAGGAGTATAAATCTCACAACAAAAAATCAAGCAGGAAATTAAAACAAAAATGAAACATGCAAACAAGGACTAATGTGTGACCATAGGACATTGGAACTAATTTGATCATACCAGTTGATGCAAATTGGACTCATCATCCACAGCTTTCTTCCCGGTCAGAAGCTCCAGAAGAACAATTCCAAAGCTATACACATCAGATTTTTCAGTGAGCCGGAAGGTTCGAGCGTACTCTGGGTCAATATATCCAATTGTTCCAAGAACGTATGTAGACACATGTGTTTTGGTATTTGAAATACTTTTTGCAATCCCAAAATCAGAAAGATGGGCTTCAAAATTGTCATCCAGTAAAATATTGGAAGACTTCACGTCCCTGTGAATGACACGGGGGTTGCAATCATGGTGAAGATATGCAAGCCCTTGCGCAGCACCAACAGCTATCTTCAGACGTGCTTCCCAATCCAGTTTTACCTTCTTGCCTGGTCCTATTGATCAGGGAAAGAATGGAAACGTTAATATCACTAAAAAAAAACAAGCTTTCTTGCGCAGCTCCAATTTCGTAATGGTATTGATTGGTTAACTGTTTTTAAGTCCCTGAAAATTAAGCAAGTTTAAGATCCTACTGTGTAAAGATTAATTTGAAATCCTGACCCAATTAAAAAACTTGAAGAAAAAAACCTTATTTCCAAAAACTAGTTTTCATTAATCAAATACGCTGTACAGCCACTTGGCTTAAAGTTAAAGGATTATCAGAAAATGGAAAAACTGAAAAGCTAATTACTTGTGAGCAAAATTGACTAAAATCAGAAGATTTGTTTTCATAGATCAACTCTACTGATGGAGTTCATAAAACATGGCAGGTACAGTCTGAATCAAGGTAGTAATGCTTACCATGAAGAAGGTCCCACAGAGAACCATTTTCCATGTAGTCATAGAACAGGAGATTTCCACAGGGAGATAGAGAATAGCCATGAAGGGTAACAAGATTTCTATGTCTGATACTACCAATGGTTTCAAGTTCAGTCTCAAACTCCCCTGAATTGTCAGCATAGTGATTGTAAAGTCGCTTAATTGCAATAGGTCGGGAATTTTTCAAATCACATTTGTACACAGTGCTAGAAGCACCATGGCCTATAATATACTTCTCACTAAAATTCTCAGTAATTCTAATGATGTCATCAAAGGTGTGGATTGCCATATCCATGTGAAGAACCACAAGACTTGGGGGACCTGAAATAGCAGAATGACTGACCATCAGCGGGGGAAAGACTCGGAAAAGTAGTTAAAAGATCAGATAAAGAAGCCTGCCTTGCTTGGTCTTGCTTGAAACCTTCATCATTTGCTTTGATGGGTTGGACTTGTACAAAGCAATCATCACCATAAGCAATAATATTACGAGGCCAAATGTCATGCAAACAACTGCTGTCCTGGAAAATATTGCTAGAAAACCAGTATAAACTCCATATTAGAAACTCATGATTTCCAATTTAAAGACCACTATCAGCATTTTGTGAGTACCTCTAGATTTAGCAATGTAAGACCCACAAAATGATCCTTTCCAGCTGCCACATAGCAGTTGATTCCCGATAAAACTGAGATAAAAATATACATAATTACAAAAGGACAACTTTGGCAACGGGAACAATGGCAAACACATAACCATGCAAACAAAGCTCCTTTCTTCTCTTACCTATCTGGTGCAAATCGAGAGAAATTTTTCATGGGAGGTAGGATTCCAGATAAGTTGTTGTATGAGACGTTGCTGAAAAATAAAAACATGAATTAGAACGTCAGAAAATAAAAGAATGATCTTGATTAAGAATAGAACACACTTACAAAAGGGCAAGATTAAAACAATTTGCTAGCTGATCGGGTATCTTTCCTTGCAAATTGTTGTTGTTTAAAATTCTGCCAATGAAAATGAAATTACAAACTAGAAAAGGGAGACAAATTGTTGCAGGAGCATAACAGAAAAACATACAGAGAGATTATATCTTGCAATTGACCCCACTCCATTGGTATGCTACCAGAGAAGTTGTTAAATGACATATCACTACACGGAAGAAAAAAAAGGAAGACAGCAAAAAGTTACACAAAGGCAATGAACAAATATGACAAACTGAAGACTAGCTTAGCCGCAGAAAGAAACTCAATACTATTGATAGACTGTACATGATCTGAACACTTCTAAGATTCCGAAATTCTTCTGGCAATGGTCCAACAAGTTGATTGCAACTCAAATTGCTGCAAGCAATCATTTATATATTATAAAAATCTTTAAAATCAAGACTTAATGAAGAATAAATATGAGAAAGGCTTACAGAGTAAGAAGGTGTTCCAAATCACCAATAGAATCAGGAACAGGCCCTGAAAAGTTATTGCTAGACAGATCCCTGGAAGAAAGAAAAATGTTAGAAAGACATAAACCTTATCTTTACAAAAAAGTAACAGGTAATCATAATCATAGAATTTACAAGGTATCAAGGTTAACTATGCGTCCCAGCTCAACAGGTATCCTGCCTTTGAAATTGTTGGCCGAAAGGTTCCTGAGATGAAACAATTTGATTTGATCATATTTTCAACCATCGACTAGTACAGAAGGTAGATCGATTTGTGGAAGAATCACTTACAAATAGGTTAAACTCTTGAGATTTTGAAAATCAGGAGGGATAGATCCGTTGAGTAGGTTGCCATGCACATTGCTTCCAAAATGAAATCTAAAGTCAATATTTAATATGCCACAGAAAGCTTATAGAATTTGGATAATTAAGCCAGTATCATACAATTGGTTCAATGCACTGCAGGAGCTGATGTTGTGAGGAATAGGTCCTTCCAGATAATTGTTAGCGAGATTCCTGAGTACCACAGCAACTTCATCATTAATGAAAGAAAGATCCACAAGTTTTGGCATCAAAAGATTGAATCTTGAGGGAAAAAAGACACTTGTAGACTTCACCATCTTGATGGACACATAAAAAAGGTAAAACAGTTGGAAACTAAAAAATAACTCACAATTCAAACAATTGAGACAATTTTCCAAGTTCAGAAGGAATCGTTCCCACAAACTGGTTGTCATTCAACTGCCTGCAAAGTAATTTTCTTAAGATACTGTAGTACAAAAGAGTGATAAAGACTATTAGAAGCGATATTACAACTTACAAATAGCTTAATATTGACATATTGCCGAGCTCCGGAGGAATTGGCCCAGTCAGCTGGTTACCATGGAGGTACCTGCTCCAAGACAATGGACATAGAGCGCCAATCAGAAAACCACGTGTCATTTAGACCATATTTGGAAACAAATTCTAAACCAACTCCCTGCTTCTAATTAAAAAAGCATATAAGAACCGTTTCAGGTAGTTAACTTCAAATTATCTAAACAAATACGTCATCATAAAAACAAACTAAAAAATAAGATTAAAATGTTAAATGTGAAATCAAAACAGGAACTTCTGTTTAAGCTTAGCAGTAAAACTCACAGTTTTCCTGTGTATGTCAAGTTGCCAAGTATTGGCGGTATCGGCCCTTCAAGGTCATTCTCACTCAAATCCCTAGTTAGAGGCAGATAAACAATTAAGAGACTAGAAAAATAAAAGAACAAGCATATTCTAAAGCCAAAAACGTAGGCTTTAATATATTTTTCGAACTACACTTACAAAACAGCCAGAGCCTGCATCAATCCGATAACATCCGGAATCTTCCCGGTCAGCTTATTACCCTGTAGAGATCTGCAAGGAGAATAAACAATTGACATGAGACATAGCCCATAGAGTTATGATTGATTTGAATGAAGAAAAAACTTACAAAGTAGCCACTTGTAAAAATCCAATGTTGTATGGAATCTCTCCCGTAATCTGATTGTATGATATATCGCTGAGATTAAGAATTACACCTTCAATGAATATCAACACAACTCCACATGAAGAAACAATACATCAAAGATGTATCACAGAAACAATAGGTTGAGAGCATACAAAATCTGAAAACTTGTACAGTTTCCAATGCTATCTGGTATTGTGCCAGTAAGATTGTTGCCCTTGACATCGCTGAAACATAAAATATGCAACAGTTAAATAACTATGGAATAATTACTTCACAATGCTTAGAGTGTATAAACAAATACTTACAAATACCATAGCCCAGTTAACTGACACATGTCAGAAGATAACGAGCCCGTCAAAAAATTTCCACGTAATCCTCTGAAAATTGTAAAGAACAAAAGGGTTAACAGCCTGTAAAAGTATCGTCTTGGCTTAATCATGTAAGGAACTTATGTGAAAAGATATTTACAGGTATTGCAATACTTCATTCCAATAAATTAACCTAGGTATCTCTCCTGTAAGCTGGTTGCGTGCAAGATCACTGCAACAAGTGAACACCAACTTTCAAAACAAGTAACGAATTATACATACATAAGAACTAAGATAAGATTAACACAATTACTATAAACAGATAGGAAATTACAGAATTTTCAGATTAGGAATCTGCGTAAGCGTAGACGGAATAGGACCAGTCAGCTGATTGTTTTTCAAATTCCTGCAACAGAGCAAACAGTTTAATATCCAGAGAGACCTAGGTCTCAAATGTAGATGCAAACGACGCACTCCGAAGAAAAAAAAAAGTGTTCTGAAAACATACAGAAACTCCAGCTGCTTCAACTTGGAGAATGCAAACGGGATGTCGCCATAGAGCAAATTATCAGACAAGTCACTACATTACCAACAATTAACAAATAAACAAAGTGCCATTCAATTGTTAACCAAGGTTAAGTTTAATATGAATTGTAAGAATTGTGTTTTTAGTGTAACACTCCAAGAAACCTTTACAATTACCAAAATTCATGTCAAACTCACTCTAAAGTGAAATTGTAAAATGAACTTCCTTAAAATACATAAAAGTAAACATTGAAGGAAGAGAAATTTACAGATGGACGAGAAGACCACAGTTCCCAATCTCATCTGGAATTTGACCTGTTAATTTGTTCCCTTGCAGATCTCTGCCACATCAACACAAAAATTCGCACTAAGAAACTGTTAAGACTCCATTTGATAACCACTCCATTTCTTGATTAGAATTACAAATTTCAATCAGTAAAAAAACAGTATAATTAAAAAAAATAAAAACCAAGTACTTTCAAAGTTATAGACTTTAAAAACGCTTACTATTAAGATGATTCCTAGTTTACATTTCTTATTTGTAAAATATATATGAAGACCAAACACGGGTATCAGACTAGAAAACGAAATGATTTAAAAAAAAAAACAAGTAATACTGTACATGGATTGTAAATATCTCAGATCTCCAATGGCTGATGAAATCTCCCCACCAAGGTACATACTTGATAAGTTCCTGCAAAACCCGAAATAAACAAGCAAACAAAAAAACAGAATAACATATAACCCATCAAATTTTCGAATCCAAATAAGTAGCCAGCCAGTAACCAGTTAGCTTAGCTTAAAATAATATAAAAAAGAGAGAAGACAATGAAAACTCACAGAGCTACAACTGAAAATGTAACATTGTCACAGAAAACACCACGCCATGAACAAATATCACTATCATGATCATCCCACCCCAGCAACACGTTTCCCAAATTGCTAAACGAAGCTTTCAAGGACATTAAGGCTCTTCCTGGATTGTTAAAAAAAAAAAATATTCGAAACTCAATACAAAAAAATCCATATCCACTCACAAAAGTAAACAATATTTTGCTAGCAAAACCATGGGTAAAAGAGAAAACCCAAAAGGGTAGGAAATGGAGAAATTATGGCTATCAAAGCTTTAAAAAAATAAAGACGAAATGGAGTATAATGGTGCGTTTGGTTCACGAGTTTGGGCAAGTTCAATAAAACCCATTAAGTCTGAGTTATCGTAAAAATGTGTTGAAGTTATGAAAAGCAGAGAGTTATTTTAAGGATGATGATGGGTTTAAATAAATCACTATCGGAGGTTGTAAGAGCGGGAAAAGAAAAATGCGGGTTAGATTTGTATAACCAAACTCACGAGCGAAACACTTTTGAGAAATGGCTTTAAACCCATAAAGGAAAGAGAAAAAACCTTCATCGTTGAGTGGTGAGGCTGAAGTACATTGAAGCAATGAAAGAGCAACGAAGAAGAATAGAACAATTTTCCGCCATTGAAGAAAGGGAACCTCCCCCATTAGAAAGCAAGTTATTTTCTCCAAGAACTGAACAGAGAGAGAGGAGAAGTAAAGGCAATAGTAAAGAAAATGGGTGGAAATAAACCCAGCAGGAGAGTGGAAACAGGCTTTTGGTGTGAGAGTAGTGAAGGGTGGGTGGAAGAGAAATTTATGAGTAAGACAGAAGAGAGAGAGAGAGAGAGAGTTAAACGGCGGTGAAGAGACGCTGGAGAGAGAGAGAGGCCGTCATTCGTACAATCGTTTCCCAAAGTGATTTCTTATAAATACATTTCAGAGACAGGCTATGGTTATGGCTATGGCTTTATGGTTCTATGCTAGGCGCGTGGTCCTATTACACTATCAACCAGACGTTCAAAACATATGTAAAAGTAAAACCCGTCGGTAACTTTTCTTATTTTCTCGTTTCTCGTTTTATTTTTGGTTTTATAAATATTAGATTAATTACATTTTTAGATAATTATAATATAAAAATAATTAAGTAAATAGCCAGTTTTTAGGTTCATTTCATTTTTTAGCTACTACTATTTTTTTCTTTTTTTTATTCTACAGCTGGTATGAGATTTTGATTTTTATATAATACCATATTTACCCATTATCCCACTTAGGGGCGTTTAGTATGCGGGAATCGAAATTGAATGTCTGGGAATTAGATGTCTGGGAATAAAATATATGAGAAATTGATGTCTGTGTTTGGAGTGTGCTAAATGGGATTCAAATGTCTGTGAATATGATGCATGTGTTTGGAGTGTGCTGGAATTTGGATTTATGATAATATGATTATTGTCTTTGTATGAAGGAATATGATGTCTGGGAATTTGATGTCCATGTTAAATGTATGGGAAATTTAGATGGGATTGAATGTCGATGTCAATGCTATTAGAGGTTGAACCAAACAATTGAATGGGTATTAAAAACTCATTCTCATGGCCAATTCCCGCAAACCAAACGCTCCCTTAATGATTTGTTATCAAATATTTGGCATTTATTTTGAAGATTCATTTTTCATTGTCACGATTTTCTCAATCATATTTTTCTTTTGTTTTTCAATCAATCACCCTAATTAAAGTAAAATATATGGAATTATTTATTGATTCACCCTAATTTTAATTCTCACTCAAATATCTCACAAAAGAAAACCACTCTTACTACCACCAAACTCACATAAGACAAGAGCATTTAATTACTTTTAGGTTCCATATCAAAATCTTGATTTTGTGTTGCCATTGAACTCGTAGAAAAATTTAAAAAAAAAAAGCATTTTCTCCAAATGGTCGTCATTTCTTCTTCATTAGAGTTTTACCTCTTTTACCATCTAAGTTCACCATTGTTGAGCCTCAGGGGGTGTTTGTTTGAGGGTTTGGGAATGGGAAATGGGTGTGGGAATGGGTTTGTGAATTCATTCTCATGTTTGTTTCACCCTTATTTTTACATGGGATTGGCATATCATTCTCATGATTACTATTGGATTTGACATCTCATTTCCAACACACTCACATTATTTTCACTATTCATTCTCATTCCCATACAATTCAAACACATTCTTCACAAACTCAGGCATTACAAACCCACACTTTTCTTTCCCAGACATCACAAACCCAGGCATCCATTTCCCAAACCCTCAACCAAACACCCCCTCAAAGATTTTCCATCCCCGTCGCAAATGACTTACGAGATGAAGCTTGGCGAATGGCTGTGAACGAGATATGGGAAGATGAATCCACATATATGGGCATGATCTGATTCAATGCACATGATTTTTAGATAGATATGGGCATGATCTGAGTCAGTGCTCGTTCTTTTTTCAAAAACTTCAATTATGGTTTGTATAGTACATTTGTTTGTAGAGTACAGTAGGTTGGAGAACGAAGAGGAAGATATATTATATTGTATAGTACAATATCGAATCTACCATACAGTACGCTAATGAGGTTGGAAAATAGTTTTTTACAAATTTGTATATTACATTTGTTTTGTATAGTATATTACATTTATATAGTGTTGTTCAAAACAATACAATGAAGAAGTTCCTACAAATTTGGCTTGTACATTCGTTTGATGAACCACGATACAAAATGTACTAGAATGTTATTGATTCACCGAAAAAAATAGTGGAAGTTTCAACCGTGTTCGAGAATAAATAGTATGTTTTGTTAATTTTGTATATATCGAATAAGATTTTATTTTTTGTATTTATATTTGTTTTTTATTAGGTGTGGTCTCCTTGATTTACTTATATTTATTATATTGTTTTTTCTAATTAAAGTTTTTTTTAGTACTTTACTATTGATTTCTTTCTCTTAGTGATTTATTGAAAAAATTATTTAACTGGCTAAAAACCGAAAATAAGCCTATTTTGTGGCTATATACTTAAATTACCCTATAATATATCCAGGAGTCATAATATAACAAAGTACATAACTTAGGGTCTGTTTGGTATATCTTCCCTAAAAATATTTTGTGTTAAACATTTTAAAAGAAATACTGATTAAGTGTTTCATCTAAAAACACTTGAGTGAAGTATTTTAAGTGAAATATTTGTTTATAAACACTTTTAGAAGAATCACAGTTTAAGTATTTTCTCCAAAAACAAATTTTAGTATACTTTAAGTGTTTTTAGATGAAACACGTAATTGATATTTATTCTAAAAAGTTTCACTTAAAACACTTTTAGAGAAAGTTGTACCAAACTGACCCTTATTAATGTACGGAAAAAATTGTAAACCTGAAATCATAATTTATTATTGCAATATTTATTATTTCAGTAAAAAAAATTATGATGTAAATGAATAAAAATATATTATTTAAAATAATTTAAAAATAATGATTGGGATATCTCCATAATTAACTCGAAGGAGTTACTTTAGAGTCTAAAACACCTTTTCGAACAAAAATTACCAATATTGATCAAGATGGAAATAGTATTTTGTTGACTTCAAATATTTTTGTGTAAAAGTAAAAAAATGAATAATATTTTATCAAATAACTTGTGTCCAAAAATGGCTTCATCCTAATCCCAACGTTAATATTATTATTTTTTTTCAAACAGTTAATATTATTTTATTATTAAAAAAAATAGCATTTTGAAGGGAAAGTCAAAAGGCCAGAAAGTTAAAGAGTTCAGAAGGAGGTGCAAATTCAGGCAGCATCCGCAGCTGCATTGCTGCAGATAATGCATTAAGCACTTTATTAATTACGCTGGTCATTGTCCTCGTTTAAAGCCTGGTACGGTCTCAGCCCTTTTTTAAAAAAAATCAAAACTTATATCATATATATTTTAATAAATTACTAATAAATTATAATAACAAGTTATATATGTCCCCTACGGCCAGTTATTTTAATTTGGGTACTTACATAATCTTGTTGTGTAAAAATAAAAGATCGAGAGCTGACTTTGAGTCGGTGTCTCCCGGATCTAAATTGTGCAATGAACTTAAAAGAAGAAGAAGAGTGAAAAGTGAGTCGACAACCAAGGTTAAAGTTGATCTGCACAATAAAACAACTGAACACTGATGTAGTACCGACCTATCCACTCTGATGCTTAAGTCAAACTATAATGGTGTCGAGCAGAGTAAAAGAAAAGTAAGTTAAATCAACAGTGGGTCTCCCTCCAGTATTTATATTAGAGATTTTAGGTGTCAGACGTAGACCTTAGGCCACGTGCCTACCCTCGGCTGGATGTTGGGGGCGGTTCCACCTATCACGTCCGAGAGAGGGTCTCGGTGGTCAGTGCTCTTCCTTTGGAAAAGCAGTCGAACCATTTGCTTTAGTGTTGAAGTGATACCACACCAGGTGGGCTTATGCCTTATCTGGCCTATGAGCCCATCTTTACCCATTATTTATAGAAATGATCACCTGCTCTTCTGAGCCTAGGTGAATTAGTATTTTAGGGATGAATACGCACCTTACTAGGCCTAGCGTGCTTACTCTGCTATGTTTTGTCGACTCGGTGCTCCATCCTGTTTTTGAGGTCCAACCCTCTAGAAGTGGTCTTCCAGAATAAGCACTCGCGTTATTGTGCCTGGTGTATGCTCATCCAGCCCACTCCACAAGTGATGTAGACGTCTTCGATCATCCCACGTGGTCCTCTTGAGGGGTGTCATGTGGTCGTATAATTGCTTAAAAATTCACCCATTACACATTTTTTTTAGATAGGACGCTTACATTGTTAAACTTACTCCAATAATGAATTTAGGTTGATAAATATATTATTTTCATTTCACCGGTAACTTGTTAGTAAATACTTACAATTTTTTTTTTTTGACAAATATAACTTAAGGCTTAATAATTATTAATTATAATAAAAATATGAGTATGTTAAATATTTTAAAAATATATTATTAATATAACTCGCACACACTAATTAAAAAAGATTAATGTTTAAATAACATTAGATTGCGTTTTTTTAAGTTGATTGCGAGTTTGTTTTATAGATTTCTATCTTAAGTTGATTTTAATAGTATGTTATTTTTTTTTTTTTTAACTCATTTATTATTTAGATAAAATTAAACTTCACGATCTCATACGACACAAATTCAGATTTTCTAACTAAAAATCATTTATATAATTCAAAGATGGTTTTTCATGATTTCATTTCACCGCTTTTATATAAAAGAAAAAAGATTATTATTTTTTTGTCTTGGCCCAGGCTCACTGGAGCTAATAGTGGGACCCGCACTATCCAGTTCTGGTGTGGGCTCCATTCGCCGATGGTTTCGGGATTTTCGGACCAACGAAGCAGAAGCTAGGATGTCAGGTTCAGTAGCAATTTTTGCAAGACATATATGAATTTCCCAAACTACCCTCGGAATTGATGTGGTCCACAGGGAACAATTAGAGGGACATTTTGGGTACTGTGGACAGAAAGGAAGAGACTGACTCGCTTCTTTTAGAGCGACAGAAATAATTCATTGGGACTCTAAACAAACGGATGTTGAAGCTTACTTCGTTTTTTTCTTTTTATCTTTTGGTCAAAGAAGACACGATATCAGTTCTTCACAAAGGGATCTTATTTTGTTCACCAGAAAAAATTTAAAAAAAAATCTCTGATTCAACCTTTTTTTTATTTAATTAAATTAATCGTTGGAGTTTGAGCCTTAAAAGTAATAATTAATTAGCTCACAGAGATTTATTTTTCAAGCTCGATCATCATTATATAAGTTAAAGTATATATATATATATATTTTTTTTTTTTTTGAAAAAACAAAGGTAGTTAGGGGTTTGGAAATCACATCTCGCTTCTCAATCTCATCGTTACTATTTGTATTAGCATCATAAACCCATAAATAAATATTAAATATTTAATTTAGTATCTTTTAATTTTAATTATTTATTTTAAATTAAAAAATATTTTTAATTTTTTGATGAAGTGCTTTTTACGTAAAATGTTATTGTAAATTTTAATTTATTTTTACATCATTATTTAATTTTTTTAAAATATAATAAATTCATTATATAAAAAATCAAACCACTCTTTCTATTCTCATTCCTACATACCAAATACAGGTTTTCCATTCTCAAACATCGCATTTCAGACATTCCACTCTCATTCCCATGCACCAAATCCCTTTATAATAGTTGATTGTGTGATGGTAGATAACATGTGATATCATAATTTAGACTTTTGATCTTGCTGGTTTAGTAGTTTTAATCGATCTAAGCTTGAGTTAGAAGTTCTCACAATGAATATACTATTAAAGTGAAAATAAAGATTAAAAAAAATCAAAAGTCGTCAGGACTATATATCTAAAATCGGCTATTTATGATAATTTCTTTTTTTATATTATGTAAATCAATGGCCTTCCAAAATTAAACACCTAGTTTTCCTCTCTTTTGAAAGTGGGAGATGTTAATATGAATATTCAAACTAAGAATTTTGGCCAAATACGGAAAGAAATTAAATTTTAAACTGTAAACTAATAAATCAAAATATTTGACATGAATAAAAATACAAGCTTTTTTATATTTTTTTTTAGAACCAAACATAAGTTAATATTTGATCTCTGATATCCCGATTAGGTTTACATTAATTTCTGAAACTTCAATAGATAAGCAGCTGATTCTATAGTACACGTGAAATTAAATAATTTTTAATAAATTAAAATAAACAAGAAAATTATAATTAATTAATTTGATGGAAGAAGATGGTATATAGTCATAGGAATACTCCAACTTCACAATGTGGATGTGACTACAAATTTGCAAGAAATATTATTAAGAATATCCACGTTAATTCACATTTATTCACTAATATAGGTTGTGTTTTTTTAATATCAATTTTGCCCAAAAAAAACATCATAAATGGCGGTGATCCCATGTTTTCCGTTTTGAACAATTACCATCATGCCCTTGATTAATTAGTTATTGCGTTTCTGTTTTATGTACGTTTTACTTTCCTTAAATGTTGTAGACCATAATAAATAGAGGGCAGAAAACGTCTTTTCATTGTTCCCTTAAACGGCTCTTGGAGTTAAAGTGGGTAAGTTTGCTAATTTATAAAA